>BTHU01000012.1:74163607-74647634 GCA_036184795.1 Tokudaia tokunoshimensis
GCCATCCTAATATTGGATAAAATTGACTTTCAACCTAAAGTCATCAAAAAAGACATAGAAGGACACTACATACTGGTCAAAGGAAAAACCCACCAAGGAGAACTCTCAATTCTGAACATCTATGCTCCAAATTCAAGGGTACCCTCATTCGTAAAAGAAACTTTACTAAAACTCAAAGCACACATTGCACCTCACACAATAATAGTGGGTGACTTCAACATCCCACTCTCTGCAATGGACCAATCAGGAAAGCAGAAACTGAACAGGGACACAGTAAAACTTATTGAAGCCTTGGACCAAATGGATCTTATATATATATAAAACATTTCATCCTAAAGCAAAAGAATATACCTTCTCATGGTACCTTCTCCAAAATCGACCATATAATTGGTCACAAAACAGACCTCAACAAATATAAGAAGATCGAACTAATCTCATGCCTCCTATCAGGTCACTATGGAATAAGGGTGCTCTTCAACAAAAACAAAAACAACAGAAAGCCCACATATGCATGGAAGCTGAACAATGCTGTACTCCATGATATCATGGTCAAGTAAGAAATAAGAAAGAAATGAAAGACTTTTTAAAATTTAATGAAAATGAAGGCACAATATACCCTAATTTATGGGACACAATGAAAGCAGTGCTAAGAGGAAAATTCATAGCCATAAATGCCTCCAAAAAGAAACAGGAGAGAGCATACACTAGCAGCTTAATGGCACACCTGAAAGCCCTGGTAAAAAAGAAGTGAATACACCCATGAGGAGTAGAAGGCAGGAAATCATCAAACTCGGGGCTAAAATCAATCAAGTAGAAACAAATAGAACCATACGAAGAATCAATAAAACTAGGAGTTGGTTCTTTGAGAAAATCAACAAGATAGATAAGTCCTTAGCCAGACTAGCCAGAGGGCACACAGACAGTATCCAAATTAACAAAATCAGAAATGAAAAGGGAGATATAACAACAGAAACTGAGGAAATTCAAAAAAATCATCAGATCCTACTACAAAAGCCTGTATTCAACACAACTAGAAAGTCTGGAGGAAATGGACAATTTCCTTGACAGATACCAAATTAAATCAGGATCAAATAGACCATCTAAACCGTCCTATAACCCCTGAAGAGACAGAAGTGGTCATTGGAAGTCTTGCAACCAAAAAAAGCACAGGTCCAGATGGTTTTAGTGCAGAATTCTATCAGACCTTCAAAGAAGACGTAACAGCAATACTCTTCAAACTATTCCACAAAATAGAAACAGAAGGAACACTACCCAACTCGTTCTATGAAGCCACAATTATGCTAATACCAAAATCCACAAAGATCCGACAAAAAAGGAGAATCTCAGGCCAATTTCTCTTATGAATATCGATGCAAAAATACTCAATAAAATTCTGGCCAACCAAATCCAAGAACACATCAAAATGATCATTCACCATGATCAAGTAGGCTTCATCCCAGGGATGCAGGGATGGTTCAATATAAGGAAGTCCATCAAAGTTATCTACTACATAAACAATCTCAAAGAAAAAAACCACATGGTCATTTCACTAGATGCTGAAAAATCATTTGACAAAATTCAGCATCCTTTCATGCTAAAAAGGAAAGATCAGAAATTCGAGGCCCATATCTAAACATAGTAAAAGCAATTTACAGCAAAACAGTAGCCAACATCAAACTAAATGGAGAGAAACTTGAAGCAATCCCACTAAAATCAGGGACTAGACAAGGCTGCCCTCTCTCTCCATATCTTTTCAATACAGTACTGGAAGTTCTAGCTAGAGCAATTAGACAACAAAAGGAGGTCAAAGGGATACAAATTGGAAAGGAAGAAGTCAAAGTATCACTATTTGCAGACGATATGATAGTATATTTAAGTGACCAAAAGAACTCCACCAGAGAACTCCTACAGCTGATAAACAACTTCAGCAAAGTGACCGGAAATAAAATCCACTCAAGCAAATCAGTAGCCTTCCTATACTCAAAGGATAAGCAGGCTGAGAAAGAAATTAGGGAAATGATACCCTTCACAATAGCCACAAACAATATAAAGTATCTTGGTGTGACTCTAACCAAACAAGTGAAAGATCTATATGACAAGAACTTCAAGTCTCTGAAGAAAGAAATTGAAGAAGACCTCAGAAGATGGAAAAATCTGCCATGCTCATGGATTGGCAGAATTAATATAGTAAAAATGACCATCTTGCCCAAAGCAATATACAGATTGCAATTCCCATCAAAATCCCAACTCAATTCTTCATAGAGTTAGAAAGAGCAATTCAAAAATTCATCTGGAATAACAAAAAACCTAGGATAGCTAAAATTACTCTCAAGAGTAAAAGACCTTCTGGAGGAATCAGTATCCCGGACCTCAAGCTGTACTACAGAGCAATAGGGTTAAAAACTTCATGGTATTGGTACAGTGACAGGCATGTAGATCAATGGAACAGAATTGAAGACCCAGAAATGAATCCACACTCCTATGGTCACTTGATCTTTGACAAAGGAGCTAAAACCATCCAGTGGAAAAAAGCCTTTTCAACAAATGGTGCCGGTTCAACTGGAGGTCAGCATGCAGAAGGATGCAAATCGGTCCATTCTTATCTCCTTGTACTAAGCTCAACTCCAAGTGGATCAAGGACCTCCACATAAAACCAGACACACTGAAACTAATAGAAAAGAAACTAGGGAAGAGCCTTGAACACATTTGCACAGGGGAAAATTTCCTGAACAGAACACTAATAGCTTATGCTCTAAGATCAAGAATTGACAAATGGGACCTCATAAGATTACAAAGTTTCTGTAAGTCAAAAGACACTGTCAAAAGACAAAGCAGCAGCCAACAAATTGGGAAAAGATCTTTACCAACCCTACATCTGACAAAGGGCTAATATCCAATATAAACAAAGAACTCAAGAAGTTAGACTCCAGAGAGCAAAATAAACCTATTAAAAAATGGGGTACAGAGCTAAACAAAGAGTTCTCACCTGAAGAATATCTAATGACTGAGAAGCACCTAAAGAGATGTTCATCATCCTTAGTCATTAGGGAAATGCAAATCAAAACAACCCTGAGATTCCACCTCACACCAGTCAGAATGGGTAAAATCAAAACACAGGAAACAGCAGGTATTGGCAAGGATGTGGAGAAAGAGGAACACTCCTCCACTGCTGGTGGGATTGCAAGCTGGTACAACCACTCTGGAAAGCAGTCTGGTGGTTCCTCAGAAAACTGGGCATGACACTCCCGGAGGATCCGGCTATACCACTGCTGGGCATATACCCAGAGAACTCCCTGGCATGCAATAAGGACACATGCTCCACTACGTTCATAGCAGCCTCATTTATAATAGCCAGAAGTTGGAAAGAACCCAGATGTCCCTCAATGGAAGAATGGATACAGAAGATGTGGTATATTTTCACAATGGAATGCTACTCTGCAATTAAAAACAATGAATTCTGAATCCATTCCTCCGTTGAGGGACATCTGGGTTCTTTCCAGCTTCTGGCTATTATAAATAAGGCTGCTATGAATATAGTGGAGCATGTGTCCTTATTGCATGCAGGTAAAGTCTCTGGGTATATGCCCAGGAGTGGTATAGCCGGATCCTCCGGAAGTGTCATGCCCAGTTTTCTGAGGAGCCGCCAGACTGCTTTCCAGAGTGGTTGTACCAGCCTGCAATTCCACCAGCAGTGGAGGAGTGTTCCTCTTTCTCCACATCCTCGCCAACAACTGCTGTCTCCTGTGTTTTTGATCTTAGCCATCCTGACTGGTGTGAGATGGAATCTCAGGGTTGTTTTGATTTGCATTTCCCTAATGACTAAGGATGATGAACATCTCTTTAGGTGCTTCTCAGCCATTAGATATTCTTCAGGTGAGAACTCTTTGTGGAGCTCTGTACCCCATTTTTTAATAGGGTTACTTGCCTCTCTGGAGTTTAACTTACACAATGGAATACTACTCTGCAATTAAAAACAATGAATTCACGAAATTCCTAGGCAAATGGTCAGAACTTGAAAATATCATCCTTAGTGAGGTAACCCAATCACAAAAGATCACACATGGTATGAAGTCACTGATAAGGGGATATTGACCCAGAATCTCAGAATACCCTAGACACAATCAGCATATCAATAGATTTCTAAAAAGATGGAAGGAGAGACCCCTAGTCCTGGAAAGACTGGATGTAGGGGAACGCCAGGACAGAGTAATGAGAGGGGGTTGAACGGAGAAAAGAGGGAGGGAAGGGGGCTTATGGGACTTTTGGGGAGGGAGGAAACGGGAAAGGGGAAGTGATTTGGAATGTAAATTAAAAAAATAAAATAAAATTAAATTAAAAAAAAAAACAATGAATTCATGAAATTGTTAGGCAAATGGTAAGAACTTGAAAATATCATCCTTAGTGAGGTAACCCAATCACAAAAGAACACACATGGTATGCAGTCACTGATAAGGGGATATTAACCCAGAATCTCGGAATACCCTAGACACAATTCGCATATCAATAGATTTCCAAGAAGAAGGAAGGAGAGACCCCCTGGTCCTGGAAAGACTGGATGTAGCAGTGTAGGGGAATACCAGGACAGAGAAGTGGGAAGGGGTTGAATGGGTAACAGGCGGAGGGAAAGGGGCTTATGGGACTTTCGGGGAGGGAGGAACCAGGAAAGAGGAAATCGTTGAGAATATAAATAAAAAATATAGAAAATAAAAAAAAAGAAAATGTTAAAATGCATCAAATTCAGATGGTTACATTAGTTATCAGGCATGATAAACTGCACACAAGTTCATGGCTTGAACATTTGTACAATCAGCAGTAGGTTTGCTCATGCCACTTTCACAACATCATGACGAATTTGTATTTTATACTGTGATGACTTCAAGCAATGGTAAGTATCCACTCAATTATAATGTTATAAGGCTAGGGCCATATGTCCACTTACCAAACTGTCACTGTGTAGGACATGAATGCATATATACATATATGCATGAAAAAATATATATATACAGTTTATACATTAAAAAACTAAAGTCCTTTACACACACACACATACTTGCTTCTATTTTAGCTAAATTACTGAAAGTTACAACTGTGAGGTAAAAATAATTATGTCATTTTAATTATTATATTTTTGAAAACTGTTTCCACAGTGATACAAATCTAATGTCTTAGATTGATACTTTTCATTCCTCCTGGAAAATAAGGTTGCAGCTATTTTCCAAAATTAGCTTTGCTCTTACTTCCTTCTCCATGAGGAACTTTAATTAAACATGAGGAACTTTAATTAAATGTATGTCAGGCTTTTTCAGTTTACTCTCCATATCTAAAAATCTGTTATCTTGATGTTTCTCTTAATAATTCTCTATTCTATGTGTGTATGTGTTATTTTGTTAATATGTCACTAATTCTTAATTTTATGTCTTGAATTTCTTTTTTTTAAATTTTATGTCTTGAATTTCCCAAGTGATTTTATTTTAGCTTTCATTAGATGTGCAATATAGAACACAAAAAGACTGGTTTGGGTTTATTCAAATATAAGATTATCTTCTTCTGTTTCCTATAGGAAATACTACTATTAGCCTTGAATATACTCCAAATAAACACACAGGCATGTTCACTAGATGCACACACACACACACACCAAGCACATACACATATAACTTGTTAAATGCTTTCTACTCTGAAAGGTATCATTGTCAGAAATTTTGTTTTATTCTTCTTAAACTGACTTGACTCCTCTCTTCTTGGTATGTGCTTCTCTCTTCTCCCCCTTCTAATTTGTACAGTACATGCTTCAGTCTTTATGAGCTCAATAATAAATAAAATTTATATCATTTAATACAGAGAGAGATTATAAGAAAGTTCTTCTGATAATAGAAGACAATGTATTCACAGTGAGAAACTCAACTGTAAAATTTTATTTATAGCACTTTATATTGATATGAGTGTTTAAAATAGTATATAATTGATGGCCAAAATAAAGTGTAGACATTTCATGATACCAACCCCTATTTGGGGTGCATTATGGGAGATGGACTTATTTCTATTCTGTTTGTCAAGATAAAGCCCAGTAAAGCTGACCCAAATAAAAGAAAGGAAAGAGAGAGAGAGAGACAGAGACAGAGACAGGGAGACAGAGACAGACAGAGACACAGAAAGAGAGGCAGAGACAGACAGAGACAGAGAGACAGAGAGAGACAGAGACAGACAGACAGACAGACAGACAGACAGAACCTCCCACTGGTTTGTTTTCTTCCCTTATTGTTTACCTTGCACAAATTTGCTGGTTAATTTTTTTTTTATTTTATTTTTTTAATTTACATTCCAAATCACTTCCCCTTTCCCGTTTCCTCCCTCCCCAAAAGTCCCATAAGCCCCCTTCCCTCCCTCTTTTCTCCGTTCAACCCCCTCTCATTACTCTGTCCTGGCGTTCCCCTACATCCAGTCTTTCCAGGACCAGGGGTCTCTCCTTCCATCTTTTTAGAAATCTATTGATATGCTGATTGTGTCTAGGGTATTCTGAGATTCTGGGTCAATATCCCCTTATCAGTGACTGCATACCATGTGTGATCTTTTGTGATTGGGTTACCTCACTAAGGATGATATTTTCAAGTTCTGACCACTTGCCTAGGAATTTCGTGAGTTCATTGTTTTTAATTGCAGAGTAGTATTCCATTGTGTATATACACCACATCTTCTGAATCCATTCCTCCGTTGAGGGACATCTGGGTTCTTTCCAGCTTCTGGCTATTATAAATAAGGCTGCTATGAATATAGTGGAGCATGTGTCCTTATTGCATGCAGGTAAAGTCTCTGGGTATATGCCCAGGAGTGGTATAGCCGGATCCTCCGGAAGTGTCATGCCCAGTTTTCTGAGGAACCGCCAGACTGCTTTCCAGAGTGGTTGTACCAGCCTGCAATTCCACCAGCAGTGGAGGAGTGTTCCTCTTTCTCCACATCCTCGCCAACAACTGCTGTCTCCTGTGTTTTTGATCTTAGCCATCCTGACTGGTGTGAGATGGAATCTCAGGGTTGTTTTGATTTGCATTTCCCTAATGACTAAGGATGATGAACATCTCTTTAGGTGCTTCTCAGCCATTAGATATTCTTCAGGTGAGAACTCTTTGTGTAGCTCTGTACCCCATTTTTTAATAGGGTTACTTGCCTCTCTGGAGTTTTTAATACTTGAGACAACTGTCTTCTTTAGTTGAAGATTTGTCTTTCTTCTGTCAATCATCATTTTAATACTTACCTAATAATTAATTAGGGCAAAGCTAACATTCGTATGAAAGAAGTTTTTATTGGGCACTGCCAGAAGCCACTTTTATTTACATGTATAAAGACAGAACATCACAGTTTAAGATTACAGAAACAGATTCTATCCTTTTGATTTCTCAAATTTATTCTAATAAACTATTTCCATGCTAATTGTAGCATTTCCTCAATAACACCAATGATCAGTTTCTTTTCCCTTTTGGTATGAAATAAATTAAACCAAACTAAACTCAGGACAAACTCTGTTGAAGTGAAAAACATACGTGTGTGTGTGTGTGTGTGTGTGTGTGTGTCTCGTGTGTGTGATGTGTGTTTGTCATGTGTGTGTTGCAGCCATGTGGTATTAAATATTTATTGTCACTCTGCATTTAGAAATGCTATATTGTTGACCTAGGATTGCTCCTTGATCTCTCTGAGACAACAACTTATTGCATGAGTGTCGAAACAAGGCCAGTATAACTTAAAAGAAGGCCAAATGTAAATTCATCTGAGGAAGAACAAATGCCATCATTGTTTTGAGTCTTAGGTTTTATTTTTCAAGTTCTCATGAATACAGAATGTAGGTGGATGACTGCTTTCAGAAAACCAAAATGAAGGCAGGTACTGAAGGCATGGGCTTAGGTAAAAATACATGCACCTGTCATCCATCTGTCTCCAAGAAATGCTGTTCTAATCATACCTTAGTAACCTTAAATGTTAATGTAGCTTTTAAAACTACCTGACATCCTAGGGACCAATAATATGATTCCGTAAATCTAACTGAAGGAGAAGATGAAACTTGTCTTTTCATATTTATCCCCACAAACTAAGGAACTCATATAATTTCAGATTAGTATTGATAAGGTGTAACATACCAACTCCTTATCTCAAAGCCAATAAAGAATGTAAGTGGTGAATATTTTCATTACAAAATTGAAAGTTATCAACCTTCTTTTTTAATAATTCACTTAATATTAAATTTTCTAAAGTGAAACTCCATTTTGTAGTGCCAATAACAGAAAGTACAAGCATAATTACCTGCCACATAAGAAAAGAAACAAAGAAGCGGCAGGCAAGATTTGCATTAAATGTATGAATTCTATTCATTTCCCACTGAATATTTGCCCATCAGCTGCTCAAGTATTTGGCATTTCTTTGGGGTTCCTCTTTATTTTCATCAAATATTATATTTTTCATTTATGGCTTGATTTAATGAAATCTTGGAGACAGTTGTTAGCTTTCTAATGCAGCCCGGAGGAAACTGGCAGTATAACTATTCCCACGGTCAAATTCTTTCAGGCTTTAACTTTTATCTTTTTAATTTGGTACTTTCAAATGAAATTTTAATTATGAATAAAATTAATAAAAGACAAGTTATATTACCATTGTATGTCGACTAGTTGTCTAGTGATAAATAGAAGGCTGGCTCCTTGGTGCAGATTTTTTTTAACAAGAAAACTAATTTAATGGCTATATTATCACTGTCTAAAAGAATGATTGAAGTATTGTCTCCTACCCTGAAGCTCTTTTAATCAGTTATTTAAAATGAAAAGTGGAAAATGTTTTACATAGCAAATTGTGTCTGTGAGCATCAAATAACTGCATATAGGTATACAATTGTAAACATGACTGGCAACAAGAGTTAGATACACACACAATTGTTGCCTGCCAGCAAGTAATGTCAGCATGCTAAGTCACGTAATTACACATGCACAAGGGAGACAATTGTTTGGCAGAATCAGGTAAGAAGAGGAAAAACAAACAAACAAACAAAAAAAGAAAAACAAAAGCAAACATTTCTCTGGACTATGTTCCCAGGAATATAATTTTGTCGTCTGTAGTGTCACCATAACTACAAAAGAACCAGGGTTTATATTTTGTTCCACTCCAAGAGGTAATTTTTAAATTTCTTAATATAGTTTTTCTATGTAGAGAATATGTGAAGAATCTGACTTCATTTTTTAAACGTTTTCCATATGTATAAGTATATGGATGGCCCATTCAGTTTTAACCACTTTAAAGAAATAGAATTTCTAATAGGAAATCTGATTTTTTTGCTCAGTTTTAAGTGTTGGTGTTCTTCAGGGTGTCATTCATTCCATTCACTCATATATTGAACATATTGAGGACTGAGTCCTTATCCACGGCACCTAGGAAACTTAGTTTTTTGTTTTTAAAAATATTATTTGACTTACAAGGCTAGATATCTAGGAACTTGTACCTGATAGTGATCCCGCAATAAATCAATCTTATGCCACCTGTGCCTGCATCAAAACATGAAAACATGGCTGGCATTTATGTTTTAGTTGGAGGGAATGGCACAGAGTTCAGAATACTTCTTTATCATGGTTTTGGATTATGTCAAATGAAGGCCAGCCCAAGGAAAATCTACCTGAAACATTTCTAGAAGAGCAAAGTTTTATGGGGGGAGCAGCATGTCTACATGGTGGGAAAGAATCTGCAGGACTCCGGCTTCCTCCAAGTCTTTACCTCTGGTGGCTGCCTCTGCCGTGTTTGTATTCTGTGTGTACTCATGTTCACCTGCTTGGTTATTCTGGGTCATTGAGGGAGAAGAATCCCTAGGCTATGGAGTGGTAAAGAAGAAAATGTCAGTTCTCCCATTGCTGAAGGTAGGCTGAAAACTGCCAATCGTATACCAGTATCCCTCAATCATCTCTACTCTAGCCACATCAGCCACTGCTCTGCTTCCAGACACAGTTGAGACCAACCTTCTAAAGAATTCTTCAGACTGTTGATAGCTTCACTTTACTTTAATGAAAATACCTGCAGACTAGGGAAAAAATGTTACCTTTGTTGTATAGTTTCACAGAAATTTCTAAATTTCTCCATTCCTAATAAAAGCGAGAAGACATAAGGTATGCAAAGTATAGTAACAGATTGACTTAATTTGTTTTACCATTTTGATTTGTTTCATTTTTCTGGTAAGGGTAGAAAACTTAATCAGTTCAGTTTACCAGAGACAGGGGAGGTTTGATTTAGACATCTGCAAATAGTTCTTGCAGATCCTTCAGTGACAAGTGATCAAGAAATCCAGAGATATGAGTAGGTTGGCTAGGTACAGTAAAAAAACTCAAAAGAGCAACTCATAGAAGTCCAAGGACAGGACAGAGAACACATAGATATTGAGGTCAAGGTCAGCTTTGTCCTTGGGCAGGAGTGAAGTGGAATAAAGGTTTTAGAAGAGGCTGAGACTGGGATCCATATGTGCTGTGTTGGGGAAGTGTTTTGTTAGCAAATAGTTATGAATTCTACGCATGTGTACAAAGAAAATGTTGCTCTAGTCTTAAGTTTCTTGATTCTAGAAGGATTGGGTGAATTTCCCCTAAACTTACAGTAGCAGCCCACAGCTACATCGGACAGGTTACCTGGAAAGGGAGCTGGGGATGGATGGGAAGATGGAGCAGAAAGGATTGAGACCAAGACAAAGGATTGCTGATCAAGGCCCGAATTTTAATGGCTGACTCAGAATTTAAAGTTGGGGGCAAAACCCTTCTCCCAAAATTCCAGGGTCTGTTCAGGAGAACTGGTTTGGTTGCTCAGCAGGCATTGGCTCCACTGTGTGGTGGGTTCTAGCTTAGTGCAGGCAACTGCAGATCTGGAAGAACAATAGAGCTCCACCCTAGGTGGGAGATTGTGGCTAGCACCAAGGTCTGAAATTCCTGCTCAAAGGCTGGGGGGAGGGCACAACTTACTAATTATAACAGCACAAATTTGTAATATCAGTTAGTATGTACTGAGAATCTATTCTCCTTTTAATCTAACTTTAGCATCCCAAGCAGAAGACATTGCCCTGATTAATAATGAACACTGTGGATCAGAGATGAACAATGCTTAAATTTTAGAAACAAAATACTTTACCAAGATAAATAAAAATGTAGCAATGGATAATTGACAGCACATACATTATTTCCACATCTTTAAAATGTGTTGTATAATTTTATATTAGTATTTCTCCCATTAAATGATAAAATAAAACTTGGAAAGAAGGAGCTGTTCAAGAATATGAGACAAGTTATACCACCCCATTTAATAAAAAGATCTCCCCAAAACAGGGAGTAAAGGAGTGCATACACTGTAGTTGACAAAATAAAATCATTTTTTAAACATTTGACTCTTCAGCAGCATAATTAGAAACAGAAATTATATAACTAAACACATATTAACAATAGTGCCCATAAAAAATCTACATACAGCAGAGCAAAAAATAATTAAATGAGTCCAGAAGAAAAAAAGAATAGTGATGGATCAATCACTATTTAATTACAGTGGAGTCTTTTATGAAGAAAAACATGTGAGTTGTAAAAAAAGCAAATGTCTTTTTAAAAAGTGAAGTTGTAGACCCCGTGAATGCCTTAAAGATGGAATGTCAGAATTGAGCCAAAGCGAGCATGTTTATTAGCCCAGTTTTGCCATTACTATGATACCACCTCCTAGTTTTCATCAGTTGTAAAAATGTTTCAATAGTAACAGTAAATTGTAGCAATGGTAGTTGGCAACACAGGAGAGGGAAACGCAGTCTGGAGAAAATGGGAATAGTCCTGACACTCTCAAACTTACTGTTTGGACTTTTTAAACATCTTATTTTTGTAATATTCAGGTTTGGGGGCACATTTGGTTGCCTTGGTGCAGGAGTGTAGGTTAGGAGACAATCTACTAAATTAACTAAGTTACTCTGAATTAACTTCCATGTGGAACCACAGTTTTAGTAAATGAGTGAGAGTACTGATGTTTTGTTTGAAATTTATAGGTATATTAGTAAACTCAATTATGACTGTGATTGTTTTGAAACAAACTTAAAATGAATGTTTTGCTGCATGTGCTTTCTTTGATAACAATGATTACTCTGTGATTGTAACAAAAAGGCCAGCTTTTGGCCGGATTATTGTTTTAAAGGTCTCTACATTCCATGTCCCACTCAGTGCCTATACTCAGTGTCTAATTTGGAAAATCACTGGAAAAGAAGGAGATACTTTTTATTTACTTAAAATGATTCTTTTACTTGAAAATAATTACATTTCCAACTTTCTACATACAAAAGTAACACCTGTGAGAAGCATTTGACTTGTTTATAGTGAAGGTTTGGTAAGTGTCTTCTAAGATGTTAAATTGGCTGATTTTGTAGCAGATAGTACATTTCTTCTATTAAAAAGAGCATTTTAGGTGTCTTCCAGTTCCTACCTGTGCCAGGAGCAGAACCTAGGCTCTAGCCCTGAACTCACACAGCCCACAACCCAGTTGCAGTTTGACTCCCCAGGTATTCTGACACATCCAAGTTCACAGATGAGACCCCCAAATCCTTCCCCAATACCCAGCATACTGGGACCACTGGGACCCCTGCCACCCCAGGATACAGATTCCCAGCCCAAACAGAGCCAGGAGCAGAGCCTCAGTTCTGGACTCACTCAAACCCACACAGCCCACAGGTTAGTTGCTGCTCTACTCCCCAGGGTTTTCTGACACATCCAGGATCACAAGATCACAGGATCACAGGCTCACAGAAAGCACAGGCTCCAGTCAGAGACAGGGAGGCCATATAACACCAGAGATAACCAAATGGCAAGAAGCAAGTATAAGAACATAAGCAACAGAAACCAATTTGACTTGGCAGCATCAGAACCCAGTTCTCCTATCACAGCAAGTCCTGGATATCCCAACACACCAGAAAAGCAAGATTCCAATATAAACTTGTTTCATGAAGATGATAGAGGATTTTAAGAAGGACATAATAACTCCCTTAAAGGAATACAGGAGAACACAAGTAAACAAGTAGAAGCCCTTAAGGAGAAAACACATAAATCCCTTAAAGAAATACAGGAGAATACAATGGAAGAGGTGAAGAAATTGAACAAAACCGTCTAGGATCTAAAAAATGAAAATAGAATCATTAAAGAAAACACAAAGGAAGACAGCGCTGGAGACAGAAAACCTAGGAAAGAGAATAGGAGTCACAGATGCAAGCATCACCAACAGAACACAAGAGATGGAAGAAAGAATCTCAGCAGTAGAAGATGCCATAGAAGATATTGACACATTAGTCAAGGAGAATACAAAAAGTTAAAAACTCCTATCTCAAAATATTCATGGAATCCAAGACACAATAATAAGATCCAACCTGAGAATAATAGGTATAAAAGAGAGTGAAGATTCCCAACTCAAAGGGCCAGCAAAAATCTCCAACAAAATTAGAGAAGAAAACTTTCCTAATCTAAAGAAAAATATGCCCATAAACATACAAGAAGCCTAGAGAACACCAAACAGATTTGACCAGAAAAGAAATTCCTCTTGTAATATAATTACAAAAGCACCAAATGCATAGAACAAAGAAAGAATGTTGAAAGCAGTAAGGGAAAAAAAGGTCTCAACAGTAGACTCTAAAAATCAGAAGATCCCGGGAAAATGTCATACAGACCTTAAAAGAACAAAAATGCCAGTCCAGGCTGTGATACCCAGCAAAACTCGCAGTTACCAAAGATGGAAAAACCAAGGTATTCCAAGACAAAACCAAATTTAAACAATATTATTCCACTAACCCAGTCCTTACATAGGATAATAGATGGAAAAGTACAATACAAGGAGAGAAACTACACCCAAGAAAAAGCAAGATATTAATCTTTTCACAACAAACCCAAAAGAAGAGAAACACACAAACGTAATTCCACCTCCAACAACAAAAATAACAGTAACAAACAATCATTGGTCTTTAATATCTCTTTATATCAATGGATTCAATTCCCCCCAAAAAGGACATCGGCAAACAGATTGGGAACATAAACAGGATCAGCACGTCATGGTAATTTCTCAAAAATAGACCATATACTGAGACACAAAACAAGCTTCAACAGATACTAGAACATTGAATTAATCCCTTGTATTCTATTGGACCACCAGGCACTAAGGCTGGTCTTTGATAGCAACAACAACAACAACAAACAAACAAACAAAAAAAACAGAAAGCCCATTTTGCTGCATACAGAAAACACACCTCAGTGAAAAAGACAGACATTCCCTCAAATTAAAGACTGGGAAAAAAATTTCCAAGCAAATGGTCCCAAGAAACAAGCTGGAGTAGCCATTGTAATATCCAACAAAATAGACTGTCAACCAAAAATTATCAAAAAAGATGAGGAAGGACACTACATACTTATCAAAGGAAAAAAATCTACCAATATGAAATCTCAATTCTGAACATCTATGCCCCAATGCAAGGGCACCCACATTTGTAAAAGAAACATTAGTGAAGCTCAAAGCACACATTGAACCTCACCCAATAATAGTAGGAGATTTCAACACCCCACTCTTAGTGATGGACAAATCATGGAAACAGAAACTAAGCACAGACACAGTGAAACTGAAAAAAGTTATGAACCAAATGGATTAAACAGATATCTACAGAACATTTCACCTTAAAACAAAGGAATATATCTTCTTCTCAGCACTTCATGGTAATTTCTCAAAAATAGACCATATACTCAAACTCAAAACAAACCTCAACAGATACAAGAACATGGAATTAATCCCTTATATCGGACCTCCAAGGACTTAGGCTGATCTTCAGTAGCAACAAAAACAACAGAAAGCACACATACACATGGAAGCTGAACAACTTTCTGCTCAATGATAACTTGATCAGGGAAGAAATAAAGAAAGACTTTTTAGAAGTTAATGGAAATGAAGGCACAACATATCTAAATTTATGGGATGCACTGAAAGCTATGATATGAAGAAAACTCATAGTTCTGAGTGCATCCACAAAGAAATTGGAGACATCATAAACTAGCAGTGTAACAGCTCATTTGAAAGCACTAGAACAAAGAAGCAAACACACCCAAGAGACTCCTCTTGGGAATGCAGGAAATAAACTCAGGGCTGAAATTAATCAAGTAGAAACAAAAAGAACTATACAAAGAATCAACAAAAGTAGGAACTGGTTCTTTGAAAAGATCAACAAGATAAACCCTTAGCCAGATGAACCGGAGGACACAGAGACAATATATAAATTAACAAAATCAGGAATGAAAAGGGAGACATAACAACAGAAACTGAGGAAATTCAAAAAATAACCAGATCCTCCTACAAAAGTCTATACTTAACAGAACTGGAAAACCTGGATGAAATGGATGATTTCCTAGATAGATACCAAGTACCAAAGTTACATTAGGATCAGATAAACCATCTAAACAGTTCCATAACCCCCAAGGAAATAGAAGTAGTCATTAGAAGACTCCCAACTAAAAAAAAAGCCTAGGGACAGATGATTTTAGTGCAGAATTCAATAAGATTCTCAAAGAAGATCTCTCAAACAAATTCCATAAAATAGAAACAGAAGGAACACTACCCAATTTGTTCTACGAAGCCACAGTTACACTGATAACTAAAGCACAAAAACACCCAACAAAGAAAGAGAACTACAGACCAATTTCCCTTATGAACATTGATGCAAAAATACTCAATAATGTTCTTGCAAACTGAATTCAAGAATGCATCAAAACATCATCCACCATGATCAAATAGGCTTCGTCCCAGGAATGCAGGGATGGCTCAACATACGGAAATCCACTAATATCATCCACTATATAAACAAGCTCAAAAAAAAATGATCATTTCATTAGATGCTGAAAAAGCCTTTGACAAAATAAAACACCCCTTCATGTTAAAAATATTGCAGCACTTTCTGCTAGGGCAGACTCTTGCCTGGTCTGCTCCAGTGAAGACACCATCTCCTGATCCATTCTAGAGAACCTGCTGCATTCAGAGCGATTGAGAACCCACTGCACTCAGAGCAGTTGAAAACCCACTTCACTCAGAGCAGTTGAGGACCAGCTACACTCAAAGCAGTTGATGCAACAATCGGAAGGCCACCCAGGAGATCTACTGCAACCAGGGCAACAGATCAGAACCCTCTCTGTCCCTGTGAAGAGCCCCCCATCAGAAGGCCCCACAGGTAGTCTGCTACAGCCAAGGCTGCAGGCCTACCAGGAGGACTTAAGCAACACAGAGTGAAAAGAGGCAGATTCCAGACCAACAAACACCAGGGATATCCAGCTGGCGAAAGTCAAGCCCAAGACCATAAACAATAGAAGCCAATATACGTGGGCATCATCAAAGCCCAGTTCTCCCGCCACAGCAAATCCTGAATACAACAACACACATGAAAATCAGGAAGTTGACCTAAAATCCTATCTCATGAAGATAATAGAGTCCTTTAAGGAGGATATCAATAACTCAGTGAAAGAAATACAGGAAAACACAGATAAACAGGTGAAGGAATTGAATAAAGTGCTTCAAGAACTAAAAGTGGAAGTAGAAACAATAAAAAAAAATACTTATATGGAGTCAAACCTGGAAATGGAAAAGGAAAGAGGTCAGAAATTACAGAATACAAGAAAAAGAAGAGAGAATCTCTGGTATAGAAGATACTGTAAAAGAGATGGACACAACAGTCAAAGAAAATGTAAAATGCAAAATGCAAAAAGCTTATAACCCAAACATCCAGGAAATCCAGGACACAATGAGAAGACCATATCTAAGGATTATAGGTATAGAAGAGAGCAAAGATTTACAACTTAAAGGGTCAGTAAATATCTTCAACAAAATTATAGAAAAAACTTCCCTAACCTAAAGAAAGAGATGCCCATGAACATACAAGAAGCCTACAGAATTCCAAACAGACAGGACCAGAACAGAAATTCCTCCAGTCACGTGATAAAACACCAAATGCACTAAACAAAGAAATAATATTAAAAGCAGTAATGGAAAAAGGCCAAGTAACATATAAAGGCAGAACTATCAGAATTAAACCAGACTTTCACCAGAAACTATGAAAGCTAGAAGATCCTGGGCAGATGTCATACAGACTCTAAGAGAACATAAATGCCAGCCCAGGCTACTATACCCAGAAAAACTCTCAATTACCATAGATGGAGAAAACAAGATATCCCATGACAAAACCAAATTTAAACAAAATCGTTCTACAAACCTAGCTCTACAAAAGATAATGGCTGGAAAATACCAACACAAAGAGGGAAACTACACCCTAGAAAAAGCATGAAGGTAATGTTTCAACAAATCCAAAAGAAGGTAGCCACACAAACATAATTCCACCTTTAACAACAAAAATAACGGGAAATAACAATCACTTTTCTTTATATCTCTTAACATCAATGTACCAAATTCCCTAATAAAAAGACATAAACTAACAGACTGGATACATAAACAGGACCGAACATTTTGCTGCATACAAAAAACCCACCTCAGTGACAAAGACAGTCACTACCTCAGAGTAAAAGGCTGGAAAACAATTTTCCAAGCAAATGGTCCCAAGAATCAAGCTGGAGTGGCCATTCTTATATTGGATAAAATCGACTTTCAACCAAAAGTTGTCAAAAAAGATAAGGAAGGACACTTCATAATGGTCAAAGGAAAAATCTACCAAGATGAACTCTCAGTTCTGAATATCTATGCTCCAAAGCAAGGGCATCCACATTCATAAAAGAAACTTTACTAAAGCTCAAAGCACACATTGCACCCCACACAATAGTAGTGGGAAACTTCAACAATTCACTCTCAGCAACGGACAAATCATGGAAATAGAAACTAAACAGAGACAGAGTGAAATTAACAGAAGTTATGAACCAATGGATCTAACAGATATTTATAGAACATTTCATCCTAAAGCAAAAGAATATACCTTCTTCTCAGTACCTCATGGTACCTTCTCCAAAATTGACCATATAATTGGTCACAAAACAGGCCTCAAGAGATATAGGAATATTGAAATAATTCCATGCCCACTATCAGATCATCCCGGTCTAAGGCTGGTCTTAATTTCAAAAAAAAATACAGAAAACACACATAAACATGGAAGCTGAACAATGCTCGACTCAATGATAACTTGGTCAAAGAAGAAATAAAGAAATTAAAAAATTCTTAGAATTTAATGAAAATGACACATCATATCAAAATTTATGGGACACAATGAAAATAGTGCTAAGAGGAAAACTCATAGCTCTAAGTGCCTCCAAAAAGAAAATGGAGAGAGCTTTAACTAGCAGCTTGACAGCACTCCTGAAAGATATAGAACAAAAAGAAGCAAATATGCCCACAGTAAGAAATAATCAAACTCGGGGCCAAAGACAACCAAATAGAAACAAAAAGAACTATATGAAGTATCAACAAAACCAGAAGCTGATTCTTTGAGAAAATCAACAAAATAGATAAACCCTTAGCCAGACTAATCAGAAGGCACAGAGACAGTACTCAGATTAATAAAATCAAAAAGGAAAAGGGAGACATAACAACAGAAAACGTGGAAATTCAAAAAATCACCAGATCCTAGTACAAAACCTTATACTCAAGTAAATTGGAAAATTTGGATGAAATGACCAATTTTCTAGACATATACCAGGTGCCAAAGTTAAAACAGAATCAGATAAACCATCCAAATAGTCCCATAAGCCCTGAGGAAATAGAAGCAGTCATTAGCAGTCTCCCAACCAAAAAAAAAAAAAAAAAAGCCAGATAGGTTTAGTGTAGAATTCTATCAAACAAAGACCAAACAAGGAAAGAGAACTTCAGACCAATTTCCCTTATGAACATTGATACAAAAATACTCAATAAAATTCTTGCCAATTGAATCCAAGAATACATCAAAATGGTCACTCACCATGATCAGGTAGGCTTCATCCCAGGAATGCAGGGATGGTTCAATATAAGGAAGTCCATCAATGTAATTCACTACATAAACAAACTCAAAAAAAACCAAAAAAACAACACATGATCATTTCATTAAATAATGAAAAAGCATTTGACAAAATTCAGCATCCCTTCATGTTAAAAGTCTTTAAAAGATCAGGAATTCAAGACCAATATCTAAACATAGTAAAAGCAATATACAGCAAACCAGTAGCCAACATAGATCTAAATGGAGAGAAACTCAAAGCAATCCCACTAAAATCAGGGACCAGAGAAGGCTGTCCACTCTCTCCCTATCTATTAAATACAGTACTTAAAGTTCTAGCTAGAGCAATTAGACATCAAAAGTAGGTCAAGGGATACAAATTGGAAAAGAAGAAGTCAAAATATTCCTATTTGCAGATGATCATATACTTAAGTGACCCTAAAATTTCCACCAGAGAACTCCTAAAGCTGATAAACAACTTCAGCAAAGAGCTGGATATAAAATTAACTCAAACAAATCAGTAGCCTTCCTCTACTCAAAGGATAAACATGCTGAGAAAGAAATTAGAGAAATGACACCATTCACAATAGTCACAAATAATATTACATACCTTGGTGTGACTCTAACCAAGCAAGTGAAAGATCTGTATGACAAGAAATTGAAGAAGATCTCAGAAGATGGAAAGATCTCACATGCTCATGGATTGGCAGGATTAATATAATAAAAATGGCCTTCTTGCCGAAAGCAATCTACAGATTCAATGCAATCCCCATCAAAATTCCAAATCAATTTTTTTCATACAGCTAGAAAGAGCAATCTGCAAATTCATTTGGAATAACAAAAATCCCAGAATAGAAAAAACTATTCTCAACAGCAAAAGAACTTCTGGAGGTATCACGGTCTTTAACCTCAAGCTCTACTACAGAGCAATAATGATAAAGATTGTATGGTATTGGTACAGAGACAGGCAGGAAGATCAATGGAATAGAATTGAAGACCCAGAAATGAACCCACACACCTATAGTCACTTGATATTTGACTAAAAAGGAGCTAAAAACACCCAGTGGAAAAGAGGTAGTATTTTTATCAAATGGTGCTGGATCAACTGGAGGCTAGCATGTAGAAAAATTTCAAATCAACCCATTCTTATCTCCTTGTAGAAAGCTCAAGTCCAAGTGGATTAAAGACCTGTACATAAAACCAGATACACTGAAGTTTATAGAGGAGAAAGTGGGGAAGAGCCTTGAGCAGATGAGCATGCAATCACCATCAAAATTCCAACTCAATTTTTCAGAGTTAGAAAGAGCAATTCTCAAATTCATTTGAAGTAACAAAAAACCTAGGACAGCGAAAACCATTCTTAACAATAAAAGAACTTCTGGGGGAATCACCATCCCTGACCTCAGTCTGTACTATAGAGCAATAGTGATAAAAACTGCTCGGTGTTAGTACAAAGACAGGAAGGTAGATCAATGGAATAGAATTGAAGACCCAGAAATGAACCCACACACCTATGGTCACTTGATATTTGTCAAGAATCTTAACCTATCCAGTGGAGAAAATACAGCATTTTCAAATAATGGTTCTGGTTCAATGGGCAGTCTGCTCATAGAAGAATGCACATTGATCCATTCTTATCCTCTTGTACAAAGCTCAAGTCCAAGTGAATCAAGGACCTCCACATAAAACCAGGTACTCTTATTCTAATAGATGAGAAATGGGGATGAGGCTTGAATACTTGGGCACAGGGGAAAACTTCCTGAACAAAGCAAGAATGGTTTATGCTTTAAGATCAACATTATAAAAATGGGACTTCACAAAATTGAAAAGCTTCTGTAAGGCAAATAACACTTTTTATGACAAAAATGACAACCCACAGATTTGAAAAAGGTCTTTACCAACCCTACATCAGATAGATGGCTAATATCCAAAATATACAATGAACTCAAGAAGTTATACTCCAGAGAACCAAATAACCCTTTTAAAAAGTGGAGTACAGAGCTAAATAGAGAATTCTCATCTGAAGAATCTTGAATGGCAGAGAAGCACTTAAAGAAATGTTCAATATCCTTAGTCATCAGGAAAATGCAAATCAAAACAATCCTGAAAATCCACCTTACACCAGTCAGAATGGCTAAGATCAAAACCACAGGTGACAGCAGATGTTTGTGAGGATGCTGACAAAGAACACTCCTCCATTGCTCATTGCTCGTGGGACCTCAAGCTGGTAAAACCACTTTGGAAATCAGTCTGACAGTTCCTGATAAAGTTGGAAATAGTTCTACCTGAGGGCCCATCTATAGCACTCCTGGGCATATACCCAAAAGATGCTCCAACATATAACTAGGACACATGCTCCACTATGTTCATTGCAGCCTTGTTTATAATAGCCAGAAACTGGAAACAACCCCGATGTCCCTCAACAAAAGGATTGATATGGAAAATGTGGTACATACATACAATAGAGTACTACACAACAATAAAAACAATGACTTCATGAAATTTGCAGGCAAATGGATGGAACTAGAAGATATCCTGAGAGAGGTAACCCAGACAAATGAACACACATGGTATGTGCTCACTAGTAAGTGGATATTAGCCCCAAAGCTCACAATGTCCATGATACAACCCACAGACCACATGGAGACTAGAAGGAAAGAAGGTCAGGGTGTGGATGCTTCAGACCTGTTCTGAAGGGGTAACAGGATGATCACAGGAGGTGGAGGGAGAAGGGAACCTGGGAGTGAGAGAGGAGGGTAGGAAATAATGGGATAGTATCAGGAACTAGAGGAGATGTGAGAAAGGTACAAAGGGTCAGGAAATCGAACACAAATATGTAGCATGGGGGATGGGGAGTTGGGGATAGCCACTGGAGGGTCCCAGACATCAGGAAAATGTGAGGCTCTCAGGACCCAATGGGGATGACTTCAGCCGAAATGCACAGAGAAGGAGGTGATAGAACCTGCTGAGACTACCTCCAGTAGATAGGCATGGCCTCTGGTCGAGGGATGGGGCCACCTACCTATATCAAAATTTTTAACCCAGAAATGTTCCTTTCCAAAGGAAGAACAGGGACAAAAAATGAAACAGAGCCTGAAGGAAGGGCTAACAGAGGGACTGTTCCACCTGGGGATCCATCGTGTCTACAGACCCCAAACCAACACTGTTGCTGTGGTCAAGAGGAGCTTGTTAACAGGAACCTAGTGTTGCGGTTCCTTGGGAGGTCTGGCCAGCAACTGACCTATACAGATGTGAATGTTTGGAGCCTACCATCAGACTGAGCTCAGGGAACCTGAGTTGGGGAGCTAGCAGAAGGACTGGAGTAGTAGAGGGAGACTGCAACCCCACTGGAAGAACAACATATGTTGGCCTGACCACCCAGTTCTCCCAGAGTCTAGACCACCAACCAAGGAGTGTACCTGGGTAGATCCATGGCTTCAGATACATGTGTAGCAGAGGATGGCCTTACCTGAAAGGAATGGGAAGGGAGGCCCTTGGTCCCGGGGAGGTTTGATGCCCCAGCTTAGGGGAGTGGTGGGGCAGGAGAGTGTAGGTGAGTGGATGGGGGAGCACCCTTATACAGGTAAAGGGGATGGGGGAAGGCAGATATGGGATGGGGAGGTTGGTGGAGGGGTAACTGGGAAGTGGGATATCATGGGATGGGAGGTTGGTGGAGGGGTAACTGGGTGTTGGGATATTATGGGATGGGGGCTTGGTAGAAGAGTAAGGGGAAGTGGGTTACCATTTCAGATGTAAACTAATGGAATAATTAATAAAAATTAATTAATTAGTAAGGCATTTTACATGCACATTTTCTGTAAGCTGTGATGTCTATAAGAGTAGACACAGAATTATGTTTGCAATCACCCTTAAAAGCAAACATAACAAAAATCACATCCTGTTTTGAACATGTTTCTCTCTTTTGTTGATTTGGATAAGTGGGAGAATTTTCCTGAGAAGACATGATGTTGGCTGAACTATCTGGGGAGTAGAGTCTAAGGAAAGAAGGGCACAGCTGTGTGAGACTGTACAATCAGACAGTGGTTGTATTTACTTTAAGTGTGTGGCAGTAAAGATGTTGCCATGATTTGTATTGACACACCTGCGCTTCCGCCCACCTTTTCTCTTGAAAAACCAGTCTTTACCACTATACTGGACACTAGCACATAGCTTTTAATATGATTCTTGGAGAAGAAAATCTCTATAAGATTTTGCTTCAAGTGGGCTAATAGATAAAGAAATTTTTTTGTTGTTTTTAATTGAAAAAGGAAGTAGAAACATTTTATGATAGAATTGAAGATTTACATGGAAAATATTTCTGATAAAATTGTAGAAAAATGTAGAAAAAATGTTAAAATTGAAGATTACCATGGAAAATTTTATATAGATATAATAATGGTAGGCATAAAAGTATTCCAAAGTTGATTGAAAGTGGAATTATAAATATTTTCTGATAAAGGTGAAGATTTACATGGAAAATATTTCTGATAAAATTGAGGAAATATATAGAAAAACATGTTAAAATTGAAGATTATCATGGAAAATTATACAGATAAAATGATAGGCATAAAAATAATTCTAAGTTGATTGAAAGTGGAATTATAAACATTTTCAGGTAAAATTGAAGATTTACATGGAAAATATTTCTGTTCAAATTCAAGAAATATACAGAAAAACATGTTAAAATTTAAGATTATCATGAAAAATAACACAGATAAATGGTAGACATAAAAAACATTACTAAATTAATTGAAAGAGGAATTACAAACATTTTCTGAAAAATTGAAGTTTTACATGAAAAATATATCTGTTAGTCTATGCCTTTTTATTGGGAAATTGAGTCCATTGATGTTAAGAGATATTAAGGAATAGTGATTGTTGCTTCCTGTAATTGTTATGTTTGTGTGGGTATCTTCTTTTGAGTTTGTTGGAAGAAGATTACTTTCTTGTTTTTTCTAGGGTATAGTTTCCCTCCTTGTGTTGGTGTTTTCCATCTATTATCTTTTGTAGGGCTGGATTTGTGGAAAGATATTGTGTAAATTTGGTTTTATCATGGAATATCTTGGTTTCTCCATCTATGGTGATTGAGAGTTTTGCTGGGTATAGTAGTCTGGGCTGGTATTTGTGTTCTCTTAGGGTCTGTATGAGATCTGCCCAGGATCTTCTAGCTTTCATTGTCTCTGGTGGGAATTCTGGTGTAATTCTGATAGGCCTGCCTTTATAAGTTACTGGCCCCTTTTCCCTTACCGCTTTAAATATTCTTTCTTTGTTTGGTGCGTTTTGTGTTTTAAATATTATGTGCAGGGAGGAATTTCTGGTCTGGTCCAGTCTGTTTGGAATTCTGTAGGCTTCTTGTATGTTCATAGGCATCTCTTTCTTTGGGTTAGGGAAGTTTTCTTCCATAATTTTGTTGAAGATATTTACTGGCCCTTTAAGTTGGGTATTTTCACTCTCTTCTATACCTATTATTCTAAGGTTTGCTCTTCTCATTGTGTCCTGGATTTCCTGGATAATTTGGATTAAGAGTTTTTCACATTTTGCATTTTCTTTAACTGTTGTGTCAATGTTTTCTATGGTATCTTCTGCACCTGTGATTCTCTCTTCTATCTCTTGTATTCTGTTGGTGATGCTTGCATCTGTGATTCCTGAATTCTTTCCTAGGTTTTCTAGCTCCAGGGTTGTCTCACTTTGTGATTTCTTTATTGTTCCTAGTTCCATTTTTAGATCCTGGATGGTTTTGTTCATTTTCTTTGCCTGTTTGATTGTGTTTTCCTGTAATTCTTTAAGGGATTTTTGTGTTTCCTCTTTAAGGGCTTCTAGCTGTTTACCTGTGTTCTCCTGTATTCCTTTAAGGGACTTATTTATGTCCTTCTTAAAGTCCTCCATCATCATCATGAATAGTGATTTTAGATCCAAATCTTGCCTGTTGATCCTTGTTCTCCTGTATTTCTTTAAGGGTGTTATTTACGTCCTTCTTGAAGCCCTCTATTAGTATCATGAGATACGATTTGAAATCCAACTTTTGCTTTTCCGGTGTATTGGGGTATCCAGTACTTGCTGTGGTGGAGAACTGGGTTCTGATGTTGCCAAGTAGCCTTGGTTTCTGTTGGTAGGGTTCTTGAGCTTGCCTTTAGCCATCTGGTTATCTCTGGTGTTAGTTGGTCTTGCTGTCTCTGGCTGGAGCTTGTCCCTCCTGTGGGCCTGTAAACCTGTGTCTATACTCCTGGGATACCAACTCTCTTCTGGCAGGGTCAGTGCACAGAAGGCCGTGGAGCCACCTGTCTCCCTGGTGCAAATGACAGCCTGAAGACCTCTGTCCCAGCTGCTCCACTGATCGTCTGCCCTGTGTGCTCCCAGCTCTTCCCCTCCAGAGAGAAGGTGGAGACCTCACCTCCATGCTCAGAAGTGAAAGTGCTGCTAGGAGATCACTCTCTCCTGGAGGGCTGTGTACAGAAAGCTGTGGAGCCACCCCGCTCCGCTGTGCAAATGGTGGCGGGCTTAGATAAAAAACTTATCTCCAGTTAATTTACTCATTTGTTCATTTTCAGTGATGGACACCTAGCAAAAATCTACCTTAAGTTAATGAAATGTTTCACTAATTCTAATTGACTAGACTCTGGCCAAGAAGGAACTAATCCAAACCTGCTGCATGTGCATGAGCAAGTAGAATCTGCCAGGTTGTTTTGTTTTTTTTTTTAAGACTTTCTTGTAGGCTGGTGTGTTTTGTCTGCATAAGCTGAGTTGCTTACAAAAGCCAGGCATTTGTGGAGTCCTAAACTTAAGGGCAATCATTTTGTCCCCTACTGATGCTATTCAGAACCTCCACTATGTTAATTTGCCTTCATTCAGTATGCTAATTGCATCCATGATGGGACATAGAATGACCAGTTTCCAAATTGCCTACAAAAGTTATTTTCAGTTGGAATATCTTTTGGAACTCAGCATTTTAAAGAACCTACTTTAAGAAATTCCTCTTTCTTCACTGGATCTCAGATGCAACCTCAAGGAAAATGCCCATTTCTGTCTGTGACACTTTTCTGTTCCCCTCCATCATATTCTAAAAATTGAAGTCCTACATTTTCTTGCTGCCATCAAAGGAGGCACAAAACCCAATCTGTCTTGAAGTAAGTAAGACAGTCTCTAGGCTATTCCCTGAGGGACTATGACACTAGGGAATATGAACTTGAAATAATATTTGAATGCTGTACTTGGTGTTTGCTACATCATAAATATGTTATAATTGCAAGCCTGATATTTACTTTAATTATCAATTTTAAAAACAAAACTCCTTTTAATTGGGTTTGCTTCAGAATAGGTATTGAGTATAATCTTAGAACCTCAATAAATGACATTTGTTTTATTCGTTGACTATGATGTTCTATGCTTCTGCAAGGTATCCACTTTAGACAATTATTTTTAAGATGATTTGTTAATAAATCACTATCATGTACAAGGTAGAAGCAATCTACAAATGTATTAGACATTAATGTTCATGGAACATGCTAGTGTTGAGTAAAGAGATTTTGAATTAATTGGCTGTTTTAGATTCACTGCTGTTTGGATATATATCCTGAATTTCATGTATCTTAAGTCTTAATCTTTCATTGCAATATTCTTAAGAGATAGGACTTGTAGAATGTGGTTAAGTCTTAAGTGTATGCTCACGGGAATGAATTAAAGGTTACTATGGGAGCTGGTTAGCTATTCCAGGAATGGGATGCTTATTTCTGAAATGCTTCTCCATCTCTTCTCCCCTTCTTCCTTCTTCCCTCTCCCTTTCCCTCCTTTTCCTCTTTGCATCCACCCTCTTACTTTCCTTTTACCTCCCATCATTGGATGAAAGAGCAAATCCCCTTGGCCTTGAACTTCCCAGACTCTGTAACTAAGAAACACACTCCTATTCTTTTTTTTTTTTTTTGGTTTTTCGAGACAGGGTTTCTCTGTGTAGCCCTGGCTGTCCTGGAACTCACTCTGTAGACCAGGCTGGCCTCGAACTCAGAAATCCCCCTGCCTCTGCCTCCCAAGTGCTGGGATTAAAGGCCTGCGCCACCACTGCCTGGCCTCCTATTCTTTTTAATTGTGTGGTCTTATGCTTTTGTAGCAGCACAAACTCAACTAAGGACAACCTTACTTTCTTGTTTTGTATAATTATACAAAGGCAACTTCAAGTTATATCATAATAAATCATGCTATTGAAAAATTATTAGTGACTTACTTTGATGTAAGAACATTGAATCTAACTTTTACTCAAAATATAAACTAATGCATTTGGATGTGCGTGACATTTGAATTTTGTTTCAAACTTGAACATGAATGTCTTGTAATTACCAGCCCAAATAGAGGGTAGAAACTGTTGGGACAGAACTGTTACATGAAGCATAGTTCTGATATCTAATTTAACCCTACCCTCAATTTTTTTTTATTAAAATAAACATGGACCCAGAATATGCTGCCTTAACTATGACAACCAATTTGTCATAGTTAAAGCTAGGGTAATTTGGGGTTATAAATGTATTTCTGGTAGGTGATAACACTCAAATATTTTCTATCAACAAGTGGGTTGGTACCTAAATAACAAAATATTTTAATTAACAAGATTTTTAATTTTTATTTGTATGTGTGAGTACATATATATACATATATGTGTGTGTGTGTGTGTGTGTGTGTGTGTGTGTACAACATTTTCTGTAGATACCAGAAAATGCCATCAGATTCCCTGGAACTGTAATTACAGGCGGTTGTAAACTGCCAAGTAGGTGCTGGGAACCTAAACTGGAGACTTTACAAAGGGAGAAAGTCTTCTTAACCACTGGATCATTTCCCCTAAGTTCTTAATTTTTAAAATAATGGTATTTCTTTTCAAGCCCTGGCTTGGTTAGTTCACACCTTTAATTCTATCATTCAGCAAGAAGAGAGAGGTGGATCTCTATTAACTGGAGACCAACCAGGTCTACATAGTGGAATTTAGGGCAAGGATACACATGATACCCTGTCTTTAAAAAAATAATAGGCTAACAATAAGGTTCCCAATCAATTTAAAACAAGTCAATTAGCAAAAAAAATATCACCTTCTATATTATATTTAAGAGGCATCTGGTAATACTAAGAAAGATGACTTGGCAATATATTCTTCATAAGTGTGAGGGTTAATTTAATGTGTCAGCTTCACTGAGGAATTGAGTGGCCAGGCATTTGGTGTAACACTATTCTGAGTATCTGTGGGTTTTTCTGGTGATTAACATTTGAATCAGTAGACAGAGAAAAGTAGATTGCTGTCTGTGTGTGTATGGGTGGGTGTACCATGCAATAAAACATAAAGGCTAAGTAGAAGAATAAATTCATTTTGGCTCTGGTTACTTGAGCTAAGACATCTGTCTTTTACTATCTTTAGACTTCTCAGATCTTGATCATGGGAGTTCTGATTTGGCTGACTTTCTTGCTTCTCTGTCCTTTAGATGGAGCTGGAAACTACACTGTCAGCCCACTGGTTTCAAGTATGACAATTAAACCTTGAGACTTATCAATTTCCCTGATCATGTGAGCCAATTCTTTGTCACAAATCTCATTATTTTATTTACCATTTACTTGGATAAACATATGTATATGTGTGTAGAGAATATGTATATAACATTTATATATATATATTTCCTATTTGGTTCTGTTTCTCTGAAGAACACTGGACAACTAAATAAAGTAATTTCTATGAAAATACAAATAATAAGCATTAGTATTATAAGTATCCCATTTTAAATTATTTATTTTATGATCCATATCACAGACAAGATTCATGCTATGTGATTTTTACTTGATACTCTGTGAGGGGAAAAAAAGTTCATTTCTTCGTATATTCAATTCCTGTCCTGTTTTTAATTATATATGGGACAAAGTTCACATGAAATTTGAAATCTCTGAAATGGCATTTCTCCATTAGTTGGAAATTTGAAGAGTTTGTAGCAGAGTGCTCTAAATTTTAAAATCTGAGTTCTATCTATTGTTAACTCTATATTCTCCCCAAGAGTATTTATTAGTTCTATAATCAATTACTGTTTTAAAAATTAAATTTTCTAGAAGAAGCCTTTGCTGCTTTCTTCTGGAAATAATTATAAGAGACAATCCAAGTTAGAAAAATACCAGACCACAAAGCCCATATCTATATATTAATAAACAGCAAGTGAATACAGACTGAGAGAACACCTGAGATCCCCTAGAGCATTTTCTATCATATTCTTTCTTTCTTGTTTGTTGATTTGTTTATTTGTTTTGAGAGTGCTTCCTTATGTAATCTTGGCTAATGTCAAATTTTTTTGCATATACCAGGCTGATCTCATAAAAATTAATACATTTATTAAAGTGATATGCTTCATAAATATGTCTAATTATGTTTCAATTAAAAACAAATGAAAATAAAGTTATTTTTCCTCCTCCCTTAGTCAGTCTCATTTAGCTTTGGAAAAGATTGGAGGAAAGTCATTGCCTGAGGACTCGTTGTGTCGAAAAAACTGGTCTGCAGCTGGCAAAGCTGCACCAAAATGAGAGACAGTGGGTTGCAGACACTTGTAAGGATGTTACCCTGGTGAACCAAGTGCAAAAGCTCTGGAAAGAATGGATCAGAGGTTTGTCATCTCCTTAAAGAGTTCACAAAGCTACTTTGAAATGAAGACTACCTAATTTTTAGACTGCAAAACCACCAGAAAAGTGCAACTGGTTGTATTTTGCAGTTCCTGGAGTAGAGGAGGGTGATGAACACTTGTGGATCACTTATATCTTGAAGCATGAAAATGACCAAGATCTTCTAGCAGAAGGAATGATAGTTAGAGACATAAGATGGTTGGCTGTAGGGTCATTTCAATTTGCACGTTAGCATTAACACTTTATTTCTAATTAATCTAAAATATTTGCCTGAGTGTTTTCCACGTGTGCAATGTATTCACATCACTTCCATCTTTCTCCTACCCACTTTAATATCTCCTGTGTTCCCTACTCCCTCTCAATTCATGATTTTATCTTTAATTATTATTGTTTCATATGCACAAACATGCATATACACTTGTGCAAAAACACACATATACACATAACCTACTGATGCTATTTAGTGCTGCATATATCTTGGTATATATATAAACATATATATGTTTATGTGTATGTATATACTTATTCACACACATGTTTAAGGCTGTCCACTTGGTTGGAGATAATAATTTATCAGGAAGATCATCCCTGGGGAAGACCCCATCTCCATCTTTTAGCAAGCATTCATTGCCAATAATTCTTAGTGTAGGGGTAGAGACCTGTAAAATTTCCTCCATCTACACTGGCATGTCAACTGGCCATGTCATTATGTGTCTCTTGCTTAGGTGACCATATTTTTGGAGTTTCATGGGTGTAGCTTCCTGATAATATATATAGACAACAACCAGAAACACACATCTAAAGGACAAGAGGAAATAAGCTTTAACTATGAGAAGCAAGATATATAAACTACATACTGTGTATCCAGACTTTACATAGCCAATTGAGCTGCCCACATTTTCTTGGTGGATCCCCAACACTAGGGACCTGGGAGGGAGAGAGGAGGAGGAGGAAAAAAAAGGAGGGGCAAGATCAGGTATTGGAAGGGGCGGGAGAGAAGTGCAGAGGGTCAGGAAATTGAATAAAAATATGTAGCAGTGGACATGAGGAACTGGGGTAGCCACTAGAAAGTCCCAGATGCCAGAAAAGCAACAGGCTCCCAGGACCCAAAGGGGATGACTTTAACTGAAATATGCAATAAAGGGAAGATAGAACCCGTAGAGATCCCCCATATGGGGCCATCCACCCATATCAAACTTTTTAACCCAAAAATGTTCCTGTTCAAAGGAAAAATAGGGACAAAAACCGGATCAGAGACTGAAGGAAAGTCCATCCAGAGACTGCCTCACCTAGGGATCCATCCCATCTGCAGGCACCAAACCCTGACATTATTGCTGATGCCAAGAACTGCTCCTTGACAGAAGCCTGCTATGGCTGTTCCCTGAGAGGTTATACCAGCATCTGACTAATACAGATGCAGCTACTCACAGCCAACCATCAAACTGAGCTGGGGATCCCAATGGAAGAGCTAGAAGAAGGACTAAAGGAGCTGAAGGGAATTGCAACCCCGTAGGAAGAACAACAACATCAACTAACCGGACCTCTCAGCGCTCCCAGGAAATAAACCCCCAACCAAATAGCACATATGGATGGGTCCATGGCTCCAGTTATGCATGTAGCAGAGGACTGCCTTATCTGGCATCAGTGGGAGTGGAGGCCCCTGGTCCTGTGGAGGCCTGTTGCCTCAGTGTAGAGGTATGCTGGAGAGGTGAGGTGAGAGTGGGGGCAGTACCCTGTGAGAGGCAAAGAGGAGAGGGGATGGTTGGGAGTTTTTGTAGAGCAGAGACCAGGAAGGGGGCAACATTTGAAATGTAAATGAATAAAATGAATAATAAAAAAATAAAATAAAATAATAAAAGTACTGTTAATTCCCCACCTACAATGTGCTTTGTGTGTGTTCTTTTCCTTGGGTTGATCTGTGACTTCATTATCTCACATACTTTACATTTACTGATTGAAGGTGACCAAAGTGCCAGATATTTTTAGCTTGTCACACACAGACCTTGTTAATGAGGAGTCACAGCAGGCTTGAATGTTCTTAATGTTTGTTCCCATTGGCCTTCCCATGGTACTTCTCTTTATTGTATCACATTTTAAAAATCTCACAAAATAGTGTTTCTCTGACTTAGAAACATACTTCCAGTGAACTGAAAGTTTTATTATATAGAATAAAAAGGATATGGAAGAATTAAGCATGAGGACAGAAAGCAATGTTTGTTTACTGAATCAGAAACAAATTGAGATAAACAGAGAACATGGGGAGTAATCAGCTTTTTACAGTGCCTATGAGATGCTGCACATTTTTGTGTCACTTTGAAAAATGGCTTTTAAATTTTGCTAATAGTGTCTCCAAATTGTTAAATTGATTATAACTTAGTAGGTGAATAATAATGTTTTTCTCATTTGTAATGCTGACTTGATGCAAGAAAAGGAAGAAAAGCTCTGTAGACACAGTTCTACAACAAGTAAAAAAAAAAAAATGCCTACTTTTAAGTACACTGCCCAGAAATGAACTAGATTATAATTCCTTTGAATAAAAGTTAAAAGCATGTATCTACTTATTTATATAAAATACTAGATGAAAAATTTTATGTGTAGTTACGACATACACAATTTGTAGAGAAGAAAATATACTGTGTGGCTGAATGAAATAAGAACAGAATCCTACCACATTTCATTAATTCTAACTTACAAATTGTCCACATTGAGTATGGCTGAAGTCAATTTAGTCCCAAGTCTGTCTGAACAGATCTGATATGATATGGAATTAATTTCATAGCTGGAGTACTAAGAGACCAAGACATAAAACACGCAAATAATATAGACTTTTTATCTCAGACAAGATGACTAGCTCTTCCCTTCAAAATATATCACCACAACTAGTCATGGGAAGAAAGACAATTTTCTGTGAGTGTATTTTCCCAGTGAAAGCACTGGTGACCTCAAGACTCCCTATTCTGGGACAGTTTTCCCTGATCTCAGGGTCTGCCATAGAACCCTGAGACAGGACTTCTCCTTCAAGACCCAACCTGATGATGCACAGAAGCACCCATTGGTGACCATTAAATTGGTGACTTGGACAATTGACTGCCTTCAACCTTTGCCCTGTTTGCCAACACTTTTGGTGACCCTGAGGATGAACCTCACTAAATCTTTACTAATGACTCTTGCTCTATTTGTCCTGAATCATTTGACAGACATCACTCTTTCAAGTTTTTTACCTTGAAGTCTTAAACTCTTGGATTCTTTTGTTTGTAGCACTGTTCTTCATGTTTCTTTCATGTGCTTATTGATGCAGCATCCATTCTGTCACCTCATTGACATGTGCTGTCTTTGGAAAACTTCTTTTTCTAGCAGCTAATTGGTTTTTATCACTTTCACTTCTTGATGCGAAATAAAGGCAAGATTTCATCATGCATGACTTTAATATTTGACTTGATAGCACATTCAAATAAAATATTCTCTGATATTTCATCCAGTTATATTGTAACCTTGGTTCACTTCAGCCTTTATACATTTTCCCTTTATCCATCTATAAACAGCTGTAGGAAATAAGTTGTTTGAGGAGGCAGCTTACATGACATATTGATGGTCATAAGTTTCAGACTGGTGCATAGTCTGCTAAACTATCGTTACTGAAGCTTTGAAGAGTCGGGCTAAAATTTTTACTTTCTTCTCACAATTTTATATCAAATGTTTAATTTGGTTAAATGATGATTTAACAAGATCTACTATTCCAATTTCACATGCAAAATATTATTCACCAGAGATCCACTACCAAATAAAATTGTTCTCTCATTTCTCTGGGTTTCATACCATGGATATAAGTCAGGTCTGTGATGTTCCACTGGTACTAAACATATTCAGACATTTCCTCTCCCCATCTTCCCTAAACAATAAAGTATAAGTACTATTTGCATAACATTATGTGTAACCTATGATGATTTAAAGTGTATAGAAGGATACGTGGAAATACTGAACCACTGTATACAGAGGCCTTCTGCATTGGTATATTTGGGCATCAAAAGGGATTCCTGGAACTGATAACTCTTGTATACCAAGGACCAACTGCATAAGGCTTCTTTTTTTCTGAGTTGCAGATGTATGTACTGGTACACAATACCAGTATGTGGATGTATGTGCAGATGTATGTATGTACTGGTGCACAGCTTTTCTGTAATGTTCCTTATAGAAAATTAAGCATATACTCAACTCTCTAAATGATCATTTTATTATCTTCTTGTATTAGTTAAAGTTTCTATTGCTGTGATCACACATGATGATCATAAACAACTTGGGGAGGAAAGGTTTCAGCTTTCATCATACACTTTTGCTGAGCAAGTCAGGGCAGGAACTTAAACAAGGCAGGAAGGAGCTAATACAGAGGCCATGGAAGGATACAGCTTACTGGCTTGCTCCTCATGGCTTGCTCAGACTGATTTCTTGTAAGACTCAGGACCAGTAGCATATGGGAGCCACCACTCACAATAGACCGGACCCTCCCACATTAATCACTAATTAAGAAAATTACCTACAGGCTTGCCTACAGCCTGAACTTATGGAGGCATATTCTCAATTGAGGCTACATTCCTCAGATGACTACAGCATGTGTCAAGTTGACATAAAACTAGGCAGCACACTTATCTAAGTACTTGAGTTGTTAATTAATAGGTTAAAAAAATTGTGCTTCTTACCTTTTGCCTTGAAGCACTAAAGACCTTCTTCTTATCCAATCTCTAAGTTCTTTGTATGATTAATGTCAATGCTCCTCAATTTGCAGTGACTCTGATTCAACCCTAAATTTGATCACTTATTGTCTTGTGCTAATTTCTGAAATGTTTTATAGGTGGCGAACTCATATGTTAATCATTCAGAGTCAACAAAGAGTAAGTTTATAGAAATTGTAGTTAAACCTTCTCTAGATCCTAAGCTCTGACATCATAGCATTGTTTCTTACTATATGAGCAAAAAGTCATTCAGTGACTACTTGTGACTTCTTTGTTCATTAGAGCAAAAGCTCAGAGACCTCAGAAACCTCAGAGCTTCTCAAGCAAATGACTTAGAAACACAACAGTTGAAGCTCCCAGTGCTTTGGCTTAGTAAAGTTTTCCGTTTGCTCTCACAATCAATTCAGCTTCTTCGTGTTACAATTTTTTTCATAACATTATGAAACCAAGTCACAAAGGAATTGTTTTCTGTAGCAATCTGCATTGCAGGACACCATGAAGTATTTAAGAGATGACAAGATAGAAAGTGAGAAGATTAATATCTTGCTCATGCTAAAGTTTTAACATACACCATGTGCAGCAGCTGCCCTCCACACTGAATGCAAGAACTATTTCTTGTATTCATTTTCTTGCTGATATAATGAAATAATTTGATAATGAAATACTTCGAGGATTTGGTGCCAAGAGGATGTAACCTGAAGAGAAACATTTAAGCAGCAAATAGTTTCAACTTGTGTGAGGTGAGAAAGGCCCAGGAAGGACATTAAAATGTTTAACTTGATTGCCTTTGAGTTGGGGATATGCTCTATTCAATATTACAGGGAATTTGTCAGTTTCTCCTGTTTCTTTTAATTAGGATTAAGTCTTCATTAGTTTCTATACTACTTCAAAGTATTCTGTTTTTCATGAGAAGCTATTTCTGTTTTTCTTGTATTGTTTTGGTTGTTTGGTTGTTCTGTTGGTCTTTGTTTCGTTTTTGGTATTGCTTTTACTCTTAGCAATTACTCTTTGGCTCCTTTACTGTGCTGAATCATTCCCTAAACCACAAAAGGAACATTTTCAAGAATTCAGACTGAAAAGTAGGGCATAGAGATAAGGCTGGAGGTAAAGTATTTATCAGTGGCCACAGCATTCCAATCTGGAGCAAGTGGCAGTCCTAACCTCCCACTGTTAATACATGATTCTGTATATGAATAACACTAGATATTTTTATTGATTTTTAAGTGTATAACATTCACTTCATAAACTTTCTCTCCTTTACCACATTCTTCTTCAATATTATTCATTTGAAGTAAACTAAGGTATGAATGAAGTCAAATTACAAAGCTATATATTATTATTTATTATGAGATCATAATTCTCCAAACAAAATGATTTGTTATTTTATTAGAAATACAAAATCTTATTGATTTACTCTAAATGATTATACATGAGTAATAGGCATGTGTTTATCATAATAACCTCTAAGTTAGACTGTAATAAAAGCTGCTTCATTTATAATTATGATTATCTCTAGTATAGTACCTACTCTAAATTCTCCACTCACATTATTATTTGCCTCTTAGATTGATATACTATCTTTGTTTATGATAGTTAATTGGCTCAGGGCCAATCTCTTTTAGAGTGTAGGCAGAAATTGGATCCATCACTTCCAATGGAACAGAAAGGGGCTGAACAATTGAATATGGAAGAATCATGCAAGGCAGCCATGAAGAAATTAGTGCCAGAGCAGAAAGGTAGCTAGAACAGAACCAGAATTTCAGAAGGACTCCTCTAAACAAGGATGAGCATATTGTATAACCTCATTAGCATACAAGCCCTGAGAGAAGGAGTGACAATACAGTCCAGAATTCCTGTGGTAAAACACATCTCTGGGGCTCCAAGACTGGTTCACATTCATACATTTCCTCCTACATACCTGTATTTCCTCTAAATCAGTGCTTCTCAACATTTCTAACGCTGTAATCCTTTAATACAATTCCTCATGTCATGGTGATCTCCAACCATAAAATTATTTATGTTGCTACTTCATAACTGTATGTTTGCCACTGTTATGCTTAATTAAATATCTGTTTTGCAATGTTCTTAGGTGACCCCCTTTGAGAGAGTCATTCGATGCCCTCAAAAAGGTCATTCAAACTCCCCAAAGGGGTTGCAACCTACAGATTGAAAATTCCTGTTCTGTATTATAAGTTTCTTCTAAGTAATTATTAAGATTTCACATGTGCATATCTTGTGCACTTAATCCTATAATCTGTCCTCCACGCCTTGTTCTTTATATGACCTTTGGTTGAATAAATTTTCTGTATGCTTAAGCATTTATATGACATCTCATATTGTTTATATTGCCATGAATATATAGCCCCAGAGATGTGTTTTACCACAGGAATATTGTTTATATTGACAGAGTGAACTTGTGCATGTATAGACTTGTATAATCAACTGAAAATATCTAGTAAAATATCAAAGTGTAGACTATTCTCTAACATCATTAGAACCTACAAGCCATCGATTCTATTCATTGTCCTTCCTCTTCTCATGACCTTGGTCCTCATTTACCTTGTCAGTCATAACTACACCATCAAACTTCTTAAGTTCCATTGCCATTTCTCAGTTTTAGTTTCTTGACTAAATCACAAACCTGGTTAAATCATTTGATTGCCTACTCCATTTCTCTGAATTAAAAATAAAACACATAATTAGACAAATTAATTTATTTTTAGATTTATAATCATCTTATTCAGTGAAGCCCTTCACATCACTGGGTACCCATACTCTTCTAGCTCCTGGCACTTGTCTTTGCTATTTTGTTAGAAAAGAGTTGCTGAGATAATTATTTCACTATTTCCCCATGCTCCTGAACCTCCTAAAAGTACATCCCATTCTTATTGTCAGTTGAAGGCCACATTAACAGCCAGAGGAAATTGAAGCATTTAAGAAAGAATTTCTACAAACTCATACTCATCCAACATCTGTAGCCATTTATCCCTCCTCTTATTACTATGGATGAGCTGTTTATTCTCCTAGTTAAAGCCTAAATTTTGAGCATTCTTATAGCATTTATTCAAGAAAAATGTTTTGTTAATTTATTCTATTCTCTTCTTTGGCAATGATCATTTTGTAAGCATGAAAATAAATGTATATTATTCCACTAAAAAATCCTTTCTCATCTCTCTGATCCATTTTATGAAAGGAAAAAAAAGGAAGGAAGGAAGGAAGGAAGGAAGGGAGGGAGGGAGGGAGGGAGAAAGGGAGGGAGGGAGGGAGAGAGGGAGGGAAGGATGGAGGGAGGAAGGGAGAGAGGGAGGGAGGGAGGAAGGTCCCTGGAGTATTAATGCAAAGTTGATGCCTTCAGTTTAACTACTTTTCTATGATTTAAAGCATACCAATCATGTTTTGGTGAGTACCTCCTCACCAAAAACAAATTTTTTAAGATCACAGTTGACCTCCACAATAGTCAATCCAAACTGAGTTCTTCATTGTGCAGTTTAAAAAGCTGTCAGGGGCATTTGCTTGAAACAAATTTCCCATGTGGCTTCCAAGACCTCACTCCTTCTTGGGTTTCCCTTCTAACTCTATCTCTGGCTAATAGGAGGTGGGTGTTGGGTGTCTCAGAGATGTATTGCACAGGTACAAAAGCTCTGACTATACTAGAACATGTTTGAATTTTGTTCTAATCTCCCTGTGTAACTTAGTCACTTGGTAGGATTCTGGAAATATTTGGTCTAAAGAACAAGAACCACTGTTCAGTAAGGGATGTGCTGAATGACTAAGGAAAGGAATAGGTGATCACTAACACCATTAAAACAAGGCCTGTTAAGAAAGTAAACGACTTCCCAATAACTTAACTTGTGTCCAACCAAAACTTAACTTTCAATAAAGATAGCAAAATAAACACAAATAATCCTCACAAAGTTCAGCATAAAATGAATTTGTGGTTTTTGTGAAGCAGCAAATAATAAACAAGATTCAAAATCTCAATAAAAATGAAATCAATAAAAACAAACAAATAAAATAGGGGTTGGTTTTTTGGTTAAGAACTTTCGAGAGTTACAATAATACTCAGTGGCACAAAAGGAGAGATAGATATAAAAATAAACAGATGGGAAATATCAGCAGGGAAATGGAAACTAAGAAATTTAATTTTTAAAATTCATATTTAATTAAGAATATTATATAATTGATGTAATTGTATACTGGAGACACAGCAGTGGAAATTATGCAGTCTAAAACATATAGAGGAAACAACCTAAAAGAATGTGGTCAGAGTTTAGGGAATTGTAGGAAGAGTAACAAGATATTTGAAAGATTGTAATTGCCATTCTGGGAGGAAAAGAGAAAGTTAGTAGAGAAGAAAAAGTAGTAATATGGCCTCAGTGATATGTCAAGTACTTTAAGGTACTTAAAACAGGTGCTTTAAGATAAAACTTCTTCATGGACTGGTCAATGGCTTCTTATCTAAAAAGTTACCACATATACATACATATTTACATACATACATACATACATACATACATACATATGTTTTATTTATTTTATGTTGTGTGGATGTTTTGCCTGAATGTGTATCTGTGTACTGTGTATGTGTAATGCCCACAGAGGCCAGAAAATTCAGCTGGAACTTATGCAAGAGTTACAAGACGCTTGTGAGCACTGAGAATCTAACTGATTCTCTGGAGCTCTTGACTCTACTCAGTAAAACCATCACTCCAGCAAAGGTTCTCATTCCAGCCAATCAATAGTTTCCTTAATGATTTCTACAAGCTTTTCATCTTCTTGAGAATTAAAAAAAAAGTGTAAAACAAGAGTAACATAGACCTTTTTCTTTAGATGAAAAGTACATTGATTCTAGTCATTATACCATGTTCTAAGGGCAGATGGCTTCGAATAGACTTTGTGTAGTAGACTAAATGATGCATTATAGATTATTAAAGGAATTCATGGATAACTGATTTCTTTTTTCAATGGTATTTTTCAATACTTCAAAATATTCTTTGGTTACCCAACATTATTTATATTCTCTAATAGATTTTATAACATCAATTTTCACCCTGTAAAATTTATTGACATAATTCTACTCAAGCCTGAGGACTTGTGACACAATAAAAGATGTTCTCATCCATTAATTCTAGTCTAGCCATTAGCCACACTTCTTTGTTTTCAATTCTAGCTCTTTAATCTTTCCACAGATAAGAAAGATGAGTGGTGGGATAATCCTGCTACTCAAACAAATAGACAACATCTGTCTTTGAAAACTTCACAATCCTCTTTTGTATTGAGGTAAAGCAGATACCTGTTGAGCCATGAAATTTCATTTTCTCTGAACCACTTCATTCATTATTGCCTACTCCTCCCCACATAATATGCACATTGGTTCAGACAACAATCCATCACTCTAAAGAACTGTATCTTTCTGGATCCCAATAATCTTTTAATGTATTTTACACTAAGTTAAATATCGGAAATAACCCAAAGGAATATTTTTCCAGGGAGTTCCTGATAGACAAATTGAAAACTTTGATTCATTGTAAGAACAAATGAAGTTGAGAAATACAGCCATTCCCCTCAAAAGAATATAAAATCACATTTCCCAGACCAAGGCATTTTAGACTGCTTAATCTGCAGATCTTTAACTAATGCCAAAAAATTCAAATATTCTTTTGTTCATCTAACATATAGACACTGCATGTTGCGTGTACTCTTAACTTGTACATATAATCTCACCTTGCATGTAATCTCACCTCCAGTCTAGAAAACACATGCACACATGAACACTTTCAATCCAATGGGAAAAGACAGTTATCATAGAAATCCCCTGAAGAATTTCACCTAATCTATGGAAAGAGATCTGTTCCTTACTCTTGGCTTCTGCCTAATCTGCAAATCTATCAAGACTGCTAAGAGTATCTATTTGCCTGTGTATCTGGCCTTGGGCAAGCCAGATAAGTAACATGACTTGGGGAGGTGGTTTTGAGCCACACAGCATTTGCTTCTTTCTCAGGACTTCAGACAGATCCAGTGTGTACCATCCAGGAAGCTTACATGATGGATCTTCAGTAAGAAGTCTGGACACCAGGGCTCCAGTGAGATCCTGCTGAAAATAGATTGCATGCCATCAGATATCAGTGCTGGGAAAGATACAGTGACCCAATGGCGTGGGGACAAATGAAACTCCAAGTCTGTATTTCCTGGATGTTACCTTCTGTCCTTTTCTTGGATGTTTTTAATATACATTATCCTTTTCCTTTAACAAATCATAACCACAACTGTAATCTTTCCATAATTTTTTGCAAGTGCATTTAGTGAATTATTAAAACTGAAACTCTCCAAGCTCCCCATTGATCTTAGATGTGAGGACTGTTTGGGGATGTGCTCCCTCTAAACACTACATCCTCTATATATCATCAAGGTTTTCAGAGCTTCACCTGGGTCAAACACAATCCTGCCTTTCTTCTAGGAGTGTTTCTTTCTTGAGTGCCCTGTAAAATGTAGAAGTGTTCTCTTCCACATTACTGATTCCTCTGGACTTTGAGGTGATATAGTTGTTTTTCCTCACTGTCGTTCTGGATCATTCTCCTAGAAACTTTAAGAAAATCCTCTACTTAAGAGCTCATACTTATCTGGAAGGGCACATGAACTTGGTTCCCAGTGCCCATGCTGGGCAGCTTATCACCACATATAATTTCAGCTCCAGGGGATCTACCACTCTTCTGGACTCCTCAGTACTCCTGCACACATGCCCCCTTACACACACATCCATATGCACATATTTTGAAAACACATCTTTAAGGAAAAGAAAATATTCAATATCACTGTGGGATCCAGGGCCTCATGAATGCCAGGCAAGCATTCTACTGTTAAGTCTTAATTCTCCAGCCCAAATTGTCACTGTTGAGTCCCATTCAGTCACCTTCCACCAACTCTGCCATTGTAATAATCATCTACCTACCTAAGGGTCTAACCACCTTCTCGCTCAAAGTGACTACCTGGCCTGACACCCAGTTCCTTTACCTGCCTAGTGAATGTAGGATTTCTATTAGAAGCAAAATTCTAAACAAAATCTAGAACACAATCTGCACCAATCTATACTCCTGTTAAACCCAGGCTTGTCTTACCCTGACTCATTTTCCCCTGGTCTAAATGACTGTTTTATCTGCTATGAGTTTTATTGACTGTTTCCATTCATTTGATCCCACAGTTCACTAACCTGCTGTGTTTATTATATAAGCCTACTGTTCCTTTATCCTCTTCTTGGATATTTTACTAGACTTATTTGGGATAAAGTTCTCTCCTATAAAAAGTTCTAATTTATTCTTTTGTAGAAGGTGATATATTTCAAATAATAATTAAGCCCTTGTTCTGTGCCCAGAAATTTACCTTTGGTTTATAATTCAAAATAAATGTTACCATTTCTATCTTCAGTGAGATCAATATCCATCAAGAAATGGGGTAGGCATGGCTCACAGCCAACCAATGGACTGAGCATAGGGTCTCCAATTGAGGAGCTAGAGAAAGGACCCAAGGAGCTGAAGAGGTTTGCAGCCCCATAGGAGGAACAGTAATATGTACCAACCAGTACCCCCAGAGCTCCCAGGGACTAAACCACCAACCAAAGAATACACACAGAGGGACCCATGGCTCTAGCTACATATGTAGTAGAGGATGGCCTTTTCAGACATGAATGAGAGGAGTGGTCATTGGTCCTGTGAAGGATTAATGCCCCAGTGTAGGGGAATGCCAGGTCAGGAAAGTGGGGGGGGCATTAGTAAGCAGGGGGAAAGGGGATGGGATAGGGTGTTTTCGGAGGGGTAATGAAGTAGAACAGTCATATAAATAATATTTTCATTATGCTAGATATTAATATGCTACCTAAAGATGGTTAGAAGCCATTGCTATCTATGGAGATCCAGAATCTGGTCTTCCATAGATCCTGTAGAAAGACTATATTATACAAGAGTGTCAAGCATATTAGGCTAAAGCTATGAAGCATGAGAAGGAAGTTCTGCTACAATATTTGTCAGTAAAGTCAACAAAATCTTGCATGGATTCACTAAGGGAAATCAAAGAAGGATACGGGAGAGACCTTCTGCATAAAGACAAACCTAGTCCAACAATTGGAACACAGACAGAGGAGAAGAACCTGAAAGGTATGGGTAATGAAATGTAATTATGTCAGTAAAAGAAAGTGAAGTCATAAACTTGAGAAGGATGTTATTCCACTATTCAGGAAGATATATTTGATTCTTAGTAGCTTCAAAATTCAAAAACTACCAAAACCACCAGATTTTCAATCATCAGAGGAAACTTTCAATTTAATTGCATGTCCCGAAATCACACTGGCTGTTTGCAGAGGTAATAAGTCTTCAGTCACTTGAGAGGCATGAAGAGAGTTTAGACACATCATTGAGAGGATGTTACAGAGGGCATCAAATGATCATTTGGGGTTGGGCACTGTGGTTTGCAAATTCCCTCCTCTTTCTGTGGCTATGTACTTTAGAGAATGTTCCTTAACATTTTATATATGCAAACAATGCAATCTGATTATTATGATGTAGACAGTGCAATCTCACTACCTTCCTTCCCTCCCACCACCATTAACCTCCTTTCTTCCCTCACAGTCCCCCTTCCCATACTCATGTGTGTTTGCTGAAAGATTCAAAGAGCTCAACCATAGCCACCTGTGTGACTTTGGGTTTGGAATTCTGTACTGGGACCTGGTGTTCTCAGCAGAAACTACTCAACCCAATTTTCAGAATCTATCAGTGGCCATCAGTTCAATAAGGAGGGGCCTCCTGAACCCCTTCCTCATCCATAGTTGGCTACTAATGGGTAAATTCTGTGCAGTATCAGTGCAGGTAAGTGCAGTTGCAGTGAGTCCATGATTGGAAAGGGTGTCTCATGTTCAGAACATGGTATCCTATAATTCTGTATCCATTCTATCTTTTGTTTTTTACATCTTTTCTGCCCCTTCTCTCATAATGTTGTCTGAGCCTTAGAGGAGGTAATGCAAAATACCCTTGTTTAAGGATTCAAACTATACCTTCTCTCAGCATCTTGAGATGTTCTTTGTTCCTGTATCTACTGTATTTCACTGAAAAATGAGGCTTCTCTGGTAAAAGTTGGTAATAACACTTGTATACAGTCATAAGCTTAAATATTTAGAATGTAGTCTGATATTCTGTTTACTTAACTAAATAAATAGTTGATTCTATTCTAGAGTCTTTTTTTTTTGTCTAATTATGGTTCTTTTATCGGAACATACTGTACCAAAAAATGGATTCTCTCTTGTAAGCAGGCCTAAAATTCATACCACAATGCATGTTAACTGTCACATTGGCACTGTAGTTCATATAGCTTTGTAAGACTTTTGGAGCCTTTCTCTCCATGCAGACTTCATGGTACCTTACAGAACTGTGAAAGCTAGTTAGCAGGGAGGATGTTTCCTTCTTGGTTACAATTATTTTGCTATGGATCTTGCAATAAAGACACGAGGTGTCTTCAGCAATAGAGTCTTGTCATCCAGCTTTGTTAAGTAACCAAGAGGGAGGGTAAGAGCCTACATTGTATGAGGGGCAAAGTCAAAAGGAAGTATCCCACACTGGGCACTGATATTTTTGTTTAATTATTCATGACTTCTAAAAGAAACCTTTTGCAGCCTTTAAGAGTATTGCTCTTTAAGTTATTATATCATGTATGTATGTGTTGTGTGTGTGTGTGTGTGTGTACATGTGTGTGTGATTTTTAAATTGGCCTACAAGGTAGTAGGTTTCAATATGACTTTTCCATATATCCTTAGATTCATTTAACCCTTCCCCATTCCTTCTCCTCCCTACACTCCCTGCTTACCACCCTTCTTAAACCTTTTCACCCCCAGCATTTCCCCTCTCTACTTTCATATTATCTACATTCTTCTACTTTGCACCCTTATAGCCACCCACACTGTCTCATGGCCCTTTTCTAGTTTCCTGACTAGTTGTTCCTTGTTAAGCACAGTCAATTAGAAATTTGAAGATTGGATCCACATATGAGAAAAAATATGCAGCCCCTGTCTTCCTGGGCTTTGGTTACGTCAGTATAATTATTTCCAGTTTCATCAGCTTACCTGATAATTTGATCATGTTTTGTTTTCACAACTGAATAAACTATTTTCTTTATTTATTCATCAGTAGACAGACCTCAAGGCTGATCTCATATCCTAGTTACTGTGGATAGAGTAACAAGGAGCATAGATAAGCAGGTATCTCTATAGAAGGAAACAAACACCTTTGGGTTTATTCCTCACAATAGTATAACTGCGTCATATGGTAGTTTTATATCTAGCTTTTTAAGGAATCTCCATACTGATTCCTATGATGACTGTATCTATCCATCTACCAACAGTGAATAAATGTTCTTCTTAGCCAGCATTCTTACTAACATTTGTTTTTAATTTCTTGATGATAGCCATTATGATTGTGAAAAGAAAGAACCTCAAATTGGTATTAATTTGCAATTATCTGGTGGCTAGTGATGTTGAACTAATTTTAAAATGTTTATTAGCCATTTGTAGTCTTTTGAGAACTCTCTGTTCATATCTAATACTCATTGTTATTGGGTTGCTTTTTTTTTGAGTTCTTTCAATATTCTAATATATTAATCCTCTACCAACTGCATAGCCAAAAGACATTTTATTACATTCTGTGGACTTCCTCTTCATTGTTGTTTCATCTTGTTTCTTTGAGACAGGTTTTCTCTGTGTAGTCCTGGCTTTTGTGAAACTCACTCTGTAGAGGAGACTGGCCTTGAACTCAAAGAGATCTGTCCGCCTCTTCCTGTTTGACAACCCCCAACTGCAGACAACCAGTTTTCTTAACAGCATATGATGAAGATATTCTTTCATTCCACATTTATGTTTTGGTGTCTTTGTTGAAACAGTGGCTATAGATGTATGGACTGAAGTCTGGAACTTCTATTCTATTTCATTGATCTATATGTATGGTCTGTACCAAATGACATGCTGTATTTATTACTACAGCTTTATAGTATAACTGATGAAGTATGATGATTATAATGAATGGTCAATGGATTTATGACAGACATGAGGATGTTTCAATATATAAAAATAATAAATATAGTAAATAATATAAATAAGATTAAAGAAGAAAAATCACATGACCATTCAATAGGGACAGTGCAAGTCTTTGGCAAAATCCAACATAGCTTCATGTTAAAAATCCAAGCATGAATAGAACCAGACAGAAAATACCTCTAGATAATGTGTGATTAACCCATAACCAACATAATCCTATGTGCATGTAAGCTTGAAGCAATCTCACTGAAATCAAGGACCAGACAGGAGTTTCTACTGTCTCTACTGCTGTTCAATGTAGTGCTGGAGGTCCTGCATTTGGTTTGCATTTTATAGAGAATTCTACATCTCTCTTCATCAAGGATATTGGCCTAAAGTTCTCTTTTATGTTGTGTTGTTACATGGATTTGATATTAGAGTAATCCTGGTACCACAAGGATTTTGGAAGTGTTCCCTTTATATTTTGTGGAATAATATAAGAAGCATTGTTAGTAATTTTTCTTTAATAGTCTGGTAGAAGTCTGCTGTGAGCTCATTTTCACATGAGCTTTTGAAGTAAGAGACTTATTACCATTTCAATCCCCTTGCCTGTTATAGGTCTTTTTAAGTTATTGATGCTATCATAATCCAATGTTGGTGACTGGTATCTAGAAATTCATCCATTTCTTTTAGGTTTTCAGATACAGTGAAATACTGTTTTTTCAAGTAGTCCATAATGTTTTTCTCTTGCATTGGTATCTGTTGTAATGTCTCCCTGTCCATCTCCAATTTTGTTCCTCTCTTTCTTTTACTTAATTTATCTAACAGGCTTGCCAATCTTGTTTATCTTTCTGAGGAACCAACCCCTCATTTTACTGATTTTTTTAAATTCATTTATTTGCATTTCATTAATTTCTGAATTTGACTTGATGAATTCTTCTCTATTTTGGGATTTTGTCTGTTCATGCTATTCTAAGTTCTTTAAGTGAATCATTAAGTTATTTATTTGGACTCTGTAGTGGCTATTCCTGGTTGTCAACTTGACTAAATCTGGAATGAACTAAACAAGAATTGGAAGGCTCACCTATAATTCTAATCTGGAGGCTCAGAGATGCAAGTTTCTGACCTGGAGATCTTGATGCAAAGTGACTATGAATTCCAGAAGATTAAGATTAGGGGATCTCTGAGTTCAAGGTCATCTGGGATTAAAGGCATGGTGGCACACGCCTTTAATCTGGGCCACACCCTGACTGGAGACCTATATAAGGACATTGGAAGAAGGAAGATTTCACTCTGGCTTTTCCTGGCCTATCTCGTGGGACGGAGCAACTGCTAGATCCTTGGACTTCCATTCATGACTGCCTTGTGGGACTGAGCAACTGCTACATCTTTGGACTTCCATCCACAAGTACTGCTGACTATTGTTGAGGAGTTGAACTACAAGCTATAAGTCATCCACAAATTCCCTAACTATATAGGGACTACCCATATGTTCTGTGACTCTAGAGAACCCTGACTAATACAGACTCTTTCTTTCCTATTCTGGTCAAAAATGTAAGCACTTATTCCTATACAGTTCTCTTTTAGGATTTTTTTTTAAATGTATCTCAAAGGTTTGAATTTGTTGTGTTTTCATTTTTAAATAGTTCCAGTAATTTTCTGGTTTCCTTATTTGTTTCATTGATGACCTATTAACATTCAGTGATTTTATTAGTTTGGGTTTTACTGCTGTGAACAGACACCAATGACCAATGCAAGTTTTATAAAAGACATTTACTTGGGGCTGGCTTACAGGTTCAGAGGTTTAGCCCATTGTCATCAAGGTAGAAGCATGGCAACATCCAGGCAGGCATGATGCAGGAGGAGCTGAGGGTTCTACACCTTTATCCAAAGGAAACCAGGAACAGACTGGGCATCTTCAGGCATCTAAGAGGAAGATCTCTAAGCCCAACTCTACAGTGACACACTTCCTCCAACAAGGCCACACCTTCTAATAGTGCCACTCCCTGGGACAAGCATATACAAACCATCACATTCCACTCCCTGGTCCCCATAGGCTTGTTCAAACATAAGTCTATGGGGGCCATACCTAAACATAGCGTAATGCAAAATACATTTAGTCCAATTTCAAAAGTCCCCACAGTCTATAGTATTCTCAACAGTGTTAAAAGTCCAAAGTTCAAAGTCTCTTCTGAGATTCATCCAATCACTTAACTGTAATCCCAAAAGCAAGACAGGAAACCAGCTGGGCAGTCTCCAAACTCTGCATCTCTATGTCTGATGGCAAAGCACTCTTCATATCTTCAACTGGCTTTTCATCTTTGTTGACTGCAACAAGATTCTTTCTCCTGGCCTGTTTCCACTCCCTGTTAGCAGCTTTCCTGGCAGGCATCCTGTGTCTCTGGCATCTTTAACATCTTGTGGTCCCCAAGTCAACTTCAGCTTCACAGCTTCTTTTTCCAATGTCTGAGTTCCACACATGATCTTCTGTGCATCTCCAAAGGGCTGGTGTCACTTCTCCAGCTCTGCCCTCTGTAGCACTCTAAGTTCAGGTTGATCCATTCCGCTGCCACTGCTGTTCTTGGTGGTTATCCCATAGTACTGGCATCTCCAATATGCTAGAGTCTTCTACTGCAACTGTGCTTCACCAAAGCCTCTCATAGGCTGTCTTCATAGTATCAAGCCTCAACTCCTTTGCATGACCCCTTCAGTCATTCGCTGTCAACTACAACTGAGGCTGCACTTTCACCAATGGCCTTCCATGGCCTCTCACAGTGCCAAACCTCAGCTGCTCTTCATGATGCCTTCATGCCTTCAAAACCAGTACCACCTGGATTATTCTTACACATTACCAAGTACAGCTGCAGCATGAGGTACAACCTTGGCTATCTCTGGAACACAGCTTCTTTGTGCTCTCAGGAAACACTTCCCAGAAAATATCACCTAAGTGATGTTGGTCTTTTCTTAATCACTAATTTCTTAGCTCCAGCTAACCAGCATCAATTGTCCCAATAGTCTCCTTCTCCTCTTGAATATAAAGCCAGAGACACATGACCTAAGCTGCTGAGTTCTGCTGTTTGCAAGAGCTGGAACATTGGCCTCCTTGTTCTATTACCTTATCACTAGCTTCCTTTATTCCAACTCCATCACTGCTTAAGCTTGGCTGTCCTGGATCTTGCTCCATAGACTGACTTTGAATTCAGAGATCTGCATGCCTGTCTCCTAAGCACTGGGATTAAAGGTGTGACCCACTAAACCTGGATTTAAGTTTTTCTTCACCTAGAATTTGCTCTGTTCTAGGCTGGCCTTGAACTCAGAGATCTGCTTATCTTTGTCTCCTGGGATTAAAGGCTTGTACTACCATGCCTGAACCTAAATTTAGCTGGGAGGAATCCTGCCTCAAAGTCACTACTTCCTTAATTCAGTTTAATATCCTTGAATTCAGCTCCATTTCACTTCCTGGTGTCCTTTTAATGCTCAAACTATATATTTTGTATGTTTCCTTTCTCAGATTGCTATGTTTGTTCAAAATGCTTTTCATCAGACTTAATCAGAGAACAAAGTCTCTGTTGGGCTCTTTTGAGACTTCCTTTGTCAATACAATTAATATACATCTCTTTTCCTTAGCCTTAGGCAGTTTCTTCAGAAAATGGCAAAAAGCAGCCATGTTCTTCACCAAAACATCACAAAAAAAAGTCTCTCAACCACATATGAAAGTTCTCCACTGAAACATTTTGGGTCATCAGGCCTACACAGTTCAAATGACCCTCAATACCACTGTATTCCATATTCATACTAGGCTGGCCCACTAAGACCCACTTAAAGCATTCTATGACTTTCCAAATCCAAAGTTCCAAAACCCACATTCTTCCAAACAAAAACATGGTCAGGCCTATCACAGCAATACCCCACTCCCAGTACCAACCTCTGTATTAGTTTGGGTTTTACTGCTGTGAACAGACACCAATGACCAATGCAAGTTTTATAAAAGACATTTACTTGGGTCTGGCTTACAGGTTCAGAGGTTTAGTCCATTGTCATCAAGGCAGAAACATGGCAACATCCAGGCAGGCATGGTGCAGGAGGAGCTGAGGGTTCTACACCTTTATCCAAAGGAAACCAGGAACAGACTGGGCATCTTCAGGCATCTAAGAGGAAGATCTCTAAGCCCAACCCTACAGTGACACACTTCCTCCAACAAGGCCACACCTTCTAATAGTGCCACTCCCTGGGACAAACCATCACAGTGATGTATTGTTTAATTTCCATGAATGTGTGTATTTTCTCATGATTCCTTTGGTATTGGTTTTGTGAGGTTTCTTCTATTGTTGTTAGATAGGATCCAAGGATTTATTTTTATTTTCCTCTATTTGTTATTTGTGTTTTAATAAATGTTCTATTTTAGAGAGACTTCCTTGGGCTGCCGAAAATGACTATTCTATAGCTATCTTTTAGGGACATTTTACCAATGATGTCCTTTAACTCCAGTGTTTCTATGTTTACTTTTATCTGGATGGACTCTCTGTTGCTGAAAATTGTGTATGAAAGTCACCTACTATTACTGTGTTGTTATTAATCTTTCGATGTCTAAAAGTAGCTGTTTTATATTATTGGGTGCACATGTTTGGTGCATATGTTTTTAAGATTGTGATTGGTTGTTATATTGATCACAATGAAGTGACTTTCTTTATCTTTCTGATTCATTTTTATCTGGTCTATTTTGTCAGATGTTGAGATAGTGATGCCTGATTGCTTTCACGTCTCATTTACTTAGAGTTCTTTGTTTTATATATCACTTCAGTCTAAGTTCATTGTTTTCCGTGAAGGTGATGTGTGTCTCCTGTAAAAAAATAATGCATCTTATTTCTTAATTCAATCTGCTCATATGACTTTTAATAAAGGGATTGATCACTAATATTTAAAGCTATCATTGAAAGGTGCTTCTTGATTGCTGTCATTCTGTTGCTTTTGTGGTGTTACTTTTCTTAATCTTATTTTACATACCAGTTATCTTAGAATCATTTGTTTTCTTTTTGTAACTTCTTGGATATGTTTATTCTTCTTTTCGGTCTTGAAAAGTTTCCTTCCAATGTGTTCCTTCCAATGTTCTCTGTAGGCCTGCTTTGATTGATCTGAATTTAGCCTGTTTATATCATGAAAAGTGTTTCTTCTTCAACTATTACAGATATTCTTCCAGGAATAATAACCTAGATTGGCATCATTGTTTTCGAAAGACTTGAAGTGCATTAATCCAAGGTCTTCTGGCTTAAAGTTTCCATGGAAAAGCTTCCTGCTTTATTAACATGTTTGTCTTTATATTTCATTTGTGGTTTTTCTCTTGCTTTTTCAATACTACACTTTCTTTTTTCTGTGCTTTAACTATATTTTGAGTTTTAACTATATTAACTAATATTTTGTGCTTTAACTATGATGTAATCCGAGGAGTTTCTTCTATGGTCCTGTCTGTTTAGTGTTCTCTGTGCTTTTTCTACTCATACAAGTATCTCCACACTTCAAGGAATTTTTCTATGATTTTATTGATGATGATTTCTATGCTTTTGAACTGAATGTACTCTGCTTCTGTGACAATAATTCAAAGTGTTAATCTAGTGGTGTGGGGTGGCTAATTTCCTGAATATTACATTCACAAGTTGGTTTTTTTTTCTTTAACTCATCATTTTCTTTCATTGAATGATCCAATTCATCTACTTTTGTTCAGGCAAACTTAGTCAGCTTCTTCCTCATCTTTTCAACTGGTAAAGCTTTGTAATGAATTTTTTGTTAAATTGTTGAGTTTTTAACTTTCAGCTTCATTTCAGTATGGGTATTCTTCAGTATTTCTACCTATTTATTTAATTTACTTTGTATCCTGAAATGCCTTGTTTGTTTCATTCAACAATTTGTGTTTTCTTGGACTTCTGTCAGGGCTTTACTTCTGATCTCTCTCTCTCTCTCTCTCTCTCTCTCTCTCTCTCTCTCTCTCACACACACACACACACACACACACACGTTCTTTTTCTTTTATTCTGTCTTTTTAAAAATATTAATCATTTTATTCATTTATATTTCAAATGATATCCCCCTGATAACCCCCGCCCAGTTTTCCTACCACAAACCTCCCATCCCATTCCCCTCCCCCTTTGCCTCTATGAGGATGCTCCTCCACGCACTCACCACTCTAGCAACCCTCTATGCTGGCCTCCAAAGGCCCAAGGGCCTCTCCGCCCATTGATGCCAGATAAGCTACATATGTAACTGGAGCTATGGATCCTTCCGTGTATATTCTTTGGTTGGTGGTTTAGTCTGTTGGAGCTCTGGGTAGTCTGGTTAGTTGACATTGTTCTTCCTATGGGATTGCAATCCGCTTCATCTCCTTCAGTCCTTCCCCTAGCTCTTCTGTTGGGGTCCCAAGGCCTGGGCAGATGGTTGACTTTGAGTATCTGCATTGTATTAGTCAGGTGATGGCAGAATCTCTCCGGGGACAGCCACACCAGGCTTCTGTCAGCAAATGTTTCTTGGCATCAGCAATAGTGTCAGGGTTTGGTGTCTGCAGATGGGATGGATCTCTAGGTGGGGCAGTCTCTGGATGGCCTTTCCTTCAGTCTCTGCTCCATTTTTTGTCCTTGTATTTCCCTTAGGCGGGAACAATTCTGGGTTAAAATATTTGAGATAGGTGGGTGGCCCCATTCCTCAACTAGGGGCCATGCTGATCTACAGGAGATTGTCTCTACAGGTTCTTCCTCCCCTTTGTTGGATATTTTGTCTATTTTCATCCCTGTTGGGTCCTGAGAGCCTCTTACTTCCCTGGAGTCTGGGACTTTCTAGTGGCTAACACCATATCCCACTGCTACACACTTCTGTCCAATTTCCTGATTCTCTGTACTTCTCTCCTGTCTCTTCCCATACCTGATTCTGCCCCCTTTTTCCTTCCCCCTCCTCTCTCCCTCACTGATCCCGCCCTCCCTCTACCTCCTGTGATTATTTTATTCCCCCTTCTATGTAGAATTGAAGCATCCACACTTTGTTCTTCCTTCTTCTTAAGCTTCGTGTGGTTTGTGGTTTATATTGTGGGTATTCTGAGCTTTCGGGCTAATCCACTTATCAGTGAGTACATACCATGTGTGTTCTTTTGTGTCTGGGTTGCCTCACTCAGGATGATATTTTCTAGTTCCATCCACTGTCTGTGAATTTCATGAAGTCATTGTTTTTAACAGCTGAGTAGTACTCCATTGTGTAAATGTCCCACATTTTCTGTATCCATTCTTCTGTTGAGGGACATCTGGGTTGTTTCCAGCTTCTGACTATTATAAAGAAGGCTGCTATGAACATAGTGGAACATGTATCCTTGTTCTGTGTTGGAGCATATTTTGGGTATATGCACAGTAGTGGTATTGCTCGGTCTTTAAGTAGAATTATTTCCAATTTTCTGAGGAACTGCCAGACTGCTTTCCAGAGTGGTTGTACCAGCTTGCAATCCCACCAGCAATGGAGGAGTGTTCCTCTTTCTCTACATCCTTGCCAGAATCTGCTGTCACCCTAAGTTCACTCAAAGTGATTACTGGTGTCCTTTTCGAACTCCTTGAAGTTTTTGAACATGTTTGTGACTGTTGGTTTAAATTGCATATATTGGTACTCGTCTAAGCTGTTTTCTTTGGGTGCTATTACTATAGGCTTAGTGGTCTTAGGCACAAAATACATTGCCATGGTTTTTGTTGTTGTTGTTTTTCAGACACTTAGTACTTATTCATGAGCATAAATGCTGGGATGATCCCAAATTAGTGGCTATCTAGAGATCATTGGTGTTTAAATGTTCTCATGTGTGCTTGTTTGAACAAGATTTCAAAGCAAGTAGCATAACAGAGTGAGGCTAAGGGTGTTTTACCACTGATGGTTAAGCTTATGAGGCTGCTTGTGCAAAGTCCTTGTGCTGGCAATTCAACAGGGCCGCAGAATCTTACCACTATTACATGTGTTACTATTTACTCAAGGTCTCTGAGAAGCTATGGAGTAGGGTGAGATTGAGCAGTAGGTATTTTCACTGGTGGCTACAGCCATGTATATGACAGCCAGGCCAGGCACTTGGGGAAGACAGCAGGTCAGGATGAGGGATCTTACTCATGGTTGCTAGAGCAAGGTTCCAAGGCAGGCGGTCAGGCAGGACAGGGTTGAGGATACTTGCTTATTCTTTATGTTTATGTCATACATGTCATCTGGCATGGCCCCCCAAATAAATAAAGTTAGCAGTACTGCTCTTCTAGAGGGTCCGGAACTGGTGTGCCAGGGCTTTTATTGTGCCTCTACTCTGGTTTTTGTTCTTCAATCTACAAAATGCATGTGCTCCTGGCAAGTTTAAAATATAAAGTTATTTTAGTACCGTGTGGAAAAGGTATTGGAAAATAAAGGTGGTAGGTTTAAGCTCCCAGTTAGATATTAGTTAGTGAGCACAGGAGAGACTTAAAGATTGGAAGTTTCTGGGCGACTGGGCCTTTTTGCTCTCATTGGCACTTCTTCTGTACTGTCAGCATTGAGTGGTTACAGCAGAATCCTCTCTTCCTGGTCTAAATAGAAAACTACATTTCTTAAAAATAGTCCAAGTAGACATTCTGGATAGAATTGAGAGAATTTTAAAGATTTAAAAAAAAAAACATCTCTTCACCAAGATGTAATATATTTGCAGATAGACTAGCCTTATTCATTTATCATGACTGATACAGTGAATTAGCACAAATACAGTACCTAAGATATTGGAAATTGGTTCTCTCACAATTCCAGACACCCCAAGTTCACACTCAAGGTGTCCTTGAGCTGTGCTCCTTTTAAAAGCTATAAAGAAAAGGAAATTTTTCTTTCTCTTTCTAGTACTTGGAGATTCCAATGATTCGTTTTATAGTCTCTGCCTCAGGATTTGCCTCCTACCCTCTGCTTCTGAGTGTACTCTCTTTGTCTCATAAGGATATTGATCATTAAACTTAGGTCCCCTAAAAATCCTTAAGAATTTGGTTTTTGGATCTTGGATTAATTACATCTAACAAAATTCTATTTCTAGATAAAATCACATTCTGGGGTTCTCAATGGATATAAATTTGGGGAGATTTTATTCTATTCAGTCATTTTGTTAAACTGAAAAATGACTCCATGGTTTTATCACGAGGACTGCAAATCTGTCAAATACATCTGATGGTTCAGGGCTCTCAGTGCCACACAATATTCTTGGATGCTCATAGAATGGGTATCTGTTAAATTATTATCATATTATCCTCTTTCCTTGCTCATTTATTCTAAAACAAAGTTTCAAAGTATATTAAAAATATCAAAGGCAAAATTTACTATCAGTTTTTCATATGGCTGTGGTGGTTTTGAACTGCATTCTTGGATTGTCTCTGTATGTTCTAACACTGAACTGAAGCAGGATTTGTTAGTCTCTGAAGGGTTTAGATGTAGGGGGCAATGGGGAACAGCTGTCCCTAGACATCTCCATCAGTTCTCCCAGATTTCCGTGTTCCCAGTCCAATGCTCTGTTTCAGAAGCCTACTAAATAACTTTTCTGTAGTCTTCCAGCTTCCCTCGATTTTCCTAGCTTCTGCTATGATTACATAAGGTATTGTTCCTTTAATATGTTCTTTAGTACATTATATTCAAATGGGTTCTGTAGCTCAATTTAATTTTGACTGATATATAGAGAAAGACAATAGTTCCCACTACAATATAAATTCTACAAGGAATATTCTAATAATCCTTTTAATTCATTACTATGTTCCTAGAACAGTTATCAGTGACATATAGCATATGCTAGGTGACAAATACATACAACTTAAATGAATAAGTAATATAAAGCATATTTGAGGAGTGATACAGCTTTGCAAGTGCTGAACTTGGATCTATTTAAACAATCTAAGTATGTCTTTGAGATAGCAGGCAGGCCCTCAGAAAGAGACCTGAGGTAGGTGTGCCAGATATGTGAGTGTAAAAATAGAGCTCTGACAGCAATAAGGCGATTCTTCTGGATAGAGGATAAAATGAGGGAAGAATGTTGGTACCATCAACCTAAGTGGTGCTCAGAGATAAAGAAAAGTTTCAGATAAGCAAATGTCAAGGAAACCACATAGGGAAGATCATTCAGGAGAAGAGAATATGAATACAGTTGAATGCTAATTAAAAGTAGAGAATACAAAATCTAAAATATGTTTGTGATATTTGTCAATTGTCAGTTCTCCATTTCAGAGTCTCTCTCTGTGTGTCTCTGTCTCTGTCTCTCTGTCTCTCTGTATCTCTCTCTCTCTCTCTCTCTGTGTGTGTGTGTGTGTGTGTGTCTGAATGTCTGTCTGTCTGTCTGTCTGTCTTTGCCTCCCCCTTTTTTCTCAACAGATATTTTGATATAACATTGTGATTCAAACATGCAACACCTTTGTTTGAAGCTTTCATTGGGCTTTTAGATGTGGTCCTAAATTCCCAGTTTTGTTATCTGCTTCTATTGCTGTAAAAAAAAAAATTCCTAAGATGGGGCAATTCCTCAGGAAAGGAGTTTATGCTGGCTCATGGGTCTAGAGTCTCCAAAGTCTTCAAGAGCATGTAGGTCAATGACTTGTTCTACTTAAGTCATGATGGAATGTGGACAGACAAGCAGGACTTGGAAGAGAGAAGAAGCATAGAGGCAGCCTTACTGTATACAAACCTGCTCTAGAAAAAACAAACAAGCCTCAAATTAAAGCATTGGTCCTTTTAAACAGCATAATTGTCTTTTAAGTCAATACCTCCTAACAATGCCACAATAAATATCACATTTCAGCATGAGTTTTAGAGAGAGCAAACAAGCTAAGTTGTGTACATCATGTGGTGAAAATACCTGAGGAAGAAGTGTCTTTTCTCCAAAGAGAGAGAAGGAAAGGGCAGTTTCAATAATGACAAACTTCTGGGGTACAAAAGTGAAAGTGAGGGAGGTTTTGCTTCATAGATGGCTTTACTTCTTCTAAAATTAGATAAAAGGTTCAGCCACTGTTGAGTTGAGCAGAAATGTCCAAACGAAGTAGCACATGAAGAGTGGCATGAATTGAGATTTTTAACTAACAGTTGGAGGGGAGGGCCACACGGACTATAAGGGACATATCCAAGGATAATCAACAGGGCCTGGAACTGGTTAGAGATGAACTACAATGACTGTGGTAGAAATGATCTACTGTTAGGTAGGCTGTTATGAAATCTCTTAAGTGCTACTCAGTACCTCCCATTTACAATGGGGAGAGTGGGTAGCAAATTGGTCAATGACTGAAGTTTTCCAGCCAAATGTAGAAAATAGACAGAACATAAACTAACTAAGAGCACAGGAAGAAGTGTATCTGAAGCTTGGAACCCTGAGTGTAGTCAGAAGGGAGAACTGGGATTAGGAAGTGCTGCTCATTTCTACATTTGACTCCTGAAGAGTATGTGTGGAAGAAGTACATTGGAGTGATTTGAGAAGAACCAATGCTTGTGTGCAAGGTATCAACATTTTTTTTAATTAACAAGAAATTTCTATTGGCATTCCCTGTGCTCCATTTTCTCCCAGATCGCATGAAGCTTCAGCAGTGCTTCCTACCCAGTGGCAATCCATCTGGAGGCTCTTCTAGATACTGGCCCTTTACCTACACTGTCAGTGCTAGAACATCCTTGTGCCAGCTTTCACAATCCACCTTCCTGCTGGTTACATCCACAGCTTGTTCCATGTATAGAGCTCGTCAGTGGAACTGGGCACCCATGGTACAGTCAAGTCCAAATGTCCATTAATTTGCTACTGTGTTCTCAGAATGCTAAAAGGAGCACTGCACAGATCCATGCTATTCTTGGGGCCCATAACATTCTCCATTGCCCCAGTTTCATCATGTTCCCAAGATATGTTTTCATTCTGGCTTAACTATTTATTTTCAAACTATATTGTCTCTTTGCACTGAAGTCCTGCAAGGGGGAAAAGCCAGGAAGTTAGTTGCACATCTCCCAGAAGCAAGGAATCAATCTGGGTATATATAGGTGATGGAAGAAAGAGAGAAGTGGAGATAAGCATCTTCTTCACATGGTATCTTTGAAGGCACACTTAGTTTGTATGCTACACTACACCAGAGCAGAGATATGTGTGTGAGACTCATGAGAACAAAGCTTTGATTTATTGGTAGAAGGTACTGTGTCATTTTATTTTTAAAAAATCACCTCTCCATGTGGCAGATAGGGAAGGGATAGGCAGGGTCAGTGCCTGGTGACCTTTCCTTTGGTGTCTACATTCTAGGGTGTGAAATCCATGAAACTGCAGCGCTTTGCTCTGTATTGGGGAAATATCTGCATGGCAACAGGGTTAATTGAATCTCGAAAATGAACTTGGACTTCAAATCTTTTTTTGCAAGACCCTTGTAGAGAGATTATCTGTTTATAAAATTTGTACTAGAATTTGACACATACAGGTAATTGCACTTCCGCAATGTTGGTTATCCAAGGGTTTCTTCAGCAATGTCATTTCTTCACAAATAAATCAGTTTGCCATAAAAACATTCTTCAAGCATATTTTGTTTCTTCTTTTATCACCATACCAAGTATTTCAATGGTAGTCAAAGTCTTAAAGTTTCTCAAGGAAGAAAATCAAACTTTTATGCATCTCTCAAAACCAGAAATTGTTGACATTACATGTAAAGGAAATGACCTCTAATTACTCTTTTCTCTGGTTGTTTCCCTGAAGACATAAACACTCAGCTCATCCACAACCAAATATCTCTTCTCCCTGAGACACACAGCCACCACCTGCATCCTCTAACAAGATCCAGTAATGTGTCATCAGTTCCCACAGTCAGTCATTCCAGAGCTCAGCACATCAAGAATCATTTCAGGGGCCTACCAAGATGTAACTTAAAATGTAGGCTTAGTTCAAGAAACTGTCACTTAAATACAGTTGAATAGTCCTTCCTATTCGAGTTCTCATTGTTGAAATCTCCCCCTGGTGGATTTTAGGAGAATGTATTTTCCCAAGTAGAGTTAGACCTTTCTAAGATAGTAAAAGCTGAAACATTACAGGTGTGAAAATTAATTCTATTCATCTCTAAGACATTGTAGTTGTTTAAAAGCTTGCCATCAAAAGAATTGTAAAAGGAAAATATCAAAAGAATTGTAAAAGGAAAATAGGGTAATTTGAGTTTACTTATTTTTCTGTGAAAGTGTGAATACAGAATTTCTAAGAGTTCCCACTTAAGCTACTACTCTTTAGTGAATTTTAGCATTTTAATGAATGAAAGATGCTAGTTTCCCAGTTAGTGAACGGAGGCATAATGTTTCAATCAGGGAAAAGTGTATTCCTTCTCCAGTGACTGCCATCTGTCTATCATCATCAGGGCTACAACTGTCAGTCAAATCAATGAAAGTCCAAGGACAAAGTCCCTAGACTACCTATAATATGCACACGCTTGCTCTATTGCACTGCTTCTCAATAGTGCACAGGGGTGGCTAAAACCACAGGAAAACACAGATATTTACATTATGATTCATAACAGTAGCAAAATCATAATTATCAAGTAGCAGGAAGTAATCTTATGGTTGGGGGGAGTGTCATCACAACATAAGGAACTGTATTAAAGGGTTGACAGCTTTAGGAAAGTTTGGAACTACTGCTCTAGGGGAATTCATTGTGTTAGCTGATTGTGTTTCAGGAGTGATGCTTTTTTTTTAATTACTGTGCATACATTTTAGCTATGATTTGGTGAAGTCCAGACAAATCATTTCAAAGCAATTCCTGGTATTCTGCTTTCTGTCTGGTGTCTCAGCTAACCCATTATGAAAAATACATTTGCTGGAGAAAGGGCAAAGATAGGACATAAAATGAGCACAAGAATTTGTTAGAGAAAGCTAGGCAGAAATTCTCCTACAAGAACAAGCAGGTAACAAAGTCAGAGACTTGAATACAGATAATATGAAGCCATCTCCTGCTCTTACCACAACAAATGCAGACTTGAGAAACAGGTCAGTAGTCTATGAGTAATGAGTTTTCTTTGGCAGACACAGTCTAATAGTTCATCAGTCTTATATTTCTTAAAATTTTCTGATTTGTTAATTTTTTCTAAAATTTATTCAATCTTCTAATAAAAAGTTTGTTACCTTTCATGATTAGGAAAATAGAGGTGACTGTTGGATTTACTAGGAAATGCAAGAGATGAGAGTGACTGAATTTTGTTGTTTATGTTGTTGTCTTGGCATAAGACCTATCATTTGATGGTGTGAGATTTTCGAGAGATCAGAAGTCAGCCAAGTGGCATGGTATCCTGTTTACACGCTCAGTGATAGACAGCCAAAGTCAAACCCAAGCTTTCTGGCCTTTAGCTTTGTAACTTGGATCACTCAGTTAGCCTCTCTGGGTTGCAATTTCTCATCTACAACTTGACTACAGGCAATCTGGAAGACGCTTTTTTTTTTTTCATTTGAGGTTCTTCTTCCCAGATAACTCCAACTTGTGTCAGGTTGACAAAAAATTCTGCCAGGATAGATCCTGAAACTGTTCACACAGACCATAGCATCTTTTGTTCACTTTTATATGCTAACAGTATCATTTTCAGACATTATTTTAAAACTCCTTACTAAATTGAACTGACTGCTCATACAACTGAAAGTCTTTGTCTCTGTCTAGTAGGAAAGAAGTCAGAGGTTAATTCTTCATTTCTTTGTTCTATTTAATTTTTTTTATCATATCTTCTTCTCTGTGTTAAATGTCTTCTACTCTGCAGAGGAGGGAGAAGAACATTGGTGGATGGGACAACTCTTCTTTGAGCCAAGCAGTTATTATCCTGTCTGCACTGGCACCCTCTGGCTTTGACATGTTCTCTCCTCTATTCTACTCTGAGTTGGGAAACATTCTGCCCTCCATCCCTTTCCCAGCATCCCCTTCCTTCTGCCTATAAACCCACTCACCTCCTGCTATGATGCACAAACTTCCAGACTTTTCTGGCCACATGAGGAGCTGCCCCCTGTCTGTCTGGAATGCTGGGTTCCATTTTATTCCACTCAAGGTAAGGAGGAAGAACATGGCCTCTGCCTGCTCTCTCTGGGATCAAGTCATCAATGAGTCTCTTGCTTACCTTTAAATTCTCTGGGAAAGAATGAAACTTTATGTTCTGTGTCTTCTCCCACCTCAGGAGGTGTGGTCAGTCTCTGGGGGTGATTATTTAGAAGCCCTCATACTTCAATGGTAATATAAACTTCAACTGTCATCTTCCTAGGAGAAAAAAACAGTGCTTTCAGACTCTCTGACAAGTAGTTTGCCTTTCAGTCTTCTTTTCTACTCTTACAGGTGGACTGGAGATGGGTAAAGGATGGAGAGAGGTAGATTAACATCTCTGGAAAGTAAATACCTTTTCCAGCTACAATGATTAGCCTGAAGGCCTCACTGCAAAGTAAGGCAGATTGTGTTTTTGTAATACAGTTCAACACAGTTAGGTTGAATTGGTGAGCATGGTGGTTAGACAGAATTCTGTGATGTGAATAGACTAAACTGACTTTAATGCAAGAACTAAAGGTTTTACTCAGCTCTATGGCCAAATGGCCTCTTAGACAATTGTCAGCATCAAGTTGGCAGACTAAAAGATGATGTTGATAAGGGTGATAAACATGTAGCTATTTTAGCTGGAGGTGTGGCATGTCCAAATACTTCTGAATGGAACATAGGCCACTGTGTTGAATTATATAGACCCAGCAGCATAAGAAAGAGAAATTAAAGGATGTCACTTATCCACAGTAATTGCTCAATAATTTTTTAAAAAATTGCTCAAGGATTAAAGAAATAAAATGCCAAGTATACTATTATTAAATTTCTGAGCCAGTGGAAAATGGGTTTCTTAAATTCTTTTGGGCAGCTCAACTATAATGTTATATTCTTTTCTATACTTTATATATATGAGTTTATATTTTTATGATTCCCAGTTCATGTCAATGTTCTAAATGTACAATATGTTTATTCTTTGCAAGTACTCTACCAAGTAGTTGCATAGCATATCTTCAGTTTATGAATGATGAAATTGGGGCACAGAGAGATCAGCCCCCTGCACTGGATAAGTAAATAGGAGCATGAGACTTAAACCCAGAACTGTAGCCCAGCACTTGCTACACAATGCTTTCATAAACACCTTCACGTGGTTCATAACCACAGTCATCTTCTGAGGCGGATGCTGTAGACTGACAAGTATTCATGGGGCCAGTTGGCCGTAGAGCTTCAGTCCTCGCTTCTGTTCTACCTACCACTTTCTGCTGGGTACATTTTGTTTGTTATTCAATTTGCATTGTAATATGTTAATTTCTAGAATACATTTATTAGAGTTATTCTTTCTGAAAGTCAAAATAATTAAGGAGGAAATAAATTAGCAAACACTTTGTTAAACAGGCAGGCACTTAGGGCCTGGAGTTTTGTTTTGCTTTATATTGCTTTTTGGTTTGGCTTGTTTTTTTTTTTATTTGTTTGTATTTTTGTTTTTGTTTTTTTATCTTTTACTACCTTCACCTTATTTAAAATGGAATACATATTCATATCTGAACACATAGGAACTCTCTGTGAAAGGGAAATGAAAGTACTCATGATCTAAGCATCTGATGAAAAGCACTACTGTTATCTTTGTAACTGTCCTTCCAGGCCTATTCATACCTGGGCGGTGGGCTGTTTGCATCCATTGTTGAGTGGCTCTTGCTTCCTATCTGAATGAAGAGCAATATCCTGGTTTGAAATCAGCACCAAGCTGATTGTCAGGAAAGCCACAATGGCTGGTGTTGTTTCCTCTCTTTAGCTCCTAGCTGACCTGGGTAAGTGCTGGTGATTAAGGTCTTTTGTTTGTTTTGCTTGTTTGATTACCCTTCAAGTTATAAAATTGAGTTTATAAACTTTAAATATAACATATATATCATTCTATATTCATTATAACCTAGAAGGACAAAAGTCCAAAGCAGTCTTTTCAGGAGCTGTATCCTGGTACCTGACCCACCTGCACCCTATTTGATTTTGACTCCACCATAGGCTCAGTCCTCTCCAGTAAGCAATTCCATGTACCTTAGGATAGATATCCTCCAAGCCTCATGGTCACACCTAAGCCTCATCTGCATCAACCTTTCTTGAGTAGTTACTACTTGGTCTTGATTTGGACGTAGAATTTCTGGACCTACCATATAAGTCAGCTCACTCTAGCCTTGGGAAAGAGCTTGAGCTCTACAGACAAGGAATTTTTGGGTCAGTAAGGATGTCACATTGAACAGAGGTTAGATGGGGTTTCCAGGTTCAGACTGGAAATCTGTAGTAGTGCCTGGGAACTTCTATTCTTATGATCAGATAGATAAAGAGCTTCATGAATCCTTTAGTACAGATAGTAACTAAAATGCAATACCCATTGATTGTTTGAACTCATGTGTTTTCTTTTAATTAAAAAATGTATTATTATTTTATTGTATGAGTGTTTTCTTCATGTATGTCTGTAAAACATGTGTGCCCATGAAAAACAAAAGAAGGAAGATCTCCTGGAGTTGCAGATGGTTATGAGAACAAGGTGGGCACTGAGAATTTCGCCCTGGTTCTCTACAAGAGCAATGAGTTATCTTAACTGCTAAGCTATCTCTCCAACACTTCAGCAGTGTCTATTAATTTATGACTGTAGTGAGACAAAAGAAACAGATGCGAGAGGGTGGATAGGGTCTTGCTTCCATGTGCCTGAACCAAAAACAACTTGAGGAACGAAAACAGGCTCATTTGGCTTAGAGTCTGCCATCAAGTGAAACTGAGGCAAGGACTTGGAGCAGGAACTGAAGCAGAAACCACTAAGGAGTGCTGCTTGCTGGCTTGTTCCAGGCCAGTATTCAAATACCTTTCTCATAAAGCCCAGGCACACCTGCCTAGAGATGCTAAGGTCCAAAGAGGAATGCTGTATCAATTAGCAATTAAGGAAACACAACCCCCTCTGGCATACCCAAAATTCAATATGTTGGAAGCAACTTCTCAACTGAGGGTCTTTCTTTCCAGGTGGTCCAAGTTGACAAAAACTGACTATTGCACCACACCCGCAGGCATATGCACACTTGCTATACACATGCAAAGCTTCTGGCTAGAGCAACATCCCTTCCCCCTAAGATGTGTGTTCTTTTACCTTCACCATCTTTAGAAGGCAGTCAAACATCTCCCTCTTTATTTCCTTTTTGGTCCAACCCTGTCAATATGCCCACACCTACACCACTCTGCACAACTGATATTTTTTTTTCCTTAGACATATTATTAAATGCACCTGTATGTCTATGTATTTGCTCTTTCTTCATCATGAGAATAAGAAGTTGGTTAATTTTTGCCACTGTATCTCCAGTAACTCAAATAGTGCATGTCACCTAGTGAGTATTCCACAATATTTTTTTACATTGTCAAATCAATTATCAAGTTATATTTCCAAATACATTTATCATGCATAATGGAACTTAGGACTTTGTTTCCAGTTACTTCTAACAAAGAAACAGGGACAAAAACATGAGCATACCTAATGCAACTATGAAATTAAGTCTATTCTGCTCTAGTCTGTATTTTGTGTCTACAAAAACTATTAAAACATAAAAATAAGTTAGTATAAGAAGCCAGGCCCTAGACCAAGGGCACACGCCATGAGAACTTGGCTGATCAAGGCAGTAAACCAAAAGTTATTTTTCTGATCGAGCTAGGTGACTCCCCTCATCATTCTTGTCTTCTGACCCACCTCTGGGTAAGGAGAAAGTGAGGCTGTCACAGGAGCTGCTGTCTCTTGTCACCCGGTGCTGTGTGACAAAGCAGGGCAGAGGTATTATAGTGATTTGCCTGGCAGAACCTGACCCAGACTCCTGTTTTAACATATTTAAGATGGGAACAAAGTGGCAGTACCAGAAGAGTGTTGGCGAGGTAAGCTTTTTTCTGCAAAACTGGTTTTTCCTCCACACTCAGTCCTCTGCTTGGCTTTCTGCTTGTTCGTGTGACTGGTGAATCTGATCGACCTGTAGCCTGCTCCAAAAGAACAGCAGTTTCTTAAGGAATGAACGAACGAGTTGCTCTAAGTATTTAAGCACTCTAAGAAGAATCAAACATCATTTGGGGTATCAAAGGAAATAAAAATGTGGCTTTGTTACTTTGAAAGCATTTTTCTTTTGTGGTTGCTATGGGGGGGCAATGACAAATAATAAAAAAGAAAAGGTTTGAATACAATTGTCTGAAACTAATGTTACCCATCTTAAAAACCCTTAAATAACAAAAGCTTTATTATGGGAATAGAAAATGTATTGTTGGTAAGGACTATTCAAAGTAATGCAGGTAGCATGTGGCTATTTCTATTCCATTATTTATCCATTAATAATAATGAATACTTCCCTATATGTACTGAATTGTGGTTTTAGAAACATTATTTAGCAACGGAGAATCCATAGGGAAGAATGTGAACTGTTACACCACATGTGTCTTTTCTGAAAACACAAAAGAGAATCTGCCGCACTGATTCACAGAAGAGGCAATAGGAAAATCAGCAGGCCGAGTGAGTTTGCTAAGACTGGTGATGAACTTCACCACAGGCTGCCCAGGCTGCTGTGAAGTGATTGGGCATCCCTGGGAGATGAAGTCTAGGGTTTCTGCTTAGCCAGATAGCCATTTTGTACCCTAGCAACTTTCTTATTAGACTGTCATTTCATTAGCTGCTTCATGGCAGAGGGCCCCCAAGCCCTGCATCCTCTGCCTTCGGCCATATTGTTGAGTGGTGCTTATCCCTACACTCTGCTTGTGTCCATCTGCCCAGACAGGTGTTTGCAAACGTGCCTCCGAGGATGTGAGTTCAAAGTGTGATCCAGGAAGTACGTTGGCTCCTGGAATAGATTAGAATATAGGTTCCAACCAAAAACACCACATTAGCATTTTTTTTGACAGACACAGAGTTTGAGCTTCTGATAATTACTGTTTCACCAAACCAACCGAGACTAGGGGCTGCAATTAAAAAGAAATGATCTCCCATGTATAATGGCGTTCACACTGCATGATACTATTAAATAACCATCATTAGCTACTAAAGCATATACTGTTCCTTTCTCAGATCCCTTTCTCTGCCAAAAAATTTAAGAACAACAGTGATCAATGAAGAATCATCAGCATTATAATTGTTGATATCGGGCATCACAAAATTGAAAATTTTCAGAATGACTTAGATGTATGCAGAATTGTTAATGGTAATGCAGACATTGAAATTCTTCTTCTAAAGAGCCACACTTACTTATCAACAGTTTATGGGCCAGTACAAAAAAGACTTGTTAAAATAAAGAACATATTTTGAAGGCTTTAAAATAAAGAACAAGGAGGTTTAGGGTAATTTCCTGAGTATTGTGTTAGGTTCTGGAAACAGAAAACTCAGTAAAATAGTTTCTCTTCTCAAAAAGCTTCTATAGCAAGACACAGACAAACAGGCAGGAGCCCGCAGCACAATGCAATGCACTTAATAATCAAATGGGCACCAGGGGAAAATTATGATGGTGGAGGAAAAAAATCTGCTTGAGAACCTACAACTTCCTGCTTGGGCCTTTTCTTTCTTGTCTTCCCAGAAAACATCCTTTTCTTCCCTTTACAGAAGTTTATAGTGTGAGAGAGGCACAGGAAGAGTGGCCTCAAGAGAACTTGAGGAGCAGTAGCTTCTCAAGGTCTAGGCACATCAGTTAAAATATTAGACAAGAAGGCTCTAGTGTCCTAACTTCTCATTACATGGCTTAGTCTGGAAGTGCCATTCATTTCATTTGCTTATGAGGTAGAAGGAGTCATAGGGGTCATGATAAGATACACTTGACTGAAGAGTTTTGGCAAAACAACATGACTTATATTCAGTTCAAACAGTCTATTTCTTGATGTTAAATTCACGTAAACTTCACTATTTTGTCATTCAAGTGGGCTTGGTGTCGAAGCACTCTTCTAAACCTCCATTGTTAAATGATAAAATGCTTCCCTTGCCCCAGAAGAAACTCTATGCCCACCAAGTGGCCCCTCCCCCAGCTCCTTCTCCCTCTAGCCATTGATGATCATTCATCTACTTCCTGTCCCTACACGTCTGCCTTTTCTAGACTGCTCAGTCTGAACTGAACCAAGTAATTGTTGCCTTTGGACTCTAGATTCTTTTATTTTTAAATTGTCTTCAAAGTTCACCAATAGATTACTGTCAACACTTCGTTCCTTTTACAAAGTAAGTAATATTTTACTGATTAATGTACAATAGTTTTGTTCACACATTCATCAATTGGTAGATATTTGGGTTGCTTCTTTACTTTATCTCCTCCCACCCCAATACTTGATTTCAGTTTTGAGGGGTAAAGGACAGAAGTGGAGATACTGAGTTGTGATGTTTGTGAAAGACCATCAAACTTGTTTTTTAAAAGAAGGCCTTGTGATTTTATGTCTACCAGCATATATGAGTGAGTGATCAAATGTTTCTGCCTCCTTGTTTACATTTATATTTTTTCCTTTAAAAAATTATAGCCGTCCTATTGCCAAGCTCTTCCATGAATAAATAGTTCATCATCAAAACCTCTTCACAATCAGGAACAGACATACTTGTCTGCTTTTCTTCATTTGTATGTGAAGTCATAACTTAATTGAAAGAAGTTTTTTCTTCTAACATGAGTTGCAGAGTGAATTTAATGAAATTCTGACAACAAAACTCCCTTTCATAAACTCCCATCCCTGTACCCCAGCCACCATGATCAAAACCAATGCCTCTAAATGGTGACCTTTGAAAAACCATCCCAGAAATACAGCCAGGTGCCTTAAATCAGTAGTTGGCAAAGGCACTGAAACCTCTTCCAGTGTTGGCAAGGAAGATATTCCTTTCAGAAAAATCTCAGTTTTGTTTTTTAAACCCAATGTACATTCCCTGCCCCCTCTATGTATGCTGAATTATTTATTTGCTATTTATTTATTTATTTATTTATTTATTTATTTATTTATAGAAACATAACTCCCCTCCCCTCCAATTCACATTCCACTTCAGGTAAGGTGGTTTGTTTAGGTAAAGCAATGCATTAAACAGCCCCAGTCCCATCAAATCTCGAATTCCACTCTAACATTTTTTCTCATGAATAATTCAGGGTCTGTTGCACACACTCCTAGGGAGTCTGTGGTCATTGATTTTAATCTGACTGCCTCTGCCCTCATGGAAGTACAAGCGATTCTTTCTCTCCAAGCAGCGCTTAGTTTGGGAGACCGAAGCACCCATGTGTAGCCAATTGCTGAGAACAAACAACAAGCCATTAAGTATAAATGTTTTGCTTTTAATGTGGTGTCCAGTTTTGCACGTTCTAGACTATCTGGTAGGAACAGCTTCTGAAATTTTAGTTCCAAATTTGCCCCTCTTAGTGGAGATGTGAGAGGGAGACTGAGGAAGACAAGCAATTGCAAGCAGCAAAGCTCTTGTGAGCACTGGACTGCAGCAGGCCAGTCTTCCTGGGGCTTGGCAGGCTTCAGGCAAAGACTTGCAGGGATTTCATGGAAGGAAACAGCATTCATGAAAAGGAATAGGTGATTGAATCTTTTGACAGAGAGTGGCTCTAAGGCCGAAGAGACCCTAAGTTCAGAGTCCTGGGAATTCCCAGTGTCCCTTAAAAGTCAACATTTATTCTTTCTCAAGCAAAAGCCTGCAGTTCCCAGACTTGAGATGGAAACTACAAGTAGATGAGCTTTGGGCCTGGGGTCTTAATAACCATATCTTAATGGTTTCAGCACTTGGAACACAGAGGGGTCATACCTCAAGGTTCTAGTATCCCTTAGGATCCCATAGCGGGAGGTGGGGGAGGGGTGCGGGAAACTTGAATGACTTGCCACTGATCCCAGGCTTGATGACAGTCCATCAGTTGCTCAGCCAGCCACGTGTGGATTATGAGTTGGCAAGCCTGCCGGTTCAGGCTTTGGCGCTCTCTCCACCTCCATCCCCCACCCCGCCAACTCTCCAGGGTACAAAGTACAGCCCGGACGCGCGGGCGCAGCTGTTCCAAGCCACGGCAGCCTAATCTTTCCCTAGTGAACACCTACGTGGATTTCCAATACCCGCGCCTGGCAGGTTCCGGAAGGAGTGCCAGCCTCCTCCAGAGCTCTCTGCCCCGCATTCCCGCATCCTGATTTCTGCTGTCGATATTCCTAAAGGAGGTGGAGGGGGCTCAGAGAACTACTAGCTTTGTTAGAGAGTCACAATGGTTCACTCAGTTCCCCTGAACACTCCCTGATGCAGAGTGGAGGGCTATGTATGTTACAACTCAGCATCCCTCAACACACTACTGTGGTCCTTCGAGCTCATAAAACCATTGGCTTAGGTCTGGTTTCCACCGCTCAGTGTTTGCGTGGGTGCTTGTGCAGCGGCCAGCCCCAAAGGGAGTTGGACCTCGCAAAGAACGTCAGAGCGCCACGCCAGACCTCACAAGCACTTTGCAGGGGCCATCTGGAGACATCGACTTGGGGGATCTGAAGGCCTGAGATCTTGAGATACAGGTTTGAAGAGCTGGCAAGCTGGAAAGGAGGTAGGTGTTGAGGGTCCCGTCCTGGAGAGTGGCTTAGGGACAGGTGGAGTCGCCCCCGTGACCAGATGAGAGCAGCAGCAGAAAGAAATGAAGGGGAACTCCAGACATAAATGTCTGGGGTTTGCTTCAGTCTTTACTTAGAGTAGGAGGTGGGTGGAATGGGACAGAATCTACATTCTTGACTGGCACCTACCCTTTAGAAAGGGAGAGAAACTCCTCAGGTCTGTCCTAGGAATGCCTGAAGATGTTGTGAGAGAAACCCGAAGCAACCTTTGAGTTGAGCTCAGAGGGCACTAGAAATGGGGGGAGCGATGACGGTGGGGGAATAAACCACCTATGTGCACCCCCCCTCCGCTTTTTCGTAGCTGCTGACGCGATGGTGCTGCTTATTAATCATTCATCAATCCAGAGCCGTTCCACTTAATGGATGTGCCGCGCTGGGCGCTAGCCTCTTGGCCTCTCCTCTCCACGCTCCAGTGTGCCCAGGACCCCCAGAGAAGCGAGAGACAGCGCTCAAGCAAGCTGCCGCTGGGCGATGCTCCGGGCTGCCTCAGTTGGAGCCGCGCTCGCCACAGCTGCTGCGCTCTACCGAGTGGCGCCAGGCGGCGGGGAGCTGTGAGCTTGGAGCCTTGAGCCTAGAGAGGGCGCAGGCAGCAAGGGCGCAAGGTGAGCGCCCCAGCCGGCCGCCGCACCGGCTCACTTCAGCTGGGATGTTCCCCAATGGCACCGCCTCCTCTCCCTCCTCTTCTCCAAGCCCCAGCCCAGGCAGCTGCGGGGAAGGAGCCTGCAGCAGGGGCCCGGGGTCCGGCGCTGCGGACGGCATGGAGGAGCCTGGACGAAACGCTTCCCAGAACGGGACCTTAAGCGAGGGCCAGGGTAGCGCCATTCTCATCTCTTTCATCTACTCCGTGGTATGCTTAGTGGGACTGTGTGGGAACTCTATGGTCATCTATGTGATCCTACGCTACGCCAAGATGAAGACCGCAACCAACATCTACATTCTAAACCTGGCCATTGCTGATGAGCTGCTCATGCTCAGCGTGCCCTTTCTGGTCACTTCCACGCTGTTGCGCCACTGGCCCTTCGGCGCGCTACTTTGCCGCTTGGTGCTCAGCGTGGATGCGGTCAACATGTTCACCAGCATCTACTGTCTGACTGTGCTTAGTGTGGACCGCTATGTGGCTGTGGTGCACCCGATCAAGGCAGCGCGCTACCGTCGGCCCACTGTGGCCAAAGTAGTGAACCTGGGCGTGTGGGTCCTGTCACTACTGGTTATCTTGCCCATCGTGGTCTTCTCACGCACCGCAGCCAACAGCGATGGCACGGTAGCCTGCAACATGCTCATGCCCGAGCCTGCCCAGCGCTGGTTAGTGGGCTTCGTCTTATACACATTTCTCATGGGCTTCCTGCTGCCTGTCGGGGCCATCTGCCTGTGTTATGTGCTCATCATTGCCAAGATGCGCATGGTGGCCCTCAAGGCCGGCTGGCAGCAGCGCAAGCGCTCGGAGCGCAAGATCACTCTAATGGTGATGATGGTGGTGATGGTTTTTGTCATCTGCTGGATGCCTTTCTACGTGGTACAGCTGGTCAACGTGTTCGCCGAGCAAGACGACGCCACCGTGAGCCAGTTGTCTGTCATCCTCGGCTATGCCAACAGCTGTGCCAACCCCATCCTCTATGGCTTCCTGTCGGACAACTTCAAGCGCTCTTTCCAGCGCATCCTGTGCCTCAGCTGGATGGATAACGCTGCGGAGGAACCGGTCGACTACTATGCCACTGCCCTGAAGAGTCGTGCCTACAGCGTGGAGGACTTCCAGCCCGAGAATCTGGAGTCTGGAGGCGTTTTCCGTAACGGCACCTGCGCTTCCAGAATCAGCACGCTCTGAGCCCGGTCACTGCCAGGAGAGGGAGAGTGGTCAGAAAGGTGGAGCGGGGAAGCAGGTGGGAGCGAATGATAAAGGGACACCAGGTGCTGTGGTAGTAGTGTGTGACAGCGATGCAGCGCGCTCCTGGTTAGCTGGACCTAGGAAAGCTATGTGATTAAGGTAAAAGGGAGAGATTTACGGATCAACTGCGAATGCTTTCGGGCCATCTGGTATTCTGAGCAACTCTGTTCTCCAAACCCGGTAACTTGCATCCTCCCTCCCAATTCTGCTAGTACAAACTGCAAACTTAACGTCGTCACCAACTCAGTTTGACCCTTACCCTCTCAAGCTGATATTTCTGCTTCTTTAAGCTGAGCCTGGGTAACTATCATGTGTTTCCTTTGGGCTGAGTCCCCACCTTGCGTTGAACCCTGTTCGCTGCGCAGGTCAGCGGGCCAGACTCTTTTTCATAGTGGCTACCAGACTGTCCCCAACTGCAGCTCTCCTTTCGCACAGCCTTATGGTCAAGGAAGCCCAGCTCGAAAATGACTAGGCAACTGGTCTTTTCTACTCTCAGAGAAGGCACATCTTCCCCTGGGCCCTCTCTGCTCCACTCCATCCCGAGCAGAGCTGGGTGCTTAAGAAAAGGTCTTGTGCCCAAATCGCCAGACTTGGTATAGTCCCACCCACATCCTCCTTTGGAGCAAAAAAGGAGCTGAGAGCGAGCAGAAGGGCAAGCTTGTAAGATTCCTGGGTTGTGGGTGTGGGTACCACAGAAGCCACCTTCCCACAGAGCCCTAGACCTGAGCACTAGGCTCCAAAGTTCCAGCTAGGGGAGCTCCCGGCTGGTGAATAACTGAGGCACCCTGGTGGGTGGACCTGAATTGCAAAGCAGTTCCTCTTGGAGTCCTCCCTAAAATAACAAAAGATTGGGTTGCCTGCTCCACTGTAAGTTCCTAGTCCAGCTCCGCTCCTGTGACACACTGTGGAGCCTTTGCCAAAGCTGGATGGACTGCTTCAGCTTGTCTGGTCCCTGAAGTTTTCTGCCTTTCAAGCGGTGCCTAATAAGTTATTTCTTGTTCAACATGTTTATTTATTTATTTATTTGTGATGTTGAAAAAGTGTGTTTCCACTTTCTTTTTCTGTATTTGCCTAACAGGGCTGTTCTTGGGAATCCTGGGGGGGCAGGGCGTGACAGTGTGAAAAGGAATGTTCTCTCCTTACCCTAAGACCGACTGCCCACCCACCCCCCCTCCCGCCCCACAGGAGTTTTCCTCTCTTGTGCGCCATTAGCCTTTTCTCAATCCTTCCTGTTTTTGCTTGTGCCCAGTGAAGTTTGGAGATTTTAAAATATATTTTTACTGTAGTTTCTTGTCTTGTTAAAATAAATAAATGGCAATTTGGGTTAACTTTTGTCAGTGTGGAGTGAAAGGTCTGAATCCCTGGCATCCCAGAAAACATAGGGGAACAAATCACATGGTCTGTGATGTGTGTGTATGTATATGTGCTGCTATGCACAAGTCATATGTGTGTATATATATAAATATATATATGATATACATATATATACATACATATCATATATAGGTATACACACATATGTATAAAGATAGATTTGTTAGTCTTAAACAACTGTCTCTAGTCCATGAAACAATTATAAGGACACCCACAAAGTAACAAGTGTGACCTGAGCTGTAGCACTCAAATTGAGAACTGTCAGTGACTCTAGTCACTGCTGAAGACATTGCTGCCTTTTTCTATCCCAGCAAAGGTGATTCTTACATATGCCCAGTAAGGGTAGTCACTTCTGTTGAGGAATGGAAGTGAAACAATTGTGTCTGCATTTACTGACTACAGTGGAAACCTGAGCAGAGCGAGGACCCATCTTTTTGCTCCTTTGCATTTGCTGTATTCTTGATTACGCTGGTTTGGACATAGGGGCCACTGAAAGGATATCTTGCTTGATTATTTAAGGAAGCAAGTGTATATCCGTGGTCCTGGAACAATGAACCTGGGGTTCTCAGGTTCACACTGACCTGACATACAATGGTTGAATGCACTATTGAAAAAGATGTTTTGTGTACATTTGCTTCAAGAACACCATGCTTTTCTAAAAGCAGTAACCAAGAGTTAAACTGTCTCTTATGTTTTGTTTAAATAAATGAACAAATATGCTTTTGTCGTGAGAAAATTTAGATCTTTTCCTAAGAATAGTACACACACACACACACACACACACACACAGACTTCTGTTAAATAGATTTTTTTTAATCGTTAAGAAGAGTGAACTTTATAAACTGAAATTTCCATCATTATCATCTCAACAAGATAAAAATGTAGTGTTCTTAACCTGTAATCATAACTGAATAAACAGATGTATTATACTGTTGCAAGTTGTCTGGCTTCCATTTGAATCCTACTGTTTCGAGGAGTTATTTGAATGCATAGGTATGATTGATACACTTAGCTTTCAAGAAAATTTCAAATTAACTTCGAAACTTTACAAGATTGCTTTATTCTTTGAATGTATTTCTTTTAAATGTGAATACTGTTGTGCATGATCTGTGTGTGAGTGTGTGTATGTGTGTGTGTGTGTGTGTGTGTGTGTGTGTCCTAGACAAGGAAGGAAGGTAAAAAGGAGGCTGAGGAGGAGGAACAAAAGAAGGAAGCAATACCGACCTTGAATGTGTCTGAACAGGAAGCAATGACTTAGGTTACACTCTGTTGTCACTGCACTAACCAGACAATGCCTGTTTTTCACAGATTAAATTACTCCCTGACCTCATTTATGACCTCAGATTTTGCTGTAGAGCTAAGTAACTGCTGCTTTACATTAGAGACATAACAGTGGGAGAGAGAAACATCCCTTAAAGAGTTGAAAGGGTAGTGGAGAAAAAAAAATAGAAAGGACACATTTTATGCCTTGCTCGGTTCGGGTCATTTCCATGTTGGAGGCTGTAACAAGGCTTGGTGGGGAAAATTTTCTTTTAAAGCAGGCTCTGTGATTTATAGCAGTTTTATTTTCACAGCAAAATGAGTGAAAATAGTATTCCTCAAGCATTTGAGAGCAGTAATCCTACTGTGGTAGTGGGTGAAAGTGCCAAATGCCCTGTAACCCCATATAGTTATATACATCACCTCACAATGACTAAGGGTGGTGGCACTTTTACATTTTCACTATTTCTTAAAGTCATAGCAAGGTAGCAAATGCAAAATTAAGTTTATAACTTAGATTTGTAATATTGTTTTCTTAGTGCTGCCACCTTGGGCCCAGATCCCTTACACACAATTTTGTTAATTTGGTTTTAACTACTCTAAACATTCCAAAAACCTTCAAACTAGTTGTCAAACTGGGAGAAAAGAGACAGTTGAGCTAATAATTTAAATAGCTATTCTTTAAAGTTGCTTTCTTTAATTTTGTACAGTTTCACAGCTGGTACGTCCCTTCGCTCTTGCTATCGCTAAAGCGATGCTAAACTCTGCAGGGATGTACTACTTATCCTAGTGGGAAATATGACTGGGGGAGCCCTTGGACCGTGGTCCTCCATGGCTTGCTTTTGCATTTGTTCATGAATGCTTCCTAGCTGCAGTTGGGTGACATTTGCAGCTCTAGAGCCAGGAGCCTCCATCTCATCTGGAGCAGGAGAATCCTAATACTGTGGGTTGCAACCCCTAGAGTTCTCACGGTGCTCCCACTGATCACCAGTCCAGTGGATGCTGAAAGGGTTAACTCAGGAACTTTGAAAAGGTCATGGAAAACTTGCCCCTCCCAGAAGGGCAAGTGTTCCCCCTCCCAGAAAAGAGAGGCTAAATTACATTCCTCAGACCACAGGGAGGTCCCTAAGGTTAAGAAAGGCCCAGAATCCATTGGCCACCTACCTCATTCCCTATCAACCAATTAGTTTAAAGGTAACACTGTTCTGCCAATCACATTGTGCCTAATGGCAGCTGCCCTGAGAACTGTATAAAAGGCTTGTGCAGCATGGCACATGGGTTGTTCTCTCTCCATATGCAGGGCGACCCCAGCATACTGAATATTAATAAAAATCCTTTTGCTTTTTGCATCCCTTTCTGTCTCCATGTGGTCCACTCAGGGGGTCTCTCCAGTAAGTTAAGACTCCCCTGAGTCTTACAATGCCATAGAATGTGAAGAGTCTGACACCCTGCCATGGATGCTCCTAGGTCAGTGGCTAAAGGGGACCTAACGTAGCTGGTACTGGACGCCCTCCAGGATCATTTTGGTCTGTTCTGGTCTCCCTCTGCCAAAGGCTACCTCAGATCTTTTGTATTTATCTTTGTTTCTGTCAACCTCACTTGCCACATATTTCATATTCTCAATAACTGCTTTATACTAGAGGAAAACCATAGATGTTGAATCCTGATCCTTAGCCCTGAGTCCCATGAAGCTGGAAAGCATTAAGCCAACTCCTACTCCTTCCTCAATCATACTCACACCTGATTCCCAAGAAATTTTGATTTCCTAAATATAAACCCTTCTCCTGTCCTCAGGTGACGAGTTTCCCCTCAAAGAGAGATACAGAAAAATCCTCAGTTTATGAGACCCCCCTCAGAGAGAGTCATCAAAATGAAGTGATTGATAAAGGGACTTAAGACATGCCAGTTTAATGTCTGTGTCTGATCACCTCACTTTCAAGTGACCTCTCAACTCTCAGGTCCGTATTTCCCAGGTTCTCTTCTCACATACCAACCATGACAAATGATTGCATTAAAAAGCTTCGATGCCCATTTCATTATGCCATTGTACCAAATGTTAAATATATAGTTTATATATGAGGAAAAGAAAATGGATCTCCTAGCAGGCAGATGCGTCATTTTAAATTACAAATATATTTCTAACCTATTATTATTCAGCAAATAATATAGATACTAATACAACCTCCTAAGAAAAACTCATTGGTGGTATCTTATGTTTCATAAACTAGCTTAGTCTCTTCTGTTCTGAGGTAGTACAACAGAGAGGCGGGGAACTCCAGTGGGGCTATACACAGATGCTGAGCATTTTGATATTTCTGTGGTGAGTGCTCACAGCATGGGGGCATTGCTAAACTGATGCTTCTTTCTAGAACCACTGGGCTTTGGAGTTAATGACACCCTCTTCCACAGGCACAGATGGAAACATTGCTTCTCACCCAACAGATTTCCGTTTGTTGGCTTTAAATTTATACCAAAAGGTTCAACACTTTGTCATGGTTTCCCTAGGGGAAAACAGGCGCAGAGATAAAGTCGTGAATGATAGTTTATCTTCTGACCTACCTGGAGACTGCACTCAGTAGTGAGCACCTGAGAAAGGACTGTTACGGGAGCTCATAGACACTCAGGTTTCTGATTATAGGTATAAAGAAAAATAAAGATATCTCTACAAGGATGATGAGATGGATAAGCCCTGTGAACTGAAGCAGATAGCTCACACTAACATAGCAAAATGTCTGCTTGTCAAAATAGCTAAGGAGAGGAAAGTATTATCTAAAAAGGAGATACAATTTTAGGTCAAAATCCTCTGTTAAATGTTCACTTTGATAATAAGGTGAATTATTGTCAAATAATATATAAAGCTCAGTCTTAGTCCAAAGCTAGACATTTTATATCAATGTAAGAGTAAAACCTCAGGATGGTACCAATATTTTTGCTGAGTAATGATAAACTAATAACTTTAAAAATAAGTCTCTTTAACCCAGATCAATCCAAATCAATTCTGAGTAGACACAGTATAAAAAGAAATGACAAACTGGAGGTACTATCCACCTACAAGATTACCTGTTTAAAATGTGCTTACATGACTTGAATTCTTGCAAAGGAGGGCTCAGGTCCTCCCAACATTAGGATGCAAGAAATAAAGACAATGTATTAGACTGGAGGCCACAGGTTTTGCAGAAAAGGAAGCTGCAGAATAATACATATGAATTGGTCTGACTTTTGCAAAAATAATGTATATTTCCAAGACAATTTCTAATTCATTTAATTGGGGGAGCATGGAGGACATGTAGGTACACACTAGCTATTACTTGTGGCTTGCAGGGCTGTTCAGGGAAAGGATGAATCATCATTTGAACTTTATTCTTCATGTTTCTATAATGTTTGAACAATACACCAGCTAGGTAATATTAATAAAAATGTCTATCCAACATCAATAATTAAATCAAACATTCTCCTTTATACCCACTGTTACTATCAAACCAATATGTATGTAGTTTTCAACAGATTCTCAAATTGTCTTGTATATAAGCTATTATACCTGAAACAAATTATATGCTCATGCGTACACAGATGTGCATGCGTATGTGCACCCATACACACATGCACATAGGTTAATTAAAAGGGTAGCATGATAAAGAACTATTGGTGAAATAGTGTGTCAAAACTTGTCTTCTCTCTTTCCCCTTCAGAGTTCCATATCTACATGCTCTTCCCTAGCTCAGAACTCCGTTCTAACCTCTCCAAGTTCTCCAAAGAAGCTCTTGACATTTCCCCCACTTTACAGTTGTACACAACTGTAAGTTTAAAGTGCTAGCCTTTCAGAAACAAAACTATTCAATATGCACATTATATCAAAATGTTAGGCAGTGGTCATTCTGAAACCATGTCTGCTAACACAACTATGTCTCCACAAGTGATTTGTAATCCTCACATACAAGGATCACTTGAGAACTTCTGTAACAACACTCTATATGCTCTACTATAGAAATGTAGTTTCATTAGACCCAGGAAGAATCTGATTGTCTGCTTAAATCACACTACAGTGTGAGGACAAGTGACTGAGAGTCTAAGAGCATGGAGCTTGCCATCAGCATGGGAGGCTCTGCTTTGTTGTGTAATACAGACAAGCTAATGTGCATGATGCTTATTACCCTCATCTATAAGGGCAAGCTAATGACATCCTCTTCTGCAGGGCTGTTGTGATGAGACAATGCATGCCAAATGCCAAACCTGTCAAAGTCTTTCAGTTGTTAATGAGTGAAAACTCAATTAGCACGCAAGAGTAAACATGCTTGAGAAGATCTGGCCTCAGGGTGACTTGATTCCCAATTCCCTGAAATTTTTTTTTCAGTCTCCGCTTTAATCTTTGACTTCTGCTATATTGATTCATTTTAAGAGTCGGCATCCTTTGTTCTTACAGAGTGTGTAGCATATTACCCTCCCACACTTCAATGTAAATCTCTCTAGCTGGACTGACTGATTTCATTTTGTCAGACCCAGCTCTACGAGCTTCTTATCCTCTACTCATTCTGCTGAATGTGCTAAGGATATAAAGTTTTGGCTAACTGCCCAATTTCCTAGGTTATATTTTCAAGGTTGTTTTTGCAGCAAGCAATCCCAAACAAAGAGTTATGTCTCTTTCAAGGACAAAGAGAAACCTTGACCACTCCTCATCATAGGGGAGTGGTGTCTCCAAACTCAGTGTGACTCAGATGTGACACAAAGCCACAGGGACATAGCAGCCACCCAATTTCATAGGCATCATCTATGTGAGAGGTAGGACAAAGGCTACCCCATTCATTTGCTTTCCAGCTATATTGTTGTATCATGAGCAGTGAATTCCTGTATCTCTGACTTGGGAATCCTGGGTCATCCACCATCTGTGAAAGAGAAATTCTCAGGTTGAAAGGAAAGATAAATGAAATTATAGACGCTCACAGCATCTACTACTAAACTGAATAACAGGACTTACAGAATGCAGTTGGGTAGGCCTGGATTATTTAATTCACTGTGGGTCTGAGCTTGTCAACTCAGTCAGAACTAGAAAGGGAACAGGGTCAATCCCCAAAGGAAAAGTGAGACACACTTACCAAAAGTTCAACAAATGACATACTATGTGACAAAATTAAAATGGTTAAGAGGGCTATTGTTGTTAATAACTATTTGTATTATATAAGAGGAAGTACAGAGATGAGATGATTCAGATTTAAATTGCGTCTCCATAAGCCAGTCATATAATCAATTTAAGACGCTTTAAACATTCAACATATGCACTTTAATTTTTTATGGAAGGATTGCCTGAATATTGAGCAAAATATATTTATGTAATACACTTTGTATAGTAAAGAATTCTAGGATGTGAATTATTTCAGAAATTTAAAATGGGCTGGTGAGGTGGCTGAGAGACTGTGGAATCCTGATGAACTGAATTTTATCCCTGAAACTTACATAAAGGTTGAAGGAGAGAATCAACTCCATGAAGTTGTTTAACCCCCTCTTTATATATCCATGCCTGTCATAATACTGACACATACACATTATACACATACACACAACCCTCAGCAATAATAAATATCTTTAAAAAGCATATCACACTATTAAAAGGTTAAAAGGATGTTGATTCAGTGATTGAAAATTCCATTTAAACTTAAGGAAATCACTCTACAGATGAGTGTCTAGATGTTAAAAATAGAATAGTAAAACATCAATCTAGATTAGTAGCAATTCATTGCATTCTAATAAGAGTTATACCATAATTTAAATACATTTAAAATGAGGTGATAAAGGCATTTTAATGTTACACAGTATGGTAAAAAAGTATAAAGTTTATTAAAGATGACATTGAGATCAGAAACACATCCAAGAAAAGCAGGAAGTAATATGCAAAGGTTTGGTCAGATGTGAAGTCACACTTTACCATAAGCAGTTAAGCGAAAACTTTGCTTTAAGTGTATTCTAAATAAAAATAATAATGTAGCCTACTACACTAGAGATAGGTATTAATTATTAACAAACTATGTTCAAATAGTGTTAGTTATGTTTTACTGATGTTTCTTTAGTAATATATTTAGACATATGTATGATTATCTATGCTATATATTTGTACCTTGTGATAGTATTTTGGAGATGACCAATTCTCATGAATTACATTGACAGTTTCAGTTCCCTTCAGACTTCATAGTGGTTACACAAAACTGTCTAAAACCAGGTTTAAACACAGCAACAGGGAAGGAAGGGAAAACCAGAGAATTAATATTATTAGTATCAACCTCTAAGTGACACAGTTTGCTTGATTTTTTTGTAAACCATACAACTCAGCTTCCTCCAAGATTCCTACACACTAACAAATCTTAATTTGTCTTCTAAAAAGGGATAATGTGGATAGAGGGAGGAAGAAAGGGGGGAGGGGGAGAGAGAGATAGAGACAGAGAGACACAGAGAGACAGAGAGACAGAAAGAAAAGATCACTGGAAAGAACACCTGCTTGACTCAAAGAACTGCAATCCTCCACTCTCATCAGCGGTGCCTTTAAAATGCACTTGCTACATTGTACAAACTATGGGCAAACAGGAAGACTCTCATTTACCACCATTTGAAGATTTACAAAACCAAAATAAACTACCTTACTTTGGTCTGTATCTAGAGGAGAATAATTGGTAAAAAATTGCAAAACTGTAACATTTCTAATAGAGATAAATAAGATTGTTTATGAGAATACCAATTTCACCATTAAGACCAATATACCCTTTTCTAAAGAGCAACACAGGATCCATTCAAAGTGACAGCACCACCCAGCAAGAGTGATTCCATAGTGCACTGACTAACAACTGGGTTCAGGAATTGGAATGCATGCCTTAGGATCTTGCCTTGGAAATCGCCAGATATATTACTGAAGGCAGGTTATTTTTCCATTTATGTTTCATAACCTGATGGAATACATGAGAACAAAAGCAAATTTTAATCTCACAATATTAACAAAGGAACATAAGTCCTTTCAACACTTTTATGTCCTCTGATAGTACTTTCCATTTCCATCAGTGTGAGAGAGGGAGAGAGAAATCATAAACACTGAAATCCAGAAAAATAGTTTACTTTTTATATAAAGCAGTAAGCATGGTCTACTTATCAGTAATTAAATGATTAATAAGCTGGTAAAATTATGGTGACCACTTGGAGAATAGAAAAACTAGAGTTAAACACTTCAATCCAGAGAAGCACAGTAAAGTCAATCTTCTAAGTTAGAACAATTTTAGGATATGAGTAACAGATAGGAACTTTTTCTTCCTGCATTTGAACTAGTAAGTTGTCGGTCTGAACAATAGAGTAGAGTAATTGAAAAGCATTAAACTCAATCTTTTTATCTGGCACTCTTTCCAATTAAGAGGTCATACCATTTATCAGATGCCAATTAAATAGCACCCGTTGAATTATTCAAGCAAATAAAGTCTGCTGAGGGAAAGAGAAGAATCACAGAAAAAAAAATTCTCAAAGTTTGAAAACTAATATTGCAAATTATAAGAACCCACATTATCTTTTAAATTCTTCTTGCAAATTATTGTATTGAACACCCAAGCAGAAGGAGGAAAATGTAAAATGAAGAGCAAATTTCAAACAGCTGTGGATACTTTAAAGAAGTGGAGTCTGCCAAGTACTTCACTTAAATGAGTGTTGTCTCACCTACAGCTGCATCTTTCATCTCCTTTGCAGTATGAGGATGTATGTAGGAGAATGAAATTGATGACTGCATTGATTCCTCTGAAAGTTTTAATCCTTCTCCTATACTACGATGTTCCTCAAAAATGAAAGTGTCTAAAATCATCACGACCAACATCCTGCTCTGTTGCATTCCAAATGAAATTAAAGTGTCTCGGCTCCAAATTGAACACATACCTAAACTTTCCTTTTCTTTTTCTTCAGAAAAACGCAGAAGACATGAAGGCAAACCAAGGTCTAAGGTTTTGCCAAGATGGGTAGCCACACAGAGGATGAAGAGTCAACCAAGGACAGGGCCCAAGGTTTTAATCTAAAGCACAAATTCAGGATCCTGATTTCCCAATTGCTTTCCAATCTGTTTGTAAATTTTCCAGGGGTCGTTGCCTCAGTGGTTAGCTTATCTGTTAATGCCTCTGAAGGCACAGTATTCAAGAGCAGGGACTGTAAAGCTATATAACCCTATTTGAACCCCACAGATTCAGGTTTTTCATCTTCAAACAAAGGAAACAACTGTCCTTACCTGATAGAGCTGTTCAGATTAAACACTTGAAAACTAATGGAGGAACGTTTTGCACATGGTAAATAGTCTAACTCCTGATCCTGATGTACATATACAAAATGTATCGATTTAATACAGACAAGGCCTTGTAGTCACTGATGTTGGTCTTCAGACCTCTGAAGTGTCTCCAAGTCAGATTTTGGCTTATTCCCCAGGCAATAAGCACTTTGTTGTTTTATGTCAATTTTTCTAAAGTACAAGTTATCAAGTTATTGTTGACTTAAATTATCGATTTGATGATACTCAGTGAGTTGACATTTTTAAAGTTTTGATTGTGTATGTGTGTGTATGCACATGTGTGTGTAAGTTTTCAAAGACATCAGAAGAGAGCATTACAGTTCATAGAACTGCAGTTACAAGTGACTGTGAGCAGCTGGGCATAGGTGCTGGGAATTGAACCCAGTCCTTCAGCACTAGTCCTTCCTCTGCCTCTAATCCCCCCAGCACTGATGCTCTTAAGCACTGAACACTAAGCCAGTGAGTTGCCTTTTGAATGTGAGATAATCTGAAATCACACCACACTTACTTAAAGAGTCTTTTAAAAACACAGATTCTTAACACATACTTCAGAGACTTGAAAATAAGGCCCAAGCATCCTTATTTTTAAAGGCTTTTTCACATGATTCTGAACTGCATTTCCTCTCCTGGGTATTTAGTGAACCTCCACAATGGCTGACTTAGGCTTATAGAGGAAAGTTTCCACATTTTTTTTTTAAAGACTTGGCTGCCTATTTCATAAAGGGTTAGTGAGTGTATTTTAATTAGGTTTCCCTTGGCCCTTCAGGTTATATTATACAATCATTACTAGCAATGTGTCCAAAGATTATCTCACATTCAAACAACACACTGATCTAATGGTTCCATGCTTAAGAGGACAGGTCTAGTGGAGCTGGGTTCGGCTCCCAGCACCTATGCCCCTGTAGCTCCAGCCCGATAAACTCTAATGCCCTCTCCTGGCGTCTTTGGACACTTGTTTTTTAGAACAGGAATATTGTTTCCAATCCCATTAGCTGTACAGTTTTCAAATTTGGTATTCATTCTGCGATACCTCCCCTTTCATCTTCTTCTTGCAGATACTGCTTTTCAAGGGAATCAGAGATACCTTGCACCTTTCTTTCCAGTGTGCTGCCTACTTTATCTTGAAGCATAGGCACAATCCTTTACTCAACAGCAAAGTATCTAGCATGAATCTCTTTAATGTATCCTTCTGAATCGTCTCCTAGTGATCTCCTGTGATTGCTATCAGCAATTTAAAGTTAAATTTGCAAAAGTGATTTGATACTTCCAAGCAATAAAAGGCTATTTTCTTGGCCATATTATTTCATAACCATTTTGAGACTTGTGATTGTCACCTGTGGGATTTGGGTGGTGGTGATGATAAGGACTGTTATGACCTCCATCTTCCTTATTATGGCCTCTCAGCTGCACAGCTGCAGTTGAAGCAGCTTCAAAGGAGTGGTTCATTAGCATCCAGATGAAAAAACCATAGGGTCTCTCTGGATATTTAAGACTAAGATAAAGAGAATGAATTGGAGGACTAATGACTTGGAAACCCATCAAATGACAGATATGCCTATAAAGGGAGAATGTAGGTCCTACGTTTAATCTATCAGGACAATATTTAGCCTAGGTATGAAAGCATATAAGCACAATAGCAAAGATTGGCTTCAATAAATGTGATGTTTCATTTGCTTCCCATAAGATCTATAAAACTAGAAAAGTAAATATGTACCAAATAATGGGAAACACCAGTTTTCAAAGAATTCTTTAGGAGTAAGAAACCTCCTTTTTATTAAGTGTGCTAGAAAATGCTATGAGCCCAATATCACTACTGCCTTTCTCTCTTTTTCTTCCTCTTCCTTATTTCACACATAACTTTTACTGCTCTATGCTATCATTTTTTTATCTCAGTTGGTTATTACTTCCAAGTGTTACAACACCCAGTACTATATTCAGTAGGTTAAAAACTTGAAGTAATATTCTTAAAGTCGAGGGTCATCTTGGTTCTGCATAGGTGCTTCACCTACTTCTCAACAGTACTTTGTTTTGTAAACCTCCTAAATTTTAGGTAGCACGTTGGCAACTGTAGATTCTTAATAGTTTTGCTTGAAAGAACTAAATATGTATTCTTTCATCACAACATGATTCACATTTGTGGATTAGTTTTAGATAAGAAAAAGTGGACCAAGAAGGTTTTCACATCAGAGTATTGTGTGAGAAGCTTCTTTAAATTGTATTTCCCTTAGACCTTAAGACTTGTCCTTTAGAGGATCTACTGTGAGTTATCATGGCAATTAGTTAGAAAATGTCACCCTCTGATTCGAGTAGTTCATCGTGAGTTCCTATTTTAGTTATAAATCCTAGTTATTTATTTATTTATTATTTATTTATATAAATACTCTCATGAAAATGAGATGACATTAAGAAGTAATAATAATTTATTTCACTCGTGGAGAGATATGTGGCACCCTTGAGCAATGTTATATTTCATAAAAACATCACTTGCAGTATCTAACTTTTAAAATTTCTTTTGTTTATTCCTTTTGTTTTACGTTTGTTAACACATATTCAGTGTACTATTAGTTTTTATAAGCACATTTTCCTTCCTAATCACTCCTTTGCACATATTACCCCCATACCTCCAATTTTCTTTCTCCTGCCTCCCTCTCCTCATTGGTATTCTTTGTTCCCAGAGATAGTTTCTCTTCTAATTTTGTATATGCACTAGGTTTTCTGGCTGCTGCTTTCTGGAATTCACTTTTGGTATCACTATTTAGCATTAAAGTAAAGTTGGTTCAAGCATAATTTATAAAACATGCAGCAATTCTGGTTGTGACCAGCAATGTCACAAAAAGCCTGCATTTAAATTTCAATTATCTAAATATAAATTTTAAATGTAAGTTTAAATCTGAGATAGACAAGCCATTTTTGTGGAGATATTTGTATACCATTTAATTAGATATTACCTCTTCTCTCGTTTAAAATTAATTTCGTACAGTCTCTGCAAGAACTACTTTAATAGTTGACGTGACTTGTAAAAGTTAAAATCTTTAGTTCCAAGGTCAGTATTTAAAATCATCTACTGAAATAACTGCAGTAGTTTCTAAAGCTTTATTAAATTCTAGATATTCTTTGAGCTAAAGTTTAAAATAAAGGCAAGGAAGAGAACTTCTGGTGTCACGGCTGGTCTTGGTCGGTTCTGTTATTGTGTGCTTATTTGGCAGAGGCCTGGCAGTTTCTGCTGGATTATGCCACCACTGCTGATTCTTGTTTGTTATCCTGACATTGCTGAACTGGATTGCTGGTATCCAGACAAACAGAGATTGGAATTGCTCCTAAGGAACTTCTAAACAGATCCATATTCCCTTGTCTTATTTACCATCTTATCTCCCCTATCTTTGTATAGTGGGCTAGAAGGGGAGGTTGAAGCATTTGAAAACCCATATTAAAAGTAGGTTTCAAAAAGAAATCTAAGCCTACACAGACAAGTTCTCAATTCTATTGAATTTATTTTCTAGTGGAGTGAGATAGACAATAATCAAATAATTTAAAAATATTATGAGCTGCAATAAAGATAAATGGCATTGTAGACTGCCCTGAAAAGATTAGGGATTGTCTGGGTAAGAGATTAAGGTAAAAGGTGGATTCCAGAAACAACTACGAACTGAACAGAGGGAGACAAAAATTCCCAGCAAGGAAAGAAGAGCAGTGTCTCTAAAAAGAGGAGTGCCCCATAATGGTAAAGGTCCATAGGAACTGTGACCGGACAGTTATGTGCATGATTATTAAATTTGTTAGAACATAGGCTACTACAGGCTGAATTTCAATGTTTCAGAAGACTAGAGTGGAAAGACCAGTTGGAGTCATCTGAAGAAACAATGAACTTGGAAATGAAATGGAGAAAGCAACAGAAACCAAACTTCTAAATTTTTTTCAAAAGAGAACTAGCAAAATAGCTAAACTTTGGGGAAATAAACAACGTTTATATTAGTGGAAATAATTAAGTACAGAAGGCTGAAAAGGATCGATTGATGGAACATTTTAAGTCTGAATATAGCAGGTGCACACCTAGGTAATGGTCCAGTAGAAGCATAGGTGCTTTGTTTTCTGTGATTGGAAGAATGGGGAAATGCATGCATGGAGAGTGACTAGCATCTTGGGATGGAAGTTGGCACTGTGAAAACAAATGGAAAATGTGACTTTTGAAGAGTGGTAAATAATCTTCTAATAAAGAACAATGGTAAACTAAGAATAATGGGAAATACTGGATAATCAAGATTTGTGAGTGTGAGTTTCATTATGGTTCAATTTTTTTCTCCAAAGCTACTTCAGCAGCCCATGTAAAATAGAAGACAGTAGAATCATCAAGATTTGTGTGTGTGTGTGTGTGTGTGTGTGTGTGTGTGTGTGTGTGTGGGTGTGTGTGCAGGCACATGTGTGTGTTTGTGTGGTAAGAGGGAACAATGGAGTAGAGTGGAGTGAAAGAAATAATCAATACCAGGTAACTAGATTAAAAAAATGTGGGAGGCCATACATTATGAACTTGAATAAAGACTGGTGACTTGGTACTTAATAAGATTGAAACACAGATGGTCTGGGGATGAGAGAAAAATAAAGTCAGTGAGGTTCAACAATCAACTCAGAGAGGTTGAAGAATCACCTATGCATGACTGTTGGATACAGCACAGTTGTCAATGACAGCAAAATTAAAGATAAACCTGTTAGAGTGCCACATTGTTGTATGAAGGAGAGATGAGATAAATGACATATGTATGGGTCGAGGACCTAAAGCAAGAGTGTTGGAAGAGGTTTGTTTTTTTTAAAATAAGAATATTGATATTATCAGTGAGAGATAATGATGCACAAGTGCTATGCAGAACTTAACATAATAAAATCTTTTATGATTTTCAAAAATGAACCAATAAGTTAATGGATATCAGCTCCAAGAATGACAAAGTATGGTCAGGTATGAACTTGAAAGAAACCTGAGCATTTCATGGAACGTTTCTTCCTTTCTTATGCAAAAGAAGAGACTCTAATTTCACAATCAATCTCTAAAAATTGCCTGCATTCATGGCCAAATCATTTCTTTACATCTAAATAATCAGTAGCATGCAGACACCACATAATCTAGTTCAACTGTCATGACTAAAAATGTGATGTATGCTTATGAGTTTTATTCTTTCTCATTTGTATTCAATTATATAAAGATATTTAACCTCACTCACAGAGATGCTCTGGACAAAACTTAGCTGTTATACATAAAATATTTGAAATTATTATATATTCAACTCCATTATCTATTTTAATATTTGCTTTGTGTGTAACAAACTCTGACATCTTAGAATATTGCACCGAGGATAGAGACTTGTGATATAATGATCAGAGAAAGATAAGACTAAGAAAAAAAACGCAGTATATTCTCACAGGTAATAAGCATGCCTGCTCACACATTTCTTCTCCTTCTTAAGCTGTAAACATAACAATTTAATGCTAACGGATGGCTCTTTCCTTTGGCTGAGTTAAAATAGTAATGCAAAATAATCAACATATCAAAGGTACATTCTACAGGAACAACTCCGAAGACGTACTTATTCAAGTTATTTTGACAAATGTGTTGGCTCTGTTGACATCCCATGATACATCCATTTCCATCTGGCTTTTTTACGATGATTCTGATAAACAAAACACACTCTACAGTGCAACTTTTTTTTTTTCAATTCATATCCATGATTGCTTAAGTCACAAATGACATATGGTCTAAACCAGTAATGTGTGTCCTACCTGATGGAGGGCATTTTTCATCTTGTGAGTCTGGGTTACAGCTCAAGCAGCAGGCATTGTCAATCTCTACGAAGAGAAACAGGTTCCTAAGGCCACTACTCAGCCTGTCATGTCTCTGTGTGTTTACTAAGAACAGAAATGAAGGGGGATCTTTCGATTTTTATTTTGTAAAAGATTTCTAGGTATTCCCATAAACTTTCAAACTTTGGTCACAACATTTTAACGCGGTGCTTCTTCTCAACGAGCTGATTCCCATAGCACATAGCTCTCATATTTGACTCTACCTGCTTTGTTCTTTAATTTTTATTTTTTGGATATTTTCTATATTTACATTTCAAATGTTATCCCCTTTCCCATTTTCCCCCCTGGAAATCCCCTATCCTATCCCCCTCATGCTTCAATAAGGGTGTTCCCCCACCCACCCACATCACAAAACCAAGGACCTCTCCTAGCATTGATGTCTGACAAGGCCATCCTCTTCTACCTATGCAGCTAGAGCCACAGGTCTCTCCATGTGTGCTCCTTGGTTGGTGGTTTAGTCCCTGGGAGCTCTAGGGGTCTGGTTGCTTGTTATTGCTGTTTTTCCTATGGGGTTGCAAACCCCTACAGCTCCTTCAGTCCTTTCTCTAACTCCTCCACTGGCGACCCTGTGTGCAGTCCAATGGTGTGATGTGAGCATCTGTCTCTGTATTTGTCAGGCTCTTAGCTGAGCCTCTCAAGAGACAGCCATATCAGGTTCCTGTCGGCATGTACTTCTTGGCATCCACAATTGTGTCTGCATTTGGTGACTGTATATGGGATGGATCCCCAGGTGGGGCAGTCTCTGGATGGACTTTCCGTCAGTTTCTGCTCCACACTTTGTCTCCATATTTGTTCCTGTGAGTATTTTGTTTCCCCTTCTAAGAAGAACCAAAGCACCTACACTTTGGTCTTCTTTCTTCTTGAGCTTCATGTGGTCTGTGAATTGTATCTCACATGGGCAAAGGGTAAGTTTTCCTGAATAGAACACCAATGGCTCATGTTCTAAGATCAATAATAGAGAAATGGGATCTCATAAAATTGCAAAGCTTCTGTAAGGCAAAGGACGTTGTCAATAGGACAAAACGGCAACAAACAGATTAGGAAAAGATCTTTACCAATTGTATAACTGATAGAGGGCTAATATCCAATTCTCAATTGAAGATTCTAATTTTTAATATAAACCCTGTCAATCAGTAGGAATAGATTCTGTAGTTAGTTGCTTACTTTTAGACTAGGGTTATATATCAAATCCAGTGTCCTGAGAATATGGGTTCAGGGGTTAGCTAGAGAGCTATATCCTACTCCAGGTTCAGTCCAGGAAGGAGAGGTAACATTTTAGCTCCAATACAGCCTAGCTTGAGCTGAACACCACAAATGCTTCTAGTGAATGTATATGAAGTGAAGAAAGTGAAATATATGAAGATTAAGTGATCTTATCTTAAATGTACAAGTACCAGGACAGTAATATAAGAAACATGAAAAATCGGTATAGCATGATTCCTCTGAAAATTACTAATCCCATGGTAGGAAAAACCAATGAAAATGAAGTGGATAAAACATCAGACAAGGAATTCAAAGAAAAAAAATCACAAGAATGTTCAGTTCTTAAATAAAAGTAGACACAAATAAATTCCTGAAAAAAAGAAGACAAAAAAAAAAGAGAGCAAAACAAGGAAGTTAATACAGGATATAAAAGATAATTCAGGCTCTGGCACAGTGCACCATACCCAAGTGGCGCAGGGAGACAGCTTAACCACCCAGGAGTGCTGAGAAACCAGTCAGCACAGGAAAAAGCATACCTGCTGTTCAGACATTCACACCCAGAAAACTCTGGCTGAAGCCCTCCAGTTTTCCTGCTCCAGCTTGGGACCACCCTCTGCCACCGCTTAACATATTCAAGAGATGCACAGAGGTAGCTAACCCAGGCAGCACAGGTAGGACAACTCCTGCTGCTCAGAGAAAACAGCTGGAAACCCTGTGGACAAAAGAGCTTAGGAACAGCCTGGCACAGGAGACTTTCAGATTATCTCCTGTACCCAGAGTTAATCAGGGCCACAGAGTTACACACCCAAATACAACCACAAGAGAGCAGGTCTTGTAGTAGTACCTACGAACCGGTATACACAGAGAGAATGGATCTCCCAGGAGCACAGATACAGAGGCTTGCATGACAGGTAAGCCACAGGCAGATACAGCAACACCAGCTAACACCAGAGATAACCAGATGGCAAAAGGCAAATGCAAGAATATTACCAACAGAAACCAAGGCAACATGGCACATCTGAACCAAGTTCTCCAACAACAGCAAGTCCCGGATACCCCAACACACCAGAAAAGCAAGACCTGGATTTAAAATCATATCTCATGATGCTGATAGAGGATTTCAAGAAGGACATAAATAACTCCCTTAAAGAACTACAGGAGAACATGAGTCAACAGGCAGAAGTCCTGAAAGAGAAAACACAAAATTCCCTTAAAGAATTACAAGAAAACACAAACAAACAAGTAAAGGAACTGAACAAAATGATCCAGGATCTAAAAATGTAAGTAGAAACAACTAAGAAATCACAAAGGGAGACAGCTTTGGAGATAGAAAACCTTGGAAAGAAATCAGGAGTCAGAGATGAAAACATCAACAAAAGAATACAAGAGATAAAAGAAAAAATCTCAGGTGCTAGATACCATAGAAAGCATTGACTCAACAGGCAAAGAAAATGCAAAATGCAAATAGCTTGTAACCCAAAACATCCAGAAAATCCAGGACACAATGAGAAGACCAAACCTAATGATTATAGGTATAGAAGAGAGTGAAGATTTACAACTTAAAGGGACAGTAAATATCTATAACAAAATTATAGAAGAAAACTTCCCTAACCTAAAGAGAGAGATGCCCATGAACATGCAAGAAGCCTTCAGAACTCCAAACAGACTGGACCAGAACAGAAATTCCTTGCATCACATAGTAATCAAAGCACCAAATGTACTAAACAAAGAAAGAATATTAAAAGCAGGAAGAGAAAAAGGCCAAGTAACATATAAAGGAAGACCTATCAGAATTGCACCAGACTTCTTACCAGAGACCATGAAAGCTAGAAGATCCTGGGCAGATCTCATACAGACTCTAAGAGAACACAAATGCCAGCCCAGACTACTATATCCAGCAAAAACTCTCAGTCACTATAGATGGAGAAACCAAAATAGTCCATGATAAAACCAAATTTATTCAATATCTTTCCACAAATCCAACCCAACAAAGGATAATAGATGGAAAATGCCAATATAAGGAGGGCAACTACACCCTAGAAAAAGCATGATAGTAATCTTCTTTCAATAAACCCAAAAGAAAATAACCCATCAAATATAAAAATAACATCAAAAATGCCAGGAAGCAACAATCACTATTCCTTAATATCTCTTAACATCAAAGGACTCAATTCCCCAATAAAAAGACATAGACTAACAGACTGGATGCATAACCAGGACCCAGCATTTTGCTGCATACAGGAAACACACCTCAGTGTCAAAGACAAACATTATCTCAGAGTAAAATTTTTCAAGCAAATGGTTCCAAGAAACAAGTTGTAGTAGCCACTCTAATATCGGATAAGATTGACTTTCGACCAAAAGTTGTCACAAAAGACACTCATACTCATCAAAGGAAAACTCCACAAAGAAAAACTCTCAATTCTGAACATCTATGCTCCAAATGCAAGGGCACCTTCATTTGTAAAAGAAAGTTTACTAAAGCTCAAAGCACACATTGCACCTCACACAATAATTTTGGGTGACTTCAACACTCCACTCTCCTCAATGGACTGATAAGGAAAACACAAATAAACAGAGATACAGTGAAATTAATTGAAGTTTTGGACCAAATGTATTTAACACACACACACACACACACACACATATATATATATATAAAACATTTCATCCTAAAGCAAAAGAATATACCTTCTGCTCAGCACCTCATGGTACGTTCTCCAAAATCGACCATTTAATTGGTCACAAAATGGACCTCAACAGATATAAGAAGATCAAACTAATCCCATGCCTCCTATCAGATCACTATGGAGTAAGGGTGGTCTTCAATAGCAGCAAAAACAACAGAAAGCCCACATAAACATGGAAGCTGAACAATGCTCTACTCAAAGATACCTTGGTCAAGGAAGAAATAATGAAAGGAATCAAAGACTTTTTAGAATTTAATGAAAATGAAGGCACAATATACCCAAACTTATGGGACAAAATAAAAGCGGTGCTAAGAGGAAAACTCATAGTCCTGAGTGCATCCAATAAGATGCACTGGGAGAGCACACATGAGCAGCTTAATGGCAAACATGAAAGCTCTGGAACAGAAAGAAACTAATACACCCAAAAAGTGTAGAAGGCAGGAAATCATCAAATTCAGGGCTGAAATCAACCAAGTAGAAACAAAAAGAACCATACAAAGAATCAACAAAACCAGGAGTTGGTTCTTTGAGAAAATTGACAACATATATAAACCCTTAGCCAGACTAACCAGAGGACACAGAGACAGGATCCATATTAACAAAAATCAGAAATAAAAAGGGAGATATAACAACAGAAACTGAAGAAATTCAAAAAATCATCTTATCCTCCTACAAAATCCTATACTCAACACAACTAGAAAATCTGGATGAAATGGACAATTTCCCAGGACAGATAACAAATACCAAAATTAAATCAGGATCAAATAGACCATCTAAACATCCTCATAATCCCTAAAGAAATAGAAGTGTTCAATGAAAGTCTTTCAACCAAAGAAAGCACAGGACCAGATGGTTTTAGTGCAGAATTCTATCAGACCTTCAAAGAAGACCTAACACCAATACTCTTCAAACTATTCCACAATATAGAAACAGAAGGAATACTACCCAACTTGTTCTATGAAGCCACAATTTCGCTGATACCAAAACCACAAAAAGATCCAATAAAGAAAGAGAACTTTAGACCAGTTTCCCTTATGAATATTGATGCAAAAATGCTCAATAAAATTATTGCCAACTGAATCCAAGAACACATCAAAATGATCATTCACCACGATCAAGTAGGCTTCATCCCAGGGATGCAGGATGATTCAATATACGGAAATCCATCCATGTAATCTACTGCATGAACAAACTCAAAGAAAGAAAACCACATGGTCATTTCATTAGATGCTGAAAAAGCATTTGACAACATTCAGCATTCTTTCATACTAAAAGGCTTGGAAAGATCAGGAATTCAAGGCCCATATCTAAACATAGTAAAAGCAATATACAGCAAGCCAGTAGCCAACATCAAACTAAATGGAGAGAAACTTGAAGCAATCCCACTAAAATTAGGGACTAGACAAGGCTACTGTCCCTCTCCATACAATATAGTACTTGAAGTTCTAGCTAGAGCAATTAGAAAACAAAAGGAGGTCAAAGGGATACAAATTGGGAAGGAAGAAGTCAAATTATCACTATTTGCAGATTTATGATAGTATACTTAAGTGACCCAAAAAACTTCACCAAAGAACTCCTACAGCTGATAAACAATTTCAGCAAAGTGGCCAGATATAAAATTCACTCAAATAAATCAGTAGCATTCCTATAGTCAAAGGATAAACAGGCTAAGAATGAAATTAGGGCAATGACACCCTTCAAAATAGTCACAGACAAGTGAAAGATCTGTATGACAAGAACTTCAAGTCTCTGAAGAAAGAAATTGAAGAAGACCTCAGAAGATGCAAAGATCTCCCACGCTCACAGATTGGCAGGATTAATATAGTAAAAATGGCCATCTTGCCAAAAGCTATATACACATTCAATGCAATCCCCATCAAAAATCCCAACTCAATTCTTCATAGAGTTAGAAAAAGCAATTCTCAAAATCATCTGGAATAACAAAAAAACGCAGGATAGGGAAAACTATTCTCAACAGTAAAAGAACTTCTGTGGGAATCAATATCCCTGACCTAAAGCAGTTCTACAGAGCAATAGTTTTAAAAACTATATGGTATATATTGGATATTAGCCCTCTGCCGAATGTAGGGTTGGTAAAGATCTTTTTCCAATTTGTTGGCTGCTGCTTTGTCCTTTTGACAGTGTCCTTTGCCTTACAGAAACTTTGTAATTTTATGAGGTCCCATTTGTCAATTCTTGATTGAGTATAAGCTATTGGTGTTTGGTTCAGGAAAATTTCCCCTGTGCCTATGTGGTCAAGGCTCTTCCCCAGTTTCTTTTCTATTAGTTTCAGTGTGTCTGGTTTTATGTGGAGTTCCTTGATCCACTTGGAGTTGAGCTTAGTACAAGGAGATAAGAATGGAACAATTTGCATTCTTCTGCATGCTGATCTCTAGTTGAACCAGCACCATTTGTTGAAAAGGCTATCTTTTTTCCACTGGATGGTTTTAGCTCCTTTGTCAAAGATCAAGTGACCATAGGAGTGTGGATTCATTTTTGGGTCTTCAATTCTGTTCCATTGATCTAACTGCCTGTCACTGTACCAATACCATGCTGTTTTTAACACTATTGCTCTGTAGTACTGCTTGAGGTCAGGGATACTGATTCCCGCAGAAGTTCTTTTACTGTTGAGAATAGTTTTAGCTATCCTGGGTTTTCTGTTATTTCAGATGAATTTGAGAATTGCTCTTTCTAACTCTATGAATAATTGAGTTGGGATTTTGATGGGGATTGCATTGAATGTGTATATTACTTTTGGCAAGATGGCCATTTTTACTTTATTAATCCTGCCAATCCATGAGCATTGAAGATCTTTCCATATTCTGAGGTCTTCTTCAGTTTCTTTCTTCAGAGACTTGAAGTTCTTGTCATACAGATCTTTCACTTGTTTGATTAGAGTCACACCAAGATACTTTATATTGTTTGTGGCTATTGTGAAGGGTGTCATTTCCCTAATTTCTCTCTCCAGCTTCTTTTTGGAGGCACTCAGAGCTATGAGTTTTCTTCTTAGCACTGCTTGCATTGTGTTCCATAAATTTCGGTATGAATTGGGAAAAGATCTTTACCAACCCTACATCTGACAGAGGGCTAATATCCAATATATACAAAGAACTCAAGAAGGTAGACTCCAGAGAGCCAAATAACCCTATTAAAAATGGGGTACAGAGCTAAACAAAGAATTTTCACCTGGGGAATATCGAATGTCTGAGAAGCACCTAAAGATATGTTTAGCATCCTTAGTCATTAGGGAAATGCAAATCAAAACAACCCTGAGATTTCAGCTCACACCAGTCAGAATGGCTAAGATCAAAAACTCAGGAGACAGCAGGTGCTGGCGAGAATGTGGAGAAAAAGGAACACTCTTCCACTACCGGTGGGATTGCAAGCTGGTACAAACCCTCTGCAAATCCTTTTGATGGTTCCTCAGAAAACTGGGCATAATACTACCAGATGACCCTACTATAACAGTCCTGGGCATATGCCCAGATGATTTTCCAGCATGTAATAAGGACACATGCTCCTCTGTGTTCATAGCAGCCCTATTTATAATAGCTAGAAGTTGGAAAGAACCCAAATGTCCCTCAAAGGAGGAACAGACACAGAATATACACAATGGCATACTATTCAGCCATTAAAAATAATGAATTCATGAAATTCTTAGACAAATGGATGGAACTGGAAAGTATCATCCTGAGTGTGGTAACCCAATCACAAAAGAACACACATGGTATGCCCTCACTGATAATTGGATATTAGCCCAGAATCTTGGAATACTCAAGACACATTTCACATATCCAATGATGCCCAAGAAGGAGTAAGAACAAAGTACAGATACTTGGGTCCTTTGTAGAAAGGGTAACAAAATACCCACAGAAGGAAATACAGAGACAAAGTGTGAAGCAGAGTCTGAAGGAAAGTCCATCCAGAGACTACCTCATCCAGGGATCTATCCCATATACAGTTACAAAACCCAGACACTATTACTGATGCCCACAAGTGCTTGCTCAGTGGAGCTGGATATAGTTGTCACCTGGAAGTCTCTGCTAGTACATGAGAAATACAGAGGGGGCCACTCTCAGCCAGTCATTCAACTGAGCACAGGGTCCACAATAGAGGAGCTATAGAAAGGACACAAGGAGCTGAAGGAGTTTGCAGGGCCACAGGAGGAACAACAATATGGGTCACCCAGTACTCCCAGAGCTCCCAGGGACAAAACCATCAACCAAAGAATACACATGGCTCAAAGAGTACCTATGACTCTAGACACACAGGCAGCAGAGGATGGCCTTGTTAGACACCAAAGGGAGAAGAGGCATTTGGTTCTGGAAAGACTTGATGCAGTAGTGTAGAGTAATACCAGGACAGGGAAGCGGGAGAGGGTTCATTGGGGAAGGGGAGATGGCTTATGGGATTTTCGGGGGAGGTGAGAACCAGAAAAGGGGACAACATTTGAAATGTAAATAAAGAATATATCTAATAAAAAAAGTTAAACATAAAAAAATAGAAAAAATGAAAGATAATTCAGTAAAGAGATACAAATACACAAAACACTGAAATTGAATTTTAGAATTGGAAATCTCAGTAAGTCAAATATACAGCTCAGTGGATAGTCCTCTCAGTAAAACGGATCAAGTATAAGACAGACCAAAAGGTCTTGAACACCAAGCAGATGAATCAGAATACCCAAAGAACAATAAGGATAAAATAATAAAACATGAAAATAGCAGATAATATCTATTGGATCCCATTTAAAAAAACTGACTGTAAATCACAGGTATACAAAGAAAAGAATCTCAAGCTAAAAGTATAGAGAATGTTGTTTTAGTTTGTTTTATATTGGTGTTATAAAGAAGAGAACCAAAACCAACTTGGGCAGGGGTGTTATTTGGCTAACACATTGTGAAAGAAACTGTGGCAAGAATGCTGGAAAAATGCTGCTTACCAGTTTGTTCACATGGCTTGCTCAATTTGCTCTCTTATAAACTCCAGGACAATCTGACCGGGGTGGAACTGCCTACAGTATTGTGCCCTCCCACATCATTCAATAACTGAGAAACCCCCTCCTCACAGACTTGTCTACACCAAAATATCATGGAGGCATTTTCTCAGTTGATGTTCCTTTCTCAAGATGACCCTAGTTTACGCTAACTTAACAACAAAACAAAACAACAAAAGCTAACCAACACTAACATAGTCGATAAAATCATGTTTAAAAACATCCCAAATCTAAAGAGTTGGCTATTCACTACAGGAAGTTCTTGTGATGCCAACCAGATGAGACAATAGAAAATGAAAACTATCTACATCCTATTATAATTAAAATACTACACATGCAGAACAAAAGAATTCTGGGGAATAAAAGAGAGAAGTTACATTTTCTAAGTCATATATGCATGCAAATCTATCAGAACAAGGGCAAAGTTTTCCATAGAAATTTCTAAAATCCAGAAGGACATGAAATGGTATATTTTAAACTTTAAAAGAAAATAATTGTCAATCTCAGCTGCCATTTCCAGCAGAGATACCCTTTGTAATTGAAGGAGAAAGGAAACACATTCAATAAAAAATATGAATTAGAAGAATTAATGAGCTGTGACCTGGACCAGCAAGTCATTCTTCAGTGACATGGTCCTAAGGAGGCAGACAGGACATGATAAAAGAAAGACAGAAAGCTGGGACCAGATCTTGCATAAGTTGATAATTTGTGCCAAGCAAGTTTATTAGGAAGTGCAGCATTTTATACAGTTTTTACTGGAGAAATGGGACAAAGTCAGCAGAAAAATATAATACAGTAGGACAAAATCAGCAGGAAGCTAATTGAGCAGTATTACAAGAGGGGACCACAGAGTGTCTCAAGTGCATTATAGACTTTGATAACCACAGTCTCTTAAAATGGGAAGAGTTGGGTTCTCAGAATCTGAATCTGAAGCTTCCCCAAGATCCTGGCCCTTCCATCAAGATGCATTAGAGTCTTAGGGAAGGTCCTGGACCATCTTTACCCTCAACAGAACAGCACAACAAAAGATGCTCAAATGAAACTTGGAGAAATCTTACACATATATGAAAAAGAAAACATAAACATAGGCCACAGAAATAATGCTAGAACACCAGAGAACAAATTAGAATGGCAAACAACAAAATATGTATTTGAATAATACCAAACTTTAAGAAAATAACAAACAGGAGTGACTTCACATCTTTCTATAATAAATATGAATATTATATCGAATTAGTAGTATATAATTAAATATTAATATATCACAATATGGAAACTAGTGACTCGAACACAATAATAGTGCATGATTTTAATTCTATTCTTTGTACAGATATGCCATACAAACAAAAAAGTCAAGACAAAAAAAGAGTTAAATAATAATATAGATGAAATAGAGTTGACAGACCCCTACAAAGCATTCTACTGCAGAAGACTCTCAGTAGTCCATGACACTTTCTCTGTAATTGACCACATTTTAAGACAAAAACCCTAAGTCTTAACAAATGTAAGAATACTGAAATTTATTATATTTCATTTGATCACAATGTGATAAAACAATAATTCAACAGTAAGGGTATATACAGAAAATATACAACCTCGAGGACATTGTAAACACACTATCAAATTTGAAGTAGTCATCAAAGGAGTAGGAGAGAAAATTTAAATTCCTAGATTTAAATAAAAATGAAATCACTACTCACCAGAACCTGTATGATATAATGAAAGTTCTAAAAGGAGATTTTATATTATAAATGCCTGTGCATAAAAAAAAAACCAGAGGAATCACAAATACTTAATGATATACCTCAATGTCTTAGAAAAATAAATCCAAATCAAACCTCAAATCAGTAGGAAAAAGGAAAGAAATTATAAGGACAGAGGCAGACAGCAATGAAATGGAAAGGAAAATTGTAGTAAAATCAATGAAAGAAAGAGAAGAGCTGATTTTCTGCAAAGGTAAACAAGATTAACAACCCTTATCTCAACTAACACAAAGGAGGAAAGAAGGAAGGAAGAAAGGAAGGAAGAAAAAGAAGACCCAGATAAACAAAACTAGATGTTAAAAGAGACATTAAAATAGATACCAATGACCTTCAGAGAAGCATGAGAAAATGATATCTCTCTAGACATTTGTAATCTACTAAAATCAATCCATGAGGACATAACTATATAAGCAACGAGACTGAAGCAATAATAAACCTTCCCAAATTAAAAGATTCCAGGCTCAAGTGGACTCACTAATGAATCTTTCCAGATGGGAAGGACTGAAGAAGCTGAAGGGGTTTGTAACCTCATAGGAAGAACAATAATATCAACCAACCAGAACCCCCAAGGACTAAAACACCAACCAAAGAGCACACATGAAGGGACCCATGGCTCCAGCTGCATATGTAGCAGAGGATGGTCTTATCTGACATCATTGGGAGGGGAGGCCCTTGGTCCTGTGGAGACTTGATGCCCCCAAATAGGGGAATGCTAGGGTGATGAAGTGGGTGGGTGAGCTCCCTCATAGAAGCAGAGGGGAGATAGGAGATAGCCATAACAGGCTCCTATAAAGGTATTTCATACACTTGAATGTTTTTGATCACCAAAATACTTCCTCTTTTATATAACTTTATATAGACCTCCTAAATGGAATCTGGAGAGCATTTGGCTTAGGGACAAGTTAGACCAAATTGGCAGTCTGAAGTGTTCACTGAAGTAACCTTAAAATAGTTAAAGTCAAAGTTTCTTTGTCTTAGTAAAGAAAAGTAAAGGAACCCAGATAGAGAAGGTGATTTCTGTTCAGATGGTGTGTTTCACACCTCCAATTATTTCTGTAAGCATAAGCTGGAATCACACCTCCTATCACCTCGCCAGTTGTCAAGAAATGACTAGCAACTCACTAATGACAACAGTACCCAGAAAAAAAATGAAAAAGCAACAGAAAAAGCGCCTGCTCCAACTCACCCAAAATCTTCACTGAAGTAAACCGGTGTTAGGCAGAGCAGCATTGATTGACTGGAGCAAACTTGAAGATAGGCTGGGGGGAGAGATGCAAGTGGGGAGCAATCCACCATCCACAGTCCTGAGAACTCTCACAAGCCTAGCTACCTCTTGCTCCAGTTGACCAACGTGTTCTACTGTTCATCCAATACCCCCTACAGCCCAAGACTCATTGATAAGGACATTGATGTGTTCTTGAAAAGAGTCAAAAACAATATCTCAACATACCTTTAGAAAAAAAATTTAGTATATATAATTCAGCAGTGCAGTTTTGTTGTTAAAACTGTGGGGGAGAAAAAGTTTTTTTCTGACTCTCTCTCTCTCTCTCTCTCTCTCTCTCTCTCTGTGTGTGTGTGTGTGTGTGTGTATTTGTGTGAGTGTGTGTGTGTGTGTTTGTACTTGTATGAATATGTGTACATGTGTACATTTGTGTGGTGGCCAGAAGTTAATGATCTTTGGTGTCTTCCATAACTCTCCAAGTTATATGTTAAAGCAGGAGTCTCTCACTGGAACTTGCATTTTGCCCACAATTTCCACTAGTGTATTTCTGCTAGCCAGCTTGCTCTGGGAATCCTCTTCTACACATTTTGAATGCTGGGCCACCACACTCACATAGCTTTCATTCATTCCAGAGATGAGGATCTAAATTCCTGCCCTCTTTCTTCTGTGGCAAGTGCTTTACTCAGTAAGCCACAGTCACAGCACCTGAAGCCACACCTTGACTCTCTTTCCTTGCTTGCTTTCAGTTTTGTTTTTCTTCTTTGAACGTTGGCTACACTTTTTTAAATATCTCTTTTTTAGAGGGAAGTGGTTCCCCAGAAGGTCCAACCTCAATAATATAATGGCCAAAGTGGAAATGGAGTTTCTTCCTCTCTGTTGGTAGACTAAAACCAGCAAGGTTTATTTTAACTTGGCAAATATATGCAGCTGCCCTGGGGCTGTCTAGCAACTCATGCTTTAAACAGTTAAACCTGGGTGATATGCCACCAGATGAGGGAAAGTGAGTTGGGTTAACTCTATTCAAACCACAGGGGCTTTGGTCATTTAAATAGAAAGAAACAAACCAGGAATCTCTAAAGAAACATCTACTAGAGGAAAGGAAGAACAAAGCAGTCATTCTTGAGCATCACTGACCAGCTCAAGAGATTGAATAACTCAGTCTTACCCTTTGTTCATGATTGCAGAAAGATAGCTCTGAAAAGACAGTTAGCAAAGAGAGTCATTGTTTAAGAATAATGCCCTAGAGTACCTATTAACACTGCACGCCTCCTTCCTTTTAAAAGTGCCCTGGTTTGGAAAATATATCCCAAGTTCACCATACCTAACTTCAATTGGTATGCATTCAAGTAAATGTATTAGTTATTTTTCTATTACTGTGATATAACACCACGACCAAGGAAATTTATAGAAAAAAAAGAGTTTCTTTGGGTTTATTTGTCCAGAGGGTTAAGACTCCATGATGGCAGAACAGAGATGGTTGCCACTGCCAAATGTGGAGGCTGGCACAGCAGATGAAAATTCACGTCTTAAACTGAAAACATAAGGCAGAGAGAGAGGATGCAGTGGAAATGGTACACATCTTTTCAAATCTCAAGACCTCATGTGGCATCCTTCCTTCAACAAGTGACCATAGGTGTGTAGGTTCATTTTTGGGTCTTCAATTCTGTTCCATTGATCTACCTGTCATTTTACCAATACCATGCAGTTTTTAACACTATTGCTCTGTAGTACTGCTTGAGGTCTGGGATACTGATTCCCTCAGAAGTTCTTTTACTGTTGAGAACAGTTTTAGCTATCCTGGGTTTTTTGTTATTCCAGATGAATTTGCAAATTGCCCTTTCTAGCTCTATGAAGAATTGAGTTGGCTGAGAAGCACCTAAAGAAATGTTCAACATCCCTAGTCATCAGGGAAATGCAAATCAAAACAACCTTGAGATTCCACCTCACACTAGTCAGAATGGTTAAGATCAAAAACTCAGGTGACAGCAGATACTGGAGAGGATGTGGAGAAAGAGGAACACTCCTCCATTGCTGGGGAATTGCAAGCTGGCACAACCACTCTGGAAATCAGTTTGGCGGCTCCTTAGAAAATTGGACATAGTATTACCCGAGGACCCAGTTATACCACTCCTGGGCATATACCCAGAAGATGCTCTAACATATACCAAGGACACATTCTCCACTATGTTCATAGCAGCCTTACTTATAATAGCCAGAAGCTGGAAAGAACCCAGATGTCCTTCAACAGAGGAATGGATAAAGAAAATGTGGTACATTTGCACAATATAGTACTACTCAGCTATTAAAAACAATGAATTCATGAAATTCTTAGGCAAATGGATGGAACTAGAAAATATCATCCTGTGTGAGGAAACCCAATCACAAAAGAACACACACGATATGCACTCCCTGAAAAGTGGATATTAGTCCAAAAGGTCCGGATATCCAAGATGAAATTCACAGACCACATGAATCTCAAGAAGAAGGAAGACCAAAGTGTGGGTGCTTCAGTCCTTCTTAGAAGAGAGAACAAAATACCCATGGGAGGAGATACAGAGACAAAATGTGAAGCAGAGACTGAAGAAAAGAACACCCAGAGACTGCCCCACCTGGGGATCCATCATATATACATTTAACAAACCCAGACACTATTGAGGATGCCAACAAGTGCTTGCTGACAGGAGCCTGATATAGCTGTTTCCCGAGAGGCTCTGCCAGTGCATGACACATACAGAGGCGGATACTCTCGGCCCACCATTGAACTGAGCACAGGGTCTCCATGGAAGGAGCTAGAGAAAGGACCTAAGAGCTTAAGAGGTTTGCAGCCCCCCAAAAGGAACAACAATATGAATCAACCAGTACCACAGAGCTCCCAGGCACTTAACCACCAAGCAAAGAGTACACATGTAGGGACCCAAGGCTCCAGCCCCATGTGCAGCAGAGAATTGCCTTGTGGGACATCAATGAGAGGAGAGGGCCTTAGACCTGTGAAGATTCACTGTCCCAGTGTAGGGGAATGTCAGGACAGAAAAGTGGGAGTGGGTGGGTTAGTGAGAAGAGGGAGGGGGAATGGGATAGGGAGATTTTTGGAGAGGAATCGAGGAAAGGGGATAACATTTGAAATGTAAATAAAGAAAATATCTAATAAAAAATTTAGTCTTATTAAAAATAATTTTCTCGGGCTGGAGAGATGGCTCAGTGGTTAAGAGCACTGACTGCTCTTCCAGAGGTCCTGAGTTCAAATCCCAGTAACCACATGGTGGCTCACAACCATCTGTAATGGGATCCGATGCCCTCTTCTGGTGTGTCTGAGGACAACTACAGTGTACTTATATATAACACATAAATAAATCTTTAAAAAAAATAATTTTCTCTTCAAAGATAATTTGAGGGGAGTAAAGGAATAAGCACAGTACCTCATTTACTAAGTTATTAGTTATTGAGTCTAGGAATAAAAATTAGAAGAGTAAGATTATTTATATTATTATAACAGGTATCCTAACACTCTAGAGACTGAAGCCAGTCTACTTTCTTTGAGAAAGGTTATTACAAACAACTCCTTCCCCCCAAAAGTATACTTTGAATTTTCCAAGGTTCTCTCTCTTTCTTAAGCCATGGCTGGCAGTCTGTGTCTTTACTTGGTGCTCTGGGAGGACACTGAAATTGGAGCTGAGCCAGTTCATCCTAGCTATATCTGGACTCTCTCCATCCATTCTATTTTAACATCTTCTTTCCTTCTTTGCCACTAAAACTAGTAATCAGCCATCTTGTAGGATGACTGTTCTTCACTGACTGCCAGTTTACCCCATGGAAAATCTAGCAATCCATATATTAATATTAACCTTCCCCCCCCATCTTTAGGGCCCTACTTCATGAAAAGATTATTTTATTTTATACTGACTTATGTGACCTCCTTAAAACTATAATATAATTTGATAAATAATCTGAGCATAGGACAGAATATTACCTGCTGAAATATGTTGTTTAGTATTTTCCTCTAAACTGAAGCATTCCTCCAGGATTGGAGAAGCAAGCTCTTGAGACTCCAGGAGTAAATGAAAATTATTTATCTGGGTAAGTGGAAATGGATGATTCTTGAGGGTTCTCCCCCAGCTTTATAAATGGAGTAATCAGTTGCAGCAGGAGACTCCTTGGGCTGTCCAAGACTGATCTCATCAACCTACTGAGCTGCCGGCGACGTGCTCAGGAAGTAGTCGCCCATTTTGAGGCAGGCTTTTTGTATCATCGCTATTTCTGTTTAAAAAAAAAAACTATCCCATACTCCTTTTAATAACCCCTTGCATAAAACACTAAATAATTCAACATGTTGGACTTTGGTGCAATCAATACGGTGATCTGTCATTGGTTCCATTTTTGGGGAGAAGAGACTTGTGTTACATCTACCCAGAAATAGAGATTTATTTCAATTCTTAGACAATGGTTATGGAAAAAAAATTCCTCCTTTTTAATTGCTGTAATTTATACTTATAATATATGTTCGGGAATTGAACAGTAACTGGACTTTCTTTGTTTGAAAGTGGAGTATAAGAATTAAAGCATGATTTTGTGTGTTGGTATCAATTCTTTCCTTGATTATAAAAGAAATAAGAAGAAAAAAATCACTTAAAATAAAAATGTGTAACAAACATATTTCTTTATCCAGAATCGTACCCACTCTTGCTATATTACTTGGGAATAAAGAAAGAGAACAATCATAAAAAACATCATTTTAAAGATGAAGCAAACAAAAGCATTTCCCAGGTTGTAACACATTTTTGTCTTGTGGTGTTGAAAAGAAGAAAATTATCCCGTACTGTGTATTTGGAAGAACACACATCAGTGGATATCATAACACAGTGTCATCTCCTTTCCTATTTGGAAACACACAAATGCTTTTATTTTTGGTGTCAAGGTGTTATATGCCTTCTGGAATAGCTAGACATATAGCTTTGATTTTTATTTGTTAATCATTATCAATAAACCTACAGTATAGATAAAAATATCCCTTGGATATAAAGTTATGGTAGAAGTTGATAACATTGCAGTTCTCTTTTAGTTCCTACCATCGCAAAGCTTGTCATTGAGTTGGAGGAAGACAAACAGATTTGGCTTGGTAATGGTTTCATTTGGTGCCACAGTATTGCTTCCTCCATTAGAGAGAGGCCATTGGCTCTTAGAAACTTTTTCTTTGTTGGTTGATGTATAGATTGAGTTACTGAGAAAGACTTCAAAACCCAAGGACTTTAACTAAACAGGAGTTTATTCTTCTACACACAATAATCTAGCAGTAGGATATTAGAGCTGGTATAGTGGCTTTGCTTCGCAAAATCATTTAAGGATTCAAGTTCTTTAATTATTTCCCCCTATTCTTTCCTGTGGGAAAGCATTCTTATTTTCCAAGATTGGTCAAGGGCATTTCTATATTTTGGTCTTTGAAAAGTAAAGATTAATTCTCTGGCACACATTTTTTTTATTTGAGAATAATTAACATAACCAATATCAAGGATTTTTTATTTGTTTATGAGAACATAGAGGATTATATTCCTTCATTCCCATAGTTAGCAATAGCTATGTGACAAGTTTAGAGTTAGCATGGCATGAGTCTCTTCTGTACTGAAGCTACCTGAGGGTCATCTGAGCTTGGAGCAGTTTTGCTGTTGTTGTGGTGGTGGTTGTTGTTTTTGTTGTTGTTTTTACTATGTTCTTTTATTTTTTTCACAGTAATACGCATCCCATCCTATTGCAAATAATTAGGATATTGTACATAGGATTTCAGCTTTTTCTGAGGACAGTCCCATGGTCTAAGAGCCAGATGAACTGCTTGTGTCCCATCATGATGGAAACCGAGGAGATCCGACCCAGCAGTGGGGATTAGCAGTTTACTTTGGGTCCTTGCTTAGGGATGAGCTTGCCTGTCATGCTCTGCTTCTCAGTCTGTGAGCAGCCCACTTATGCTTCAAAGAACATCTTTCTGAAAACTCATTGACTCAGATTTCTCTGTCTCCTAGGTTCTGATTGTGTAATATTCATAAATTGTTGTTATTCAGTTCATTCAAAGGGGTTATGAACTACCTGCCCACATCTGGTATTGTACTAGATAATGAAGTTGAAGCATAATTTCAATTTCCAGAGTTTGAAGCTTCCTCCTACCTAATACAATGCCCTACCCAAATTACATACTTGATAAATAACTCTTGTCTGAACATATAAATAAATCAACAACATGTCAGGAAGTGACTGAATGCTAAATGGCAGAGCACTATTGGCAGACACAAACAGGGAGAAAATATGAAGGTAGATTGTATTTACATGAGGTCAAGAATCATGTCTGCTCCTAACCTTGCCTCCCATGCTGATCACTGGCAACAAGGTGTACACTTAACGTTCATTTGCTGTTCAGCTATAGAAGTTCATGTTCTCCAGGATGTTTTCAGAGAGGAGCTGAAATGTGAGGAAAATATAAAATATCTCTAGGGTGAAGAACTGTGTGTTTGGTAACATAAGAGGGGTGATGTGGTGCCTTGAATAATCTTAAGGTATAAATTTGGATGAGCACATAGAACAAAGCTATATTCTGAAAAGTTAGTCATAGATTTTTGGGTCTTGATATAACATAAAAATGAGATTTTTTTTTAAAAAAATAATTGGACAATAGAGAAATTAACTTGATTTGCCAAACAGATTCAGGCTTAAATATCAGATTAAAGCAGATGATTTAGCAAACACTCTCCAAAAAAAAAAAGCCTGTGAATGATAGCAATAGTGGACCCACACAGAAGATTTTAAATCAAATGTATGTTTTAAAATTATAGTCAATAGATTTAATGACACAGGGTGTAAAGGATAAGGGGAGAAATGGATTGGAAAGAAATACTTAACTGTCCAGCCTAGAATTCTGGAATCAGTGTAGCACAATGAAAGAGGCAAACACGCTTTACATGATGAGCCTATGAGGACTTTTATTTATGATGTGGTGTTTTGGCATGGCAGGAGAAGAGATCATGTGGGAAGAAGATGGGTTTTGTGGTTATGGATATAGCCTTGGAAGCCACATTCTGTGGCCATGCAAGGCTCACATAGACATCTGCTCACCTCTAATGACTTCTAGCATATGTGAGAATAAACACGAGTCCTCACTACAACTGCCAACTGTCTTTCCTCACCAGAGTCTCCCCTTCTCGGAAACCCCCTCCCCACCCATATGTATATGGCTGAAAAAGATGTCAGATTATCAAGAAGAAAGGGGAGGAGCAATCAAGGCTGGGGAAATTGAAAGTAGCAGTAAGAATGCATTCTGGAAAAGAACATGGCATGTAGCAAAGGCAAATGACACAAAACAATGATACACAGGGAACCTGTACAAAACTTAAGCTATAAAAGAAGTAGATTTATCATTGTGCATGTATATATGTCTATACAAACCAAAGCGTATGGACTCAGAGACAAAAAAGTGTGGTTTCCCTTCAATTCTTGTTTATATCACTTCCTAGTGACTCTATTTATTCAATAAGGGGTTTATATAACTACTTATGTGCCAAGCACTGCTAGAAAAACCCAAGACAACTATGGTTCCTTTTTCATGGTTTGCATTAATTAAAGAAGGTACACATAATTAATTTAACAAAATTATAGTCATCATAAAGGAGAAAACTGCTTTGTTTCTATTGGTTTTATCTCCAGAAGGTAAAAAATAGTTTATATAGACTTCAGCAGGAGCAAAAATCAACTTGAATCAGCAGAGACTTTGAAAATATCTTATTTGGTAGTATTAGCTTGATGCCAAGAACACAAATGATGACTGTTTAGAATTATTTCCACATCATCTTTTGTCCATAATCCAAATACATTGTTTAAAAGACAAGTTCAATGAGTAGATACTTACTGAGATGTTGAGACCTGAAATTATTTATCTACATCTTTATTTGTACCCATCATCCATTTATTGTTTACCTAGTTATTTATCTGTCTACCATTTATTCCATATTTTCTTCATTGAAAATCCATCTTTGATCTTCCTTTAAGCTTAAGAAATAAGAGAGGGTAGAGTGGCAGAAAGACCTTACATGGATGTTGGGACAAGGAAGATAGTAGCAAAACTTTGGATAAGAGCCAAAGCACCACACACAATAAATTGGTTTTGATTCAGCTTCTGTTTTCTCCCATTTACTTGTACATTGGTTCAAAGATATATTGGGTAGCAGAGTCAGGATTGTTATTGTAAACCATAGTTCTGTAGGCTTTGAAGAAAAGCAGCCAGGGTGCCTACATGTCTCTGTTCTTAAGACATAGTCGAGACCATCCTGTTATGATTGAAAATTGAGTCTACTGCCAGGGACTTTAGTTAGAGCTTAGGCATTGCCAGCATTGTTCACATCTCTACCCACTCTTACTCCCTCAAATAATGGCACCTCAGCAAGCATTCTTTTAAATTACAGGATTCCTGCTACTTGTGCTATAAGGGTCTGACTTTGGTCTTCAGAGAGAACAGTGTGTAACAGGCGAGATAGAGGAAGGGTTATTAGGAGAAACAGATCCATCTGAACAAATTATTCATAGTATCTTTGTAAGAAGAAAATATTGCCCCTCATGTTTAAACCACATGGGAGAGAAGGTTTGAGTACAGAGAAAGACTGAAAAATACAGACAAAAGATTTTTCTACAGTTGTTTGAGTTAATATATATATATATATATGTACACACACACATATATATTTATGTATATATCATAAGGAGAAAATGAAGGTACCCTAGAGACTTTAAGTGACAATTAATAGTGTCATTTCTAAATTATTTTAAAGACTTAAAGTTTTTTTTAGTTTTCTATATTTTTTTTATTTACATTCCCAATGATTTCCCCTTCCCTGGTTCCTCCCTCCCCGAAAGTGCTATAAACCCTTTTCCCTTCCCTTGTTCCCCATTCAACCCCCTCTTGCTTCTCTGACCTGGTATTCCCCTACATCCAGTCTTTCCAGGACCAAGGGTCTCTCCTTCCATCTTCTTGGAAATCAATGGATATGTGAATTGTGTCTAGGGTATTCCAAATTTCTGGGTTAATATCCCCTTATCAGTGACTGCATACCATGTGTGTTCTTTTGTGATTGGGTTATCTCACTAAGGACAATATTTATTTTAAGAAGCAGAACTAACAGCCTCTTAAGAACTCATCTTCTCTGCCTAATTATAACTTAGATGGAAAACAACCATTGAAAATTCTGATGTGGGGCAGTTTACTTTTTAAAGTTTGTGTAAGGCATTGCAGGTTTCAACAGCATTCAATATTACAGATAAAAGAGTTATGTAATTGCTACAATGGCAGAATACTCTGGGTTGTTTGGGTTTCTTGTTTCCATTTGGTGTTAAATCAGGCAACAAAAATCTGAGTAGTTTTATACAGTTTATCATTTCTAAGACCTTCATACACACACACAAACACACACACAAAGTTCTCTCTCTCTCTCTCTCTCTCTGTGTGTGTGTGTGTGTGTGTGTGTGTGTGTGTGTGTTTTTAGAGTAGGGAGATACACTGGTAAATTCTAGCACTCAGGAAGCTGAGATCTGAAGATTATGAGTTCAAGACCATCTTGGGCCACACAGTGAAACTGTCTCAAAAATGAATGATAAATACAAATGTTTTGAACTAAGAAGAATTCAACTGTACCAGTGCCATTTGTCCAATACTGCTGTGGGCAGTAACATCAGCAGTATCCACAGTTCCACCACTGGGGCTTAACTAAAACATGAATTACAACAAATGCCTTCCAGGACACAGAAATTTTAGTAGTTTTTCACATCACAACGAGTGATGTAGAGAGTGCGCCTCTGTCTCAGGCTTTGAGAATAAACTTTTGGGCCACATTTAAAACTCCAATACTCCAACAGTCTTTGAATCAATTATATATGCACCTAGTTCTGCTATTTGAAAGAAGACAGGATGTGAAAAATGGGAGAATATCTTCTTCAAATAATAAAATATATGCTATGAGTTCCTGACACGCCTCATAATGTACAGTGTGTTAAAGTGATTAGAGAAAAGAATGCATTAAGTCTAGAAATATTTGCTATCCCTGGATGCATTTAAATGCTGTTTTCCAGCTGTAGACTGACTTGCTTTCTTATACTTGGGTTATATGATTTATGCTCACTTTTTTATACTGACAACAATAAAAAGATTTGGTAGACTCAGAATGGGTGTATTGAGTGGTGTCATGATACAGGCATTCCAGTTTTCTCCATTAATTTGCCTCCGGTGGATTTGTGCTAGATTTATTCAAGTCTATTGTATATCTCTCTATGCATTTTTCCATAACATCATTTTGAGGCAGTTATTACCCTCTCTACTTTATAAGTTGAGACAAAGCATATAACACATTTTTAAGTAACCACTAATAAAACTTAAATATGTACAAGCATAAATTTGTTTACATTTCTTGGATGACATAACTCAGTTTTTATGCCCCATTTCTTTTAATGTCAGAATATGAAGTCATTTTTCATCTGATTTTTCTTAGTACTGCCAGAGTTGGCCATTCACTCTAGGATTTTCTTCACCCTAACTCTTCACTCATAGAGAGGGGTGCTGTGAGTTCTAGAAAGTTCAATTATTTTGGGAGATTAAATGGAATAAACAATGGTAAAACATTTGACTATCTTCCTCTGTGTGTGTAATTCTACACCCAAGAAAATACCAACTAAACATTTCCAGGTCTACAAAAGAAGCCTCAGTCAAAAAAAAAATTAGCTGCTTTTCCTCACTAATTAGCAATCTCAGGTTGCCATCTTGGGTTAACCCACTCAGACACCACCACTTCGCAGTCCAGTGCCCATTACACCGTAGCTCCTCTACCAAACCTTCACCCTTTCTGACCCATGACTGGAAAACTAAAACACCATTTCCTAATTTGAAAATGACACCATTTCATCTATGACGTCAGGACCTAAGAGTGACCGACTGTGAGACAGCCCTTTGGAGCATTCGCCAATGTCTGCTTCCATTGCAGTAATGTAAATTTTCCTCACTCATGCTGGGTAGAATTTTATTTTAGGAGTTATTGTATTTTTATGGTTTTCATTTGAAAATGCCTACAAATGACATCCAGTCTTTCAGCATCTGAATCCTTTAAGCTCAGATTGCAGCCTTGAGAAATACCCTCATCTATTAAAAGAAACCAAGTCTTTTTACAGAAATGCTAACTCATGATCTGGCACAGCATAGGTACATAATGAACCTGAAATGCCCTGTAGTGTCAGATGCAAGGAAATTATCAAACAACCTGAAGGCAGGAGAAAGGAACCTGTTCTCAACCTGTGAGTCACAACTAAATAAACTGCAAATTGCATATTTAAATTATAATTCATAACTATAGCAAAATTAGAATTATAAAGTAGCAACAAAATAGGGTATTAAAGGGTTGCAGCATTAGGAAGCTTGAAAACCACTGTCCTAGAGGCTTCTTAGGAAGCTCTCACCAGCCAAAGATGGGATAATTTGAGATTCAACAGTGTTAAATTGTATTGAAATTCACTACTTTTAACTTAAATTATTTTAAGTTTCTTCTAGAAGAAATGTTTAAAATAAAACTTTATAATGCCTTCTAAAGCTTCATAAGTTCTAGTAACAGCTTTAAATTTTGCAATTATTTCTATATTTTTAGATTTTAGCAAAATAAATGCCATAGTCTTCATATTATGTGTTGATATTATAGGATAATAAACACTAAAATATTATGACAGTTATCATTGGTAAGACAGGAGCTGTTGAAAGGATGAACTGGTCATAGGCATGTAAAGTCCAAATAACAATGGCTTTTATAGAACAAGAACCCACTGGTATGAGTTTTTAAATTATAATACGTTGTTCTAAAAATGATGCAAACTCCAACTTATTACCAAACACAATAATAAGAAGTGGATATGGCAGAAAGATGGAAACAACACCACAAACCAACTTTACCTAATTGATGTTCTTAAAATACCCTATTTAACCTTAATAAAATAGAGGTTTTCAAGTACACATTTGTAAAATAGATTATATTACTGCTATTGTAATGCACAAATTACATATGTTCTCTGACAAGAATTAAAATAAACTAGTAATAAAGTAAGACAGTGAAAATATTGGAGGAGATCTTGAAATCTTTTAGTATTTGAAAATCCGTGTTTTTAAGTAACTCATGAGTTAAAAGTCAAAATAAGGAATAAATGAGAAAGTAGTTTGAACTAAATAGAGGTGAAAATAGTGTGCACAGTGCACAGGTGAAATTATTGTGCTGCTTGGAAGAAAATTATAGCACAAACTATATCAGAAAGAGGAGAGATCTCAAACCAGTGATTAAAGTTCCCTTCTCTGATATCTAGAACTTATTACCAAGAACAGAAGAGAGAGTCCAGAGTCCAGAGACCTGAGGTAGACCCAAACACAACTGACAAAACCAGTCAATGAAATGATTCCTAACAATGTTCTGCTGTATGCATAAATCAGTGCCTTGTCCAGTTGTCATCAAAGAGGCTTTCTCTGGCAGCAGATGTATGCAGGTTCAGAGACCCACAGCCAGACTTTATTCAAGGAAAGACAGATTGGGGGGGTGGCACAGGGAGGGAGAGGTAGCCAGACAGAGAGGGAGAGGGAGAGGGAGACAGAGGCACAGCTAGACAGAGTCTAAATTGGAAGTCTCCATTAGCTCCCTCCTCTCTTGGATTGGGGATCCCAGTGGAGGGGGCAGAGATTGTAGGAGTCAGAGGGGATGGAAGCCACCAGCAAAACAAGGTCAATGAATCATCTGGGGTTGAATGTGTTCTCAGACATTGAAGCTGAAAGTATGGCACTTGTAATCATCTGCACCAGGTTCTCCACTTAAATGTCGCAGCTATTAAGATTGGTGGTTTTATGGGATTCCTAACTGTGGGAGTGGGTGTGTCTTTGTCTCTTTTCCCTGCACTTAGGATTCTTTTCTTCCTATTGGGTTGCCTTGTCCAACCTCTACATCAGAGTTTTTGCCTTGCTTAGTAAATGATTTTGTCTTGTGTGATGTTGCCTCTTAGAGGTCTACTCTTTTCTAAAGAGGAAACAGAACAAGAATGGATCTGCAGAAGAGGGAAGGTTGGGGAGTAGCTGGCAGGAGTAGGAGGAGAAACTGTAGTCAGGTTGCATTGTATGAGGAAACTGATTTTCAGTAAAAAAGAGGACAGAATGGTAAGTAATAGAAGGAATCTCAGGCAGAAATCATATATGAAATAAAACATACATATGGTCAAGAAAGAAAGAAAACAGTTGCCTGCTTATTTCAGATGAATAAACTTCAAAACCTCCTTGCAGACTGATCAGAAAGGAAAGAAAATATAAAACAAACCGAGACTGGAAGAATAATTTCAGCAGATGATATGACTATTAAACAGTCAAGAAAGAAAAGAATATGATGAATGCTGTTATGTATGTAAATTCAGTAACAGCACTGGAATGAGCAAAATTCTTACATTGCTTACAGTGCCAAAATGCTGTCAAGAAGAAATGAGAAACACAAGATACACAAACACATATACACATACACACACATACACACACACACAAACACACACACACTTGACTAACACTACATAAATACATTTATTTCGCATATGCAGAAATGCTTACCTTTCACTGTACAAAGTCAGAATTATTTTCTACAAAAGACAAAGGAATTATAAATTAAAATATACATTAATATCACTTATGAATAGAAGTACAAAAGGTTTTAATATTTAAATAAAGTTTATATTACACAAAATAACATATACCAATATGAATTAGAAAATTACTCAGTTCTACAAATAAACTAAAAAGCAAAACATATAGGAATATCTCAATAGATGCATAAAAACATAAAAATCTCAATTCCATTTCTAATGAAAAACATACTTTGTAACATATTGTAATTATGGATTTGTTCAACTTAATACAAGGCATCTGCATAAAATTTTATAGTTAATGTCCAGGATGAGCCAGGTGTGGGTGATTCATACCTGTAATTCCTGCAATCAGGAAAATCAGAAGTTCAAAGCCAGTCTGGCTTGAATGGTGAGTTCAAGTCAAGTCTGAGGTATGTGAGAGTTGTTTTTTTAAAATCATACATGAGGAATTAATAGTGAAAATGCATTACTTCTTCCTAAAGATTGTCAAAAGGGCATAAGTTATCCACTCTTTCCACTCTTAGTCATCATCATTCTAGTTTTGACCAGTTCAATTAGGCTATAAAATTAAGGAAAAAAACCTATTCTATCTAAAATTGACATAATCTATGTAAATATCCAAAATATATATTAAAAAAATTCTCAGAACTAAGTATAGCAAGGTTATAGTCAACACCAACAATATATAAATATCATATTGGCATACTTTAGCAAAGATTTTTCTCTCATATGCAATCCACATGAAATATACATAAATATGAATGAATGAATACAAAGTAAGAACTCTTTGGAACAAGGAAGGGTACCAATGGGAGGAACAAGGAGAAACAAGAGAGGTAATTGGAACAAACATGCAATGTACGTGATATACAAATATGAGAATGTCATGAAGAGACTCATCATTGTGTGCAATGAATAGGTGCTAATTTTAAAAAGCTACAGTGGAAGATAAACCCACACTTATTAGAGTATCTAACATTGGCAAGCTTAAACGTCCTGATTGTTAGAAAGGACCAAGTGCACACAGGCTTGTGGGAACATAAAATGTTTCATTGGTTTGGAAAACAGTTTGGTAGATTGTTTTTTGAAGCTATATAGTCTGAGCATTTCCTTCCTAGACATTTTCCCAAATGAAATCAAAGCATAAGTATGCACACAAAAGCTTGTACATCAACATTCATAGTAGTTTTATTGGGAATATCCATGTGTTGAACAAATTCTAAGTACCCTGGGATGCATGAATAAACATACTATTTATGTCTAATGGTAGCAATACAAAAGAATTAACACAGAACTAAAGTAAATCTCAAAGTCATTACACCGAGTAAGAGGAGGCAAACAGAAAATGAATGTACTGTAAATTTTAATTCATGCAAAATTATAGAACATGTAAACCAGTAATGACACACAGCAGATCCACGGTTGTTTCAGATATGAGAACAGGAATGTATAGGAAGCAAAGCTTATAATGGTGCATGAGAAAGCCTGTGGTAGGCAGGATTCAGCTTGAGTTTGTGATATCAAAAACTTAAAATAGTCATTTTTAAATGTATACTTCACATATCTCAACATTGTCTCCATGAAACTACAATGAAGTATTTTAAATCACAGTATTATATCAAGGATAAAAAGTGGTTTTGCTAGAGTAAAACAAAATACTTCTGTGGGTTTTCTAAGGCCCATAAAATACATTATCCACATACGAAAAAAAAATTATATATGCTACATATTTGGGCCATCTCTAAGATATTTATTTAAAAACAGTTCAATTAAAAATCTATGACTCTAGCAGTCCGTTTATTAGGCCCAATAATTTTCTAGTTATGAATAAATAAGCCTTCTGATAACTGGTGACAAATACCTGAAGTGCTAATTTCTGGTTTCTCTGGAGTCTCAGTTGTGTCATGTGATGTTTTTCTGGAACCTGTCTTATGAGAGGATGTTTTAATGAAGCAGATATATAAGAGGATGTTTTGTGAAGCTGATATGTGAGCGGATGTTTTGCTGAGAATAGACACAGGGTGTTTTTCTGGAAGCTGCCTGGTAAAAGGCATATGACATGTGACTGGAGCCTAGTGTTTGGAAGGAGTCTAAGTATAACCTAAGGGACAGTGGGTCACCCACTTGCATTGGTTTGCCTTGCAGCGCCTTGCAGGTCTTCTTTGGGCTTCACTGATGGCATTCTTCAATTGTTTCTCCTTGACTTCTTCAATGATCCTCGCTCTTCATGACTTCATAGAGAGAAACACACCAAAGAACTTCTGGTGATGCTCCAGCTACTCTTGCTGCTTTCCCAAACTCATGCCTAGAGGCAGAGCCTTAAAGTATCTTCTGATCCAGCCATTGCTGCTGATTTGTGTTTGATGTTTGCCAAGTACGCTAGATTGCCAGTGTTGATTCGATTTGTGTTTGGTGTTTTGCTAGTGGGCTGAACTGCTGACAAGGAAGATTGGAATTTCCCCAAAGAACTATTTCTAAACAAGTTCACAACCCCCATTTCCTATTAACTTTTCTTTTCCCCTATCTATGTTAGGTGGTGGGCTAGAAGAAAGAATGAAGTATTAAAGAACCATAATTAAAATGGGTATTGAAAAATCTAAGCCTACAAATACCAGTAATGTTCCTGAAAAATATTTAGCACTGAGCTGTATAACCTTGGAATGTTTCCTCTCACTGTGAATCAGTTGCTAAATATACCTCTAGGGAACTACACAAGAAGTTGGTACAAGCAGAGACATTTTCAATGATCAGGTACAAGAAGGTATCACCTAAGAATGATTTTATTTTTTACTTAATATTAATAAGACTTTGCTCTTTTTAGCAATAGGTAAACCCAGAATCAATCTATTCTTAGAAACTCCCATGAAAAAACCTAAATAGTTAAAAGTAAGGCATATGTTTTTATTGCATTTAAGGCAGAATAATAACATGTATTTTATCTTCTAGATAGTCACTAAATAATGGTGATATAAAGTGGGTGATTTAAGCATCCACCAAGTAATAAGAACAGTAATCTTACGTGCCAAGCTCTAATGTGATCTAATCCAATTGTTCAACCGTGAGATCCAAACCAGCAGTTTTGGTTTGCAGACCTCCTTCAGGTAAAATAATTATATTTGAGGCCAGCAGAATGATGGGTGTCTACAGGATGAAGAGGAGTAGGACTATATACTTGGGTTTATAGAGGAGCTAATCATTTTGCTTTGAAGACAAGCACTGTATGCATGAAGCAAGGATAAGTTGAGATAAAGTTGTCATGCTTAACAATTCAGACCTAAACAAAGCAAAATAAACACACAAATAAAATCTTAAAAGAGTCAAGTAAAGTTGGTGTCCATGACAACAGAAGGAGCCATGGAGGCCAAAAGCAGAATAATATTGGTGTCTGAGAAGAGTGTAGAAACCCAGTAAGTGACCCTGTTCAATAGCTTATACACAAGAGAGCTAAGAGGACTTTATGCATACAATGCTCGTGGGCACAGACATCTCTGTTAGGTCACAGTGCATGTGCTATAAGAATATCTTCAATAGAAGGGTGACTACATACAGAAAAATATAAGAATAAGCTAGGTATTGGGTTAGAATTAGAGGTCTTGGTGTGACTCGTGGTTTTTAATGTAAGTAAATGCATAAATAGAAAATATAAGAAAAATAGGGAAAATTTAACATTTTCTTACAGCCACATATGTATGTATCACACATACAAACACAGTACCCAGTTCTTAATTCATTTTTATGTAGACATGTGGGAGTGATGTCCTAACAGTCATGACTGTACCTGGTACACAATCATGCTTTTCAATTAGCATTTTCCTCTAAAATTAATCAAATCTTCTTAGTACTGAGTAATAGAAATTAAAAAATGAGTCAGAGCAAACTTCTTGGGCCTAAAAACAAGGAAGTATTAAAAGAACATGGGGAGGATTATAAGAAAGGCGCAGAAGACAACCTGGAGGTCACACTGCGAAAGTATGACACAACTGGAATATTGAACTAAAGAATTACAGTAACTTATTGAATACAATAGAATTGGAAATAGAAATACATCCTGATGTCACATGAAAATATTAAAATTTTCATGAAAAATATGTTTTCAAAATCTCAAGTTGTATCCCTAAAGCATTTCTTAATTACAAAGGCAGAATTTACTTTACAAACAATACAAAAAAGTTGAAATCCCTTGACAAAGTCTTGGAATCAAAAATGAACCAAGTATGATTCTGATACTATTCCAGAAAAAGACACGTTAATGAAGAAATGAGTCCTAATTTAGGAACATTATGTAAGACTAATAAACATATAACCTTTTAAATTGTGGCTATCTTAGAAATCAATGAAGGGCTGAAGAAACTTCCAGACTGAAAAAGAATAACGGGATGGCATTTCAAAGAATGTACAAGAGGAGGCTCCAGGTATAAAATGACTTTCTCTGAAAATACACTCTTATTCATTTATTTTTATTTTATTTTGTTTATGCCTACATGTCTCCCAATTCAGTTTTTGCACATTCATCAAGTACTCTTGGTCACCAGAAGAAGGCACTGGATCCCCTAAAGCTGGGAACTAAGAACCAAATTCTGGGTCTCTGCAAGAGCAGTACATATACTTAACCTCTGGACCATCCCTCTAGACACTATGAAAATGTTTCTCTTTAAAAGTAGTGAAGAATCTGATGGAGAAAATCATTAAAATCAAAGTTTTACAGAACTCTAGAAATTAACCAAAGGCATGGAATAGTACAAGATATGGGTTTTTTTTCAAGAAAAATAGCCAACTTTTTAATGTAAGTAAGTTTTTTCACCTTTTAATTTGTTCTATTTCTATCCATACTACCACCCTTTCTAGTTCTCCACAGGGCTTAAAACAAGCACTGTTGCAAATGAAGTAGCTGTGAAGACAGCCCTCTTATCATTCCTTGGAAAGGTCAGAATAGGTATGGACCATTCACAGTGTCCCATTCACTGAGAACTATCATGGTATTATTTAATTAATAAGCTTTCTGGAAAAGCACTATTCATGCAGATTATCATTTGATCCGACTCAGACTTTACTCAGTGGAAAATATCCTAACCCCGGGAGTTTTTGTCCAAACTATTAAATGACAATTGATTAATATGGCAGCTTACCACAGGGAGGAGAAGCATAGAAGAAAGCCTGAGATATAAGATATGTTTTTGAACAAGCACAATACAACTAGAAAAATATAATAGAATGCTTTCTGTGGCTGGCATTGCATACATCCAGAACATATTTTTAAATTCTAGCACCCAAGAAAAACTAGATAAGGCCCCAATTTCACAACCTGAATGATACCAAGGCCCTGCAAGAACATCACGCAAAGCCCAGAGCATGTGTAAATTTCGTGAGAATCATAAGCTCACTTTGTATACAAAACAGATAAATACAGATCCACTCCACAAAGGATGAGAACATTAGTTTAGTCATTTAAAGACATTACTATTTAATCATTAGAGAGCTACTAAACTAACTGAGCATAGTTAGGAAGTAGCTTAGGGACCACACATGACAGGAAATACAGATGTCTTATAATCAACCAAGGAAAGCACTTGAGCAAGCAAAAGTGCTAACATCAAGCAAGCACAGTGACTGCGATGACACAACTTTAGAGAGCTGCCACATACTCTACTTAAACATCCATCTTTCAACAAAAGTGTCTGAACTCTTCAGACACAAGAAAGCAGACATAGGGAAGTCACAATAGCAAAACAAAAAAACAAACAAACAAAAAAAAACCAAAACCACTAGTTTGTAGAGACCTAAATAAAATTAACAAGGAATTAATATTATCAGAAACTATGAAGATCAGAAAACATCATAGAGAATGTCAAAATTGAGATTATTACTCAAACGTTCTTTATCTAGCAAAGCCATGCTTCTAAAGCTGAGAAAAATAACACATTTTCAGAATATGCCATTAGAAGATATGATATGCTAAAATTTAAAAAAGAGTCCTTCTGTCCTACTGCCAACTCTACACGATAAAATAAAGATACTAACTTACAAAAAAATGTCGGAACTTTCAATACTATCAAACAAATAGTATACATGAAAAGGCAGATAGGTTCTGATACAATAATAGTGGGAGACTTCAATACCCGACTCTCATAGATAAACAGGTCACCTGGGGATGGGCAGAATGACCAAAAAAACTTTAGAGTTGTGTTCTAGGTCAAGAGTTCCTTACAGAAATTTGCAGGGCATTCCACCCAACAGCTGTTACAACAAATTCTCAGTAGGCAGGTGCATTTCCTTAGAATAAATCACAGTTTAGTCCATAAAGGAAATCTTACTAAATAAAAATTGACTTTTAAAATCTTATAAGATCATTGTGGTATAGAACTAGAAATCATGCCATGGCAGGCCCTACTATTTTTTTTAAAGATTTATTTATTTAATTATTTTATGTATGTGAATACACTGTTGCTGTCTTCAGACACATCACAAGGGGGCATAGGATCCCATTGTGGATGGTTGTGAGCCACCATGTGATTGCTGGGAATTGAACTCAGGACCTCTGGAAGAGTAGTCAGTGCTCTTAACCACTGAGCCATTTCTCCAGCCCAGGCCCTACTCTTAAGAGCGCTGAGTGACACACATTGGAATCAATGGGGAAAGAAGAAAATAAAACTTCAAAGTTGGTTGAGGAAAACTGGGAGGGTGAAGAGGACGGCCATGAGAGGAGTTGGAGGTTGGTATGTTCAAATATGTCTCATGAAGTTCTCAAAGAATGTGATAAGCTATCTTAGAGATAAATAAAGTGAGGCCATAAAATGGCCAGATATTTGGATTTCTCTAAAGAATTGCTTATGGAGGGAATTATATTGAAAGTTTACATATTAGAAAATATCTCCAGAGTAGTTGTACCAGCTTGCAATCCCACCAGCAGTGGAGGAGTGTTCCTCTTTCTCCACATCCTTGCCAGCACCTGCTGTCACCTGAGTTTTTGATCTTAGCCATTCTGACTGGTGTGACACCTCAGTAACAATCTCAGGGTTGTTTTGATTTGCATTTCCTTGATGACTAAGGATGCTGAACATTTCTTTAGATGCTTCTCAGCCATTCAACATTCCTCAGGTGACAATTCTTTGTTGAGTTCTGTACCCCATTTTTAATAGGGTTATTTGGTTCTCTGGAGTCTAACTTCTTGAGTTCTTTGTATATATTGGATATTAGCCCTCTGTCGGATGTAGGGTTGGTAAAGATATTTTCCCAATTTGTTGGTTTCCATTTTGTCCTATTGACAGTGTCCTTTGCCTTACAGAAACTCTGTAATTTTATGAGGTCCCATTTGTCAATTTTGGTGGTTCCTCAAAAAACTGGGCATAATACTACCAGAGGACCCTGTTATACCACTCCTGGGCATCTACCCAGAGGATTCTCCAACATGTAATAAGGACACATGCTCCACTATGGTCATAGCAGCTCTATTTATAATAGCCAGAAGCTGGAAAGAACCCAGATGTCCCTCAATGGAGGAATGGATACATAAAATGTGGGATATTTACAAAATGGAATACTACTCAGCTATGAACAATGAATTCATGAAATTCTTAGGCAAATGGGTGGAACTGGAAAATATCATCCTGAGTGAGGTAACCCAATCACAAAAGAACACACATGGTATGCACTCACTGATAAGTGGATATTAGACCAGAAGCTTGGAATACCCAAGACACAATCAAGATATCAAATGATGCCCAAGAAGAAAAAAGAACAAAATATGGATACTCTGGTCCTTCTTAGAAGGGGGAACAAAATACCCACAGAAGGAGATACAGAGACAAAGTGTGGAGCAGAGTCTGAGGGAAAGACCATCCAGGGACTACCCCACCTAGTGATTCATCCCATATACAGTTACAAAACCCAGATTCTATTATCTATGCCCACAAGTACTTGCTGACCGGAGCCAGATATAGCTGTTATCTGGGAGGCTCTGCTAGTGCATGAGAAATACAGAGGGGGCCACTCTCAGCCAGCCATTGAACTGAGGACAGAGTCCCGAATGGGGGAACTAGAGAAAGGATCCAAGGAGCAGAAGGGGTTTGCAACTCCATAGAAGAAACAACAATCTGAGCAACCCAGTACCCCCAGAGCTCCCAGGGACAAAACCATCAACCAAAGAGTACACATGGTGTTACCCATGGCTCCAGATACATAGGCAGCAGAGGATGGCCTTGTTGGATATCAAAGGGAGGAGAGGCCCCTGGCCCTGGGAACAGAAGGTTGGGGCATTGTAGGGGAATACCAGCACAGGGAAGCTGGAGAGGGTTGATTGGGGAACAGGGGTAGGGGAGATGACTTATGGGATTTTTGGTGGGGGGAACCAGGAAAGAAGAAATCATTTGCAATGTAAATAAAGAATATATCTAATAAAAAATAAAAAACTGAAAAAAAAGAAAATTAATATCTCAAATCAGCAACATAACTTCCTATTCTAGAAACTAGAAAGATAACAAAATAAAGGTCAAACAAAAATAACAAAGATAAATGAGAAATAAACAAAATAGAAAATAGAAACAAAACGGCAAAACCAATGGCCCCAACATTTGTATCATTGAAAAGGTCTTTTTTAAAAAATTGGATATTTTATTTACATTTCCAATATTTTCCCTTTCCTGGTTTCCCCTCCGAAAGTCCTCTTTCCCATCCTTCCTCTCCCTACTTCTATGAGGGTGCTTCCGCCACCCTATCCCTCCTCCCTGTCCTGGCATTCCCCTGCACTGGGGCATTGAGGCATCATAGGACCAAGGATCCCATTGATGTCTGACAAGGCTATCCTCTGCTACATATGCAGCTGGAGCCATGGGTCCCTCCATGTGTTCTCTTTGGTTGGTGATTTAGACCCTGGGAGATCTGGGGAGGGGGGGGTCTGGTTGGTTGGTATTGTACTTCCTATGAGTTGCAAACCCCTTCAGCTGCTACAGTCCTTTCTCTAAGTCCTCCATTGGGAACCCCATGCTCAGTCCAAAGGTTGGCTGGGAGCATCCACCTCTGTATTTGTCAGGCTCTGGCAAAACCTCTCATGAGGCAGCTATATCAAACTCCTGTCAGCAAGAGTTTCTGGGCATCCACAATAGTGTCTGGGTTTGGTGTTTGTATATGGGATGGATCCCCAGGTGGGGCAATCTCTGGATGGCCTTTCCTTCAGTGTCTGCTCCATAGTTTGTCTCCATATTTCCTCCCTTCAATATTTAGTTCCTCCTCCTCTCTCCCTCCCAGGTCACTCTCTCTCTCTACCTCACATGATTATTTTGTTCCCCATTCTAACATCCACTCTTTGGTCTTCCTTCTTCTTGAGCTTCATGTGGTCTGTGAATTGATAAAGATTATATTTGTATTGTAATATATTCAAATGGATAAAATGACTGATAAAGACTTTAAATGAATAATCTAAAAAGTAAAAAAGTATATATATACATATATATATGTATATATACATATATATACACAAATATATGTACACATGTATATACATATATATATTGCACACACATACACACACATATATATATACATATATATGGACAATCTATTTGGTGATGAAACTATGCCAAATTGTCAAATAATCAGAAGTACAAGACCCAGAAAAAAATTAAAATCTGAAAGAGAATATTATCTCTAGGTCACATTTAAGGGGAAAACATGTCTAACAGCATATTTCTCAGAAAAACAGTACAGAAACAGTATAGGATAGGTAGGTATAGAATGATATATTTCAAGTCCTGAAGAAAAATAACTGCCAACAAAGGTTGCTGTAGGCGGGAAGGCTATTCTTCAGAAACATATATTAAGTAGAGATATTCCAAAAGAAACAAAACCCAAGGGAATTCGAAACTATGAGAAAGACTTTCCAAGAGATGCTTAAGGGATTTTTAACTTCAAAGTGTGAGAAGAGTACATACATCATGATTGTACATAAAAATTATAATCCCTGCTAGAAGAGTAGAAATACCAAGGAATCAAACATTATTAACGCAGTAAACAGAAAACCACAAAGATGAATTAGAAATGAAGAAAGGAATAAGGAATATTCAAAATACCATGGTCAACACAGCAGAGATGGCCATGGTGGTAAGGTTACAGGAGAGCTGGCCCTGAGGAACTGAGTTCTTGAGAACTGACCCCTCCCCTCCCCTCATCTGCTTTGTAGTAGAGGGGGTGAGGGAAGAGATTCCCTCCTCCCCTACCTGCATACAGCTGGCATCAAACTTGAGAGCAAGGGAATTAACTGGCCCTACCCCTCACCAGCTACAGGATTTAGGAGATTGGCACCAGCACTTCATACTTCCACTGGGCAGCACAGTAGAACTGGCTCTGGTGGCATGGGCACAGGTGAGCCAGCCCAGAGGGCATGAGGACAGGAGAGGTGCCTCCATCCCTTGCTAGCTGCAGCATGGGGGTGAGCTAGCCAGGGCAGTGTTTATAGTTGGTACACTAGATGTGAAAGAGCTGGGAGCTGACCAACTCAGACCCAAATTCATGGTTCTGAGTTGGCCCACTCCAATATGTACTCCATCTATGAACTGGAGTGTGTGAAGATTCAAAGCTTCAGGATCTCCATAGCACACGACAACACAGAATATCTGAGGAGACTCCAGAGGAGCCAGTATTAATAGTGTAACAGAAGCCAGAAGCCTTGAACCAGACCAATGACTCATCACAATGAACATTTGCAAGTAAAGACATGTGAACAAAAAGTTATACCATGGGACAGACTGTGACACATTGCAGATTCCTAGAGAAGATTTTTATTTTTATTTTTTTTTGGGGGGGTGGAGGTTGCAAAGATGGATGGTGGATATGGAGGGATAGGGAGATGAATGGCTTTGGGGTGTATGGTGTGAAATTCACAGAGAATCAATAAAATGTTTAAAAATTACAGGTGAAAAGAGATATATTGCAAGTAATACTGTAGAAATTCAGCTCATTAGGGGTTACTTTGGAAGACTAAATGCAAATAAATTGGTGAAACCTAAAAGAAATAGGTGGGCTTTTAGACACAATCTTTCAAATTGAATCAAAAGACTATAAAAATATAACTAGATCATAGCTAATAAGATCAAATCAGCCACAAAAACGTTACGAACAGAGAAGTCTGTGACTGGATGGGTTCACTGTCACATTTGATCTGATTTCTAAAGAGGAGTCAATGTCTATAAACACATATCTCTCAAACTCTCCCAAAGAAGTAAAAGCATAGAGGTCAGTATCAGAAGTCAGCATTACTTTGTTGCTCACACCTAACAATGACACACACAAAATTAAATTACAAATCACTGTTATCACTAGTCGAAGACTCAAAGATCTTCAAGGTATAGCATATTAGAAAGATACAGATGTCTCAGTCCTAGGATGCAAAAAAAGTAACCATACACAAATTAATATAACATATAAATGATTGAATATTAAAATTATAACCTCAATATACACAGAATATAATTTAATAAAATTAAATATTATTAATTAAAAAACTCATAACAAATTTGGCATAGAAAGCTCATATGTCTGAACATAATAAAGTTTATACGTGGCAAGCCCATGGCCAATATTATCTTGGAGATAAGAATAGAAGTTGTAACATAGCATTAGAATCTAGATCTACTGCTTTTATCCAGTGTATCATTAGAAGCTCTAGACAAAGAATCACTTGAGAGAAAAATAAAAGGTATAGAATTAGTAGGAAAAGAGGACAGTTTTCTAGTATTTGCACGTGATATGATTGTATACATAGAAAAGCTTAAGGGTTCCATCAAAACTGGAAAGTGAATTTAGTAACCACATTTACAGCAATAATGAGTTTCCTTAGAAATAAATCATAAAAGCAATCCAATTTAAAGGAGACATATACACACATGCAAAACAACTTGGAATTAAACTTAACAAAGTGGTGAAAGACCTTTACAATAAAAATTGCATAATGATGAATAAGCTTAAGACAGTAGAAGTAAAGAGGCCTCCATGTCATAAAATAGGAGAATTAATGTTTTTAAAATATCTATACTACTCAAGTTGATTTATATGTTCAATACAATGCCCATGATATAAATATCAATGATACTTCTTATATAGCTAGGAAAACAATCTTAAAATTTATAAGAAATTCCAAAAGATCCTGAATAGGCAAAGAAATCTTGAGTAAAAAGAACTAATTTGGGTGTATCATAATATCTGATTTTAAGTCATGCTACAAAATCACGGTCATGCTACAAAATCACGGTGACAATAAAGCATTGTATTAGCCCAAGAACAGACACATAGACTAATGAAATAGAATAGAAAACATAAGACACAATAAAATCAGCCACCACCTGATTTTAGGCAAAAATACAAAAATATATACAATGAAAAAGGGTGGGCCTCTGTTACACTTCAGGGGAATTTTGTTACCGTTCTGGGGAAGCTGTATATCTACAGGCAAAAGATTAAATCCTGACATCTATCTATCACCTTGTACAGCAATCTCTTTAAAATTTACCAAAAACCTGTACTAGAGAAAAACATGGCTAAACACTTTGTGATATTGGTATACACAATAATTTTCAGTATAAGCCAGTAGAAAACAAGGAAAATATTGCCAAGACTATTAGAACATAGCAAAATATTTTTGAATGTTGAAACTTCTGCAATTCATCAACAGAGTGAAGAAACTGCCTATCAATGAGAGAAGTGGGTGCCAGCTCTATGAAAAGGGGCTAACAGCCATAACGTATAAACAATAGCAAACAAGTAATCCAATTAAAACTGTAGAAGATCTAAATAGACACTCTTCTAGATAAGAAATACAATTGATATTAATTTATAAAGAAAACACTCAATATCATTAGACATCAGAAAATGAAAATGCAAATCTATAATAAGATAACATTTCACTCCATTTAGAATAGCTATGAGTGGTGGTATATTGATGATGATGATGATGATGATGGTGATGATGATAATACAAAATGACAAATGCCTTTGAAGATGTAAATAAAGAAGAAATTCTTGCACATTTGTTGTGAAAATGTAAACTGGTACAGCTACTGAATAAACTTCATAATTGAAAGTAGAAATGCCATACAAACCAGCTATATTATTGTTGGGTACACATCCAAAGGAAATGAAATCAATGTACGAAAAAGATACCTGTACAGAGAAACCCTGTCTTGAAAAATCAAAAAAGAAAAAAGAAAAAGAAGAGAAGAGAAGAGAAGAGAAGAGAAGAGAAGAGAAGAGAAGAGAAGAGAAGAGAAGAGAAGAGAAGAGAAAAAGGATACCTGTAAACCTGGGCTTATCACAGCACTGTTCTCCACAGCCAGGATGCAGCCTAAAGGTGTTTGAACAGATCAATGACTCAATAAATTGTGAAGCAAATAACACCAGATGTGAACCATACATAACATGCTTGAGAGTTTAAATGTGAATCCCTTTATTTTCCAAAATTAATGTGGGCAAATAAATACTCTGCTTGAAAAAAAGTTTTGATGATGCGAATGTTGTTAAGCTTATCTATAATTATGGTTTCACCGTTTTGTAAATCTACCACATTTTTATACTTTCGGTAGGAGGATTATATGATATGCTAGGTGGGTTTCATTAAATTTGTTAAGTAATTGCCAATAAACACCAAGAATGAAAGATCATCAAAACTAATAAGGGGTTAAATTAACTGACTTTTAATTCATAGTTCTCATAAACAAACAAAAGAAAAAGAAAGAATACTCTAACAGGAGAGATATTATCAAGTACAAATACTATGATTAATTTAATAACAACAGACTGGGTAAGCTAGAAGGAAGCAGAAACATGTTCTGAGGCAAAGTGTCACATCGAATCATTTGGCAACTTACCCATAAACAGTTCTGTAAAAACAAATCTTTTTCATATTAATGAATATACCTTTTTCTACTTTTTTACTCTTTTATTGAAAATAGATTCTTTTCTTATACAGTATGCCTCTTGTCTCAGAACAGAGGCATATTTTTATTCATTCTTTCTATATTTTCAAACGTTTATGTTTTTATTCTTTGGTAGTTTCATAATGAATTTAGATCATCTCCATTCCTCAATCCCCTCCATCTTCTCCTGTACCACACAACCCCTCATCTTCTTCCCAACTTCATATCTTTGTTTTATAAACTCCAATTAGGACTGTCCAAGTGGATTCAGGTAGGGACACCCACAAGGAAAATGAGAATATCCCTAAAGAAAGCTGATTCTTCCTTCCTCAGAACCACCAAGTGCCAATAACTCCTCAATGACAGGTGAGCCTTGTGGGCCCCAACTTTGTTCACTGTAGAATGCTGACTGGCTTGATCTTATGCTGGTCTTGTGCATGCGACCACAGCTGCTGAGAGTGTGAGTAAACTGGCTTTGTCATATCCCAAAGATAGCTTCACAGCAGCCCTCCCCGACCTTTGGCTCTATTTTTCTGTTCTCTCTTCCATGATATGAGCCTCACAAATGCCCACTTACATCTGGACACTCACTTATTCTGTGTATTTTGACCATTTGTGAGTCTCTTTGTTAACCACCATCCACTGGAAAAAACTTACCTAATGAGGGGCTGGGTACTACACTGATCTATGATTACAATAAATACTTGGAAGGAGTTTTGATTCTCTGTCTACTTAGCAAAATAATGGTACTTGGTTCACACTTAGGGACTATAAGTTCCCCAGCCATGATTCTTGGTCATATGAGTGTCCTCCCGTGAAGCAAGCTTTAAGTCAATTGTGAACCTGCTGGCTGTCAGTTGCACCTTGAGCATTCAGGCAAAACAACTGTTTTTAATAAACTCACAGTTTCAGTAGATAGAATGATTCGATCTCAGGCTACTAGTCTTCATTAGGTTTACTAATTTAAGAAAGGAAAAATGTCAATGTTCAAACAGCAACCATTTGCCTCTAATCACAGGAAAATTTATTAAAGCACAAGTTTTAACACTTGAATATGAAAATTTGACTTTGAGGTCTGGGATAGGGAAGAATTTCAGAATCACATTAATTTGTGTAGCTATGGAATGAGTGACGAAAATGAAGGACAGGTCACTGGGTCTGAAGAATAAGAGCTGAAGTGCATGGGCCTTAGACTGTATGCAAAAAGATCTTAGTGTGAAAGATAATGAATGACAGGGTGTAGGGTAGAAAGAAAGACTGTAGGAGAGATTCCATGTTTAACTGGAAGAAAATGAATGAGTAGGAAACTGAACAATGAATGCGACAGCAGAAGGCTTTAACCAACAAAGGAATGAACCTCAAACATGTTGAGGAAATACTAGAAAGCAGAGAAGTAGTAGTAAGAACATTACTCAGGAGATCCTGTACTTGTCTGGCCTTATTCTGTCTTTGCTGTCTGACTTGTCAAGAAATAATTTAAGATATAAACAAATAAGGTTCCTCATTTCTCCTCTGATCTATAAAGGAAAGTAATAGGGGATAATATTCAAGTAATTGGGCCACCATGATTTTTTTTTCTTCACATAGGGCATTTAGAGCCCCAGATCTATCATCTGTTGTAAGTTATATGATAATTATGCATGCTCTAACTTAGTGAAAGACTAATATAAGGACATCCTTCTCTAAAACAAAATGTATATGCATATACACACATACACATTCACTTTGTGTGTGTGTGTGTGTGTGTGTGTGTGTGTTCAGTGCACTTATAGATGAAGCTATTTTTCAAGTTATAAAGTCAAACAGGATGTATTGTACTAGATTAGTTGTCGCCACAACTGAGAGATCATATAGTGGAGATGACAGCTACAATGCTAAGAACAAGTAAAACTGGAATATGTAACTGACCAGATGAAGAACTTGGTATGAGCCATTTACCCACGTAATCGTTAGTTTCTGGTTTAAATTAAAGAATCTTAACAATTAATTTGAAATCATTTGTGATTTTATTTAACTGTTAACTATTTAAAACCATATTCAACATATGAAGCAAGCTCTCAATTTATTCCTTCTGTGATACAATATTAAACACATAGTTTTATATTTAGAGCACAGATTCATATATTGGACTCTCTTAATTTTCTAGGTTATTTTATTATTGGTTATTTGCTAACTTTATATCAACTCTTAGTACAATCAAGAGTATAAAAATTATTCTAGAAAAATATAGCCCAACTTTTTTTCTAGTTTCATTTTCTCCCAAGAGTGAGTTTCTTTCTCTGTTTCTTTTCACACAACAACTTTATAACATTTACAAAAATTTCACCACTCTAATCTAACTGAAATATTCTCCAAGGTCTTTGGATTCAACCATATTGTTTTTTTTTTATTATGCCTTAATTATTTACCACCTGAATGTGTGATTTTTTTAATTATATGCTAAAATCTCAAGTCATAACAAGATGTTATATTTTTATTTATTATTTCCTTTTTGCACTGTTAATTCTATGGAAAGCAATTTCCTGTAGTTTTGCCTGCTAAGACTCTTGTTCAGTTGTAACAATCCCCTGATGCACACACATTGTCACTGTATTCACAATCTATTGAGAAGAGACAGAAATGGCTTGACATTCAAGTGTCTCCACCCCCGCCCCCATGGATTAAGTAGGGCACAAGAATCTAGCAACTTTGGAAGAAGCCAAGCTTTCTTTTGCTTTAATGCACCCAGAAGATTTCAAATCAATACTTAGCATTAACGTTTTAATTGAGAATTAACATTATAGTAATTGGAAGTGAGGATCAGCATCTTGATGTCTACCAGGTGGCTCCGAGAGGAAGGTCATTACACTGGAGAACACAAACATTGGAAAAGGAAGACACAAATCATTTGTTTCCTTGGGCAAGGACACACAGTAAACACTTGGATTGGTGGTCAACTGTAATTTGCTTCTGGAGTCAGAAACTGGCAACATTGCACTTAGGATTTATAGCAGAGCACAGTCACAGTGACTTTGAAAGCAAAGGATAAAAGAATAAAGGGGAACTTCACTAGTTGTGAAGGAGCTAGCGTATAAGAACTTTTCCCTCAAAGCACAGAGTGTACCCTTGTGTGTCTTCTCAGTAAACCCCAAAGCCAGTTGCTATCCTCAGAATGCTGTACTCCTAAATAACACCCTTTGCATAAGTCAAACATATGTTAGTCTAGGTTCTCAGCAATGTTTTATTGTTTTGCCTGAAATTTTCAAGCTAATATATTCCTAGCCTGAATAATACAGATATTTCCTTCTCATTTTGGATGAAAAGAAACATTCCAAAAACTATAGTGTTAATTATTTTGTTCCCAATACTGGAAATACTCAAGCACTTCTGCACGGTCCCTCAGAGCACAGGACAAAGCCTCCTGCTGCTGTTCACTCTGTCCTCTAGGACCAGCCCACAGCCTCCACCTTTCACTTTCTGGGAAAGAGTATCTCTCTCAGCTTTAGCTCCTTAGTGGAATAAAGAGAATGTACGGGAAGGGGGGCTTCCGCAGTAATCATTGCAAGTTCTCTTCTCCAATTATTGGAACTGAAATTCTAGACAAGATATGAGCTGTTTCCCTAAGTGTCCTGATCCACCAGAGGACCCAGCCAGGGAAGAGCCCTCAGCTCAGCCCCTCAGGCCACAGTCCCCACTCTTCTCTCCAGTGTCAGTGCATTGTGCAGAATTGTGGCGCAAAGAGGTGACCTCAGCATCACATTCCACACCCCGTGAGTCCAAAACTCCCTTCCTTGTCCTGGAAGAAGGGCTTTTGTGGAAGCAGAGTTTGAAAAGCCCCAGCACTGTAATGGTCAAGACTATCAAAATTATTACTGCTATGCTTACAAGTATGAAGACCACCGTGGAAGAGGAGTCGAAAGTCAGAGAAACAGGGGGCGAAGATGTGTAGTTCAGTGTGGGGATCATGCTTCCTGATGGTGTGACAGTGACTTTCGGCTTGGCTTGTGGGGTCTTTTGAACAGTAGGTAAAGTACTCTGTGTTCCCCACTGAAGAATCTCAGTGACCTGGGGCATCTCTCCTGGCTTGTCATAGACCTGACCTGGCCATGTTCTGTTTGTCACAGGACCAGCTGGAGTGGCTGATACATTCCTGGTGGGCAACTTGGTCCCCTCGAGGGTTAGCTGTCCTTCCACCTTGGTCTCACAAGAGCGTCTGCCCTTCCCCAGCTCAAAGCCTGCTGCACATTCGCAGACGAATTCTCCCAAGTGGTCTAGACAGTCATGGAGCTCCACACACTTGCCAGCACGGAGGTACCTCCCAGAACAGGGGCAGAGCACTGCCCCGGGGAAAAGCCCGTCCCATCTTGCGGTTGTCTCTTCCTGGATGCAGGTGGATGAGACGGAGAAGTCCCCGGGGCACATCGCACTCACCTCGGTCCCAGGAGGGCTGAAGTCCAGGGTGGAGCTGCTCAGCCGAAAAGGAGCTTGGAAACTCAAGTTAGAAGCGGCTCCCAGGCGAGGAACAGAACACAGAACCTCAAACTGGTACTTGCACAAGTAGCCGTCAGCGCGTAGGTGACAGCGCATCTCCTTCCAGCCAGCAGGCTCCACTCCCCCGGTGGCCTGGAGCGCAGCACATTTTCTTACAGTGCAGGAACGTTGTGGCTCCTCCACCCAAGGTAGTGTGCTGCCCTCTGAGTCTTCTGACACCGGCTGCAACCAGGAGAAACCCCTCAACGGCTCTCTCTCCAGGGTGCACTGTGAACGGCCACGCTCCAGAGCCACCCAGAACAGAAGGTCTTTGGAGCCTCCGCCAGGCCCGGGACCTGCACGCAAGAGCAGGAGCACAGCTCGCAACTCTGAGCCTGAGTGCACGGTGCTGAGAGTCCCGCCGCGCAGGCTGCAGGCCTCCTCCGCTCCCCTCCTCTTGATGGTAGCGTGGTGTAGGCTGTAGCAAGCCCCCGAGGCCGAACAAGCTGCGCGATCGGCGGTGGGGTGCTCGCCATTCCCTGGCCGAGGCCAGAACGCAGGACAGAGGAGGCACAGGGCAAGCGCTGGCCTCATCCTGGAGACTCAGAGCACACAGCTGCTCCCAAGTCCTCTGACTTGCTGGAGGGCACCGGGCTGTCTCTAGAGTTGCCGCCCTCTACAGCCCTTTCTACCACCATGTGTGCCCTCCCCTCGCCTCTCCTGAGCTCTCACCCCCCAACAGCTGAAAGTCCCCACCACACTCCCTTGGCCAACTGCTTTCCCTAGACCGTGACAGGAAATGCGTCCCACAGCCCTGCCAGGTTCCCTGTGGCTCTGATTTATTCAGGGGTCAGGAACACAGCTGGCGCCTCAACACTGGGAACACACTGGGCCAAGGGGGTGCAATGCCCCGCTTAGATAAGCAGGAGAAAAGAAATTTGCCACTGGAATCAAGTGAGGCTCTTTCCTTGCTCACACTTATCTGGACTTTGGATCTCAGAATGCAGTGATGATCGTGGGCAGGAACCCTGAGCCCACACCCGCCCATTGTGTTTGTGTCCGGGACTGTGGAGTTGGCGTCAGTATAATTTGTAGACTGTTCCAGGCTTCAGGGAGGTTTCCTGAGCCTGGTGTTGGGGGAGGGATCATGTGAGGAATGTTCCTACTTCTTTCTTAGCTGGAGACCTCACTATTAAAACCACTGATCTCTAGGGACTCTCTTTCTTTACTCTGTCAAAGGAAACCCAGATGTGCAAATTGCCAGTCAAGGGACCTAGAATTCCATTGGGCATTTTCAATGGAAAAATAGCTCCTCTGGTCAGCACTTGCCTTAAAAGTTTAATTTGTACTTCTATTTATTTACTTTTTAAAATACTGGTGGTGGTTGATTAGGGCAAATATTTACATCGAGGTGACAAACAATAGTTGTAGGTCCTAACTATGGTGATTTCCTGGACACATGTGCTCAAAAGCTCTTCAGGCTATTAGGTTGCATTCGAATGAGTTCATGGTTTTATAAGGCTGAAGAACATATGTGTGTGATTCTATCCTTGAACTATGGAAAAATCACAGCTCCTATGTTTATCTGCCAACATTTATAGAAGAAAAGTGTAAAAGGACATAAATAAAAGCTCAAAAATCTTTATCGTGAAAATTAAACTATTCAATCATAATACACAGTGACACTGGAAAATAATGCTCTGTAATTTGAGAAATGGTTGAATCAGCTACTTCAGGTTCCAGTGGCTGTTTTGTTTTAATTACACACTAGCTCAGTTAGAAGTGGGGGAGAATTAAAGAAAGAAAGGTTTTGGGGAAAAAAGGTTAAAGTCAGCGTTTTTTTGTTAGGTTCCCACCTAGGACCAAAGGCTAAGTTGCCTATTTAACACATCAAAGAGGACACTGCCTACCAGGCTTTCCCGGGCCCTCCCTCTGGCAAACCAGGCCCCATGCCCTGAACTCTCCATCCCGGGACCTGGGCTGTCCTTCCCATCTATTCTAACCATCTTCGGTTACCCACTCTCTTTGAACCTTTGGCCTCCTGGCTGCTGCACCTGGTTCCCCTCTCTCCCCTCTCCTCCCCCCTCCCCACATGGGCCCAGCTCAGAGTCACACACACTGGACTCTCCCAGTGGGCCATGCTTCCTGCTAATCTCTCCCACATTTCTGCAGTAAACCTCCTCCACCATACCTAGGAGGGAGGTCATGTCATATCCTTCCTTTTCTGTGTTTTCATTCAATTATGAAAGTTCTTTTATGTTTGTAGCAATTTAGAGAATTTTATATACTTATTATAAAGTGTGTCATTTGTCTGTCTTGACTCACAATGGCAAATATCTTGTACTTAGAAACAGATTATGTTTAGCCCTAGTAAACAGGCAACATGCTTATAAGCGTCTGCAATCAGAATGGAAGTTGCTATCTCTAATGCATCCCGATGCACTTTTTTTACTTGCTTTGCTGTGCTGAATTGAACTGTTTCTGTTAACAAGGGGCAAGAAGAGGATGTCAAGATAATGTGTGTATGCTTCCCTCTTGTTTTTGTTATTACTATCACATCCGGGAATTCCTTGTATCCCAACAGGAGACAGTAAACATAAAAATTGTCATCAAACTAGCCTGCTCTTCTTTCTGACTGAAGAGTTGCACAAAGATTTTTCTTCTACCCTTTCTGGTTTCCTAAGTGACATCCCTCAGTTCTTTCTAATATCTGAGACATACAAAACGACTTTGCATTTACACTGAGGAACTTTGTGTCGTATAAGAAAGAAATATGAAGAATCCAGAAATCTAATTGAGTGAAATTTTGCAGTACTTAATAACATGGAACAGTTCTATATGCCTTCGCGATCCCATGATTGTGAATTGGACATGTGTCCACGAACTGTGATGTATTTTGACAGAAGCTTTTTCAAAGTTGAGTAGTCAGTGGAAGTTCTTAGACATTTTGAAAGTCACTCGGTGTGCGAACTGTTTCTGGACTAAATAAGACCACAGATAAGTAGAAACTTTGTGTGTGTTCTCCCTCTCTGGCATTCTGTGTAGTGGGATATTATGAGAGGAATTAACTGGCCATAAAGACTATACATCATATCTTTGGATTGAAAGCATGTAAGACAAGAATTAGGGAAAAAAATCAACCCAAAGTAAGACATCTATTATTTTTAATCACTTATTATCCTACACACAACTAGCATGTTTTGAAACGTATAATATACCTGAAATAGGAAGAAAACTTTGTTTTTCAATTGTATGATTATTTAGATATTGTACCTCCAGCAGAGTTCAAATACTTGAAACAGGTAAATTCCAAGCCTCTGTGTATGTGTAAATTTGTATGTGTGTGAGAGAGAGAGCTGTTTGTGAACATGTATGTGTAGTCAAGAGGAATTCCTGTACATATAACAGAGTATGTGTAAAAGAACTTTATTGTTCTATCAATAAAAATAAGAATCCACTAAACTGCCCAGAAGCAGGGATAAATAGGGTATATTCACTCAATGAATATGATATATTTTATCCTCAGATTAATGAAATAATATTACTTAACCCTAGCAACACAATGTTAAGTTGTTGCAGGAAATATTAAAAATCCACCTGCCAACTCTCCTGCCCCACCAAGTCACAGTCCTGCTCTAGTACTGACACTGGCAGGCCACAACACTATGACTGGCTCTCTGGCGGTTCTGCCGCCCTGCCCACTCTCTGGCCCCCACCGGGCCATGTCTCCAGCAGGAGGGGGCAGGGAGGGTGTCCCAAATACCTCTCACTTCCACACAATTCCCCACACACCCCACGATCAGTCATCTCAACACCTAATTACCTGGTAGAATCATGAGTCTTAAAGCTTAATAGTTAACCAATTAGATTTATGTATCAATAATATCACAATTTACAAGATGTCAATATAATAATTTTAGAGCCAATTAATAATGATAAAAGCTTTATCCCAATGTTTCTAACCTTATGAAAACTTATCTACTTGTGGCTGGTAATTGCCATGCAGGTTCTCATAGTGACCATGGTTCTTCTTCTCTACCCTCTGAGCGGCTCCCTCTCTCTGCAACTCTTACCTCTGCCCCCTTTTCCCTGTCCAATCACAGATCTCCTCTGCACTAATGTAATTGAACAGGGAAAATCCTGCGACATTAAGTGATAAAAATCTATAAAATATATACATAGACCGACAACTTTTTATAACTTTAAATGTACAGAATATGTACTTTAAATATACATAAGCATTTTAGGAAAGTAGTTACAGTTCAACAAGATTAAAGGAAGAGGAAGGAGCAAATCTCGGATGCTGAGTAAGGAGGTCCTTTGGATGGAAGAAAGAGGATGGACCAGTGAAAGTGCCAAGGGGTTTAATAAGGTATGTTATTAGAGTCTTAATTGTTGTTTTAGATAGTGGTTTGTGGATGACCAATTCTTAAAAATAAATAGTGGCCACCCACCCATCTCAAACATTTTAACCCAGAATTGTTCCTATCTAAAGGAAATGCAGAGACAAAAAAAAAATGGAACAGAGACTGAAGGAAAGGCCATCCAGAGACGACTCCACCTAGGAATTCATCCATCTGCAGATAACAAACCCCTACACTATTACTAATGCTAAGAAGCACTTGCTGACAGGAGCCTGGTATAGCTGTCCTCTGAGAGGCTCTGCCAGCACCTGACTAAGACAGATGCAGATACTCACAGCCAACCATCTGACTGAGTCCAGAACCTCAATAGAAGAGTAAGGGGAAGGACTGAAAGAGCTGAATGGGTTTGCAACCCCATAGGAAGAACAACAATATCAACTAACCTGACCACCCACAGCTCCCAAGGACTAAACCACCAACCAAAGAGTACTCATGGAAGGGCCAATGGCTCCAGCTGCATATGTAGCAGAGGATGGCCTTGTTGGACATCAATGGGAGGAGAGACCCTTGGTCCTGCGGAGGCTTGATACTCCAGGATAAGGGAATACTAGAGCAATGAGTTGGGAGTGGGTGGGTGAGCAAGCACCCTCATAGAAACAAAGGGGAAGGGAGATGGAATGGGGGGTTGTGGAGGGGAAACTAGAAAGGGGGACATTTGAAATGGAAATAAACATAATAACCAAAAATAAATAAATAAATAGTTGCCAAATAAGCAAAAGTGGCTCTATATGGGCAAATGATTATGAATGCCATGATGAAGACTTAGAATTAGCCTATTCCAAGTGCCAAAATCTCAAATTAGGCACAAACAAAGACAAAATACAAGTGTTGTTACATCTTCAAAAAGTAGTCTTAACATACTGTGTTTTAATCCCATAGTTTTGTAGGTAAGCACTTTAAATTTCAAACTATTAGTTATCTGAAATGCATAATACTTATTTTTTTCTTTTCTTTCTTTATTACTTTTAAAGATTAAGAAAAGTTTTAATTATCTGTAGGAGTGTATGTCTCTGGAAAAGAATGGCATATATGTTTGCGTGTGTGTGTGTAAGGGTGAAGTCTATAAGAGAGTATCAGATACACCAGAGTTTGAATGGTAGGTGTTTGTGAGTCACTCCTCCTCCCCATGTTGGGTACTATAATCTGAGCTTGTGTTCTCTGTAAAAGCAGCAAACACTCTTAATGGATGAGCCATTTCTCCAGTCTACACTATTATAATTCTAGAATTTTCACATATATATATGTAAAATGTTTTGATGATAAATGATATTTATTTCTATGTTAACACAAGTAAATAAAGAGACCATGAACAGCAAATGAGTTCAACCCAACATTTTTAATTGAATTATTAATTTAAATTTGCAGAAAAGAGATGAAGATAAATTTTCAAAAATAATATGTAATCTTATAAGTTTATAACATGCCATTCTTCCCTGAATAATTTACTTCCTATTGAATGAACATAGTATCTAGGCTTTAGTATGTTTCTGGATTCACTCCGGATATATTAAAAGCACTTCAGAGAAGATTTTAAAGACCATATCATTCCTTCGATTAAATATTCTATTCAGAAGCTAATCCTTAGAGACCAAGAGTTATGAGGATATTAACTTAATTACTTTTTATGGCTGTGATAAGGCATCATAACCAAGGAAACTTATAGAAAAGAATAACTTATTTGAGGCTTATAGTTTCAGAGAGTTAGAGTCCATGAACATCATGGTTGGTAGCATGGGAGCAGGCAAGTGGGAGTGATACTGGAGCAGTAACTGGGAGCTTATATCTTATACAAATGCAGGTGGGTGGGGTAGAAACTGAGTTGGCATGACCTTTGCAACCTCAGTGCCAACCCTCAGTGACACATCTCTAACAAGACTACACCTCCCAATGCTTCTCAAACAGTTATATCAAATGAGGACTAAGTCTCAAAACATGTGAGCCTATGAAGGCCATTCCCATTCAAACTACCACAGATACATATGCAGCCTTTAGAACTGGATTGGACTTTAGCAATATGATCCTTTTCACTAGACTAGTTGCAAACGTTTACTGCTCTTATGAATCTTTTAAAAGTCAAGTCCATAAATCTTGGTATTTTTCAGGCCCTGATCCTAGATCTTCTCATTTACTTGATATTGTTTTCCTCTGGCAACCTCATTTGATGCTTGTCACGGGTGTGATATCATCACTATGACAATAAAGCCCATATTTGGATATATATATATATCCCTTTCTCATATTATTTTTTTTGTCCAATTTATATGTTTCCATTTGGATGTGAGATAGAAAAAAAGGAAAGAAAATCCAAAGTCAATATAAGGAGAATAGTTAGAGTGAAAAGGGTCCACTGCACTAAAAACCTTCGGAAAGACTTAAACTCAGCACATTGTGTCTGGTAGAGGCTAGGATATTGACAATTAACTATACTTTATTAGTTATAGTATACTTAATTGTAAGTTCAAGGGTTTGGAGACCATGGTATTCTCATAGGAGAAGAGAAGGAGGAATGGAGGGGAGGAGATGTGGGAAGAGGGAACAGGGCAGAGATGGAGCCAGATGTTGGGATGTAAAGTAAATTAATTAGTTAGTTAATTAATTAATTAATGGAAAAACTTAAACAACAACAACACAAAAACAAAGTATAATCATAACCAACACACTAAGTCAAAATTCCCATAAAAATCAATTCCTCGTGTGGTTTGTATCCCCATTAATAGTTTGTGAAATACTGATCTACCAGACAATATTCTTGTGGATTGAAGTGGTTTTCATACTTTAGGTCACAAATAATGAAGCCTAGTTAGTACTCAAACAATAAGTTTAAAAATTACGTATCCTGTGTACAAATGACCAGACATACAGAGTGCACATATGGGCACGCACACATCAATACATATGTGAATAGACACAGTTGGTAAATGAGAGCAAGCACACACACATAATAGACACTTGGCAGATGAACAAACAATGCACACATGGACATGCACACGCATAGTGCACATGGGGGCAGGCACACACAGTGCATATATAAACAGGCACACACGCATGGAATATACATACAGGCAGGCACACATCTACACAGTCTACACAATATTGTAAAGTGTAAATAACTTGGAAAATTCCAGCATGTTAGTAACTGAACATCAGAAATGTTCTTGTTTTTGTCTCAAGAATCAAATCATAATTCCATGGGAGCAACAGTCTTCCAGGCCTTTTGGCCAAGACTTCTTTTAATAAATTGGTTGCAAGTGTTGTTTTGGGACTTAACTGACAAACTTTCCTCATCACACAGCTGGCAGAATTATTTTATTTAGGTTTTGGGACAGTTCACAATGCCTGTTCCAGCTGTATCTTTGATATGATTTATTCTTGGGGTATTTATGTGGTAACTATATTTAATAATCAAGGCATGTTTTAGGACCCAAAGCAAGCTTTTTTATTGGTACCTGCACAATTTCCACTTCACAGAGCTGGAAAAAGGAAAGAAGAAAATCACAGCTACTTATTAGAAATCCTATTAGGCTTATCTGTTATCAGTTTGTAAGTACCAGGGATAATCAGCAGTTACCTAAGCATTTACCTTGTAGAGGCAGTGGAACAAGGCAATTACTATTAGTTAGACTTAATAGGTAGTTCCTTTTAAGTCGTATGCATCAGACAAGCCCACACACCCTGCACAACAAATTTGGCTTTTTCTTCCAGACATGTGATTTATCCTCACTATTATAAAGCATTACAAATCTGGTAAAGTCGGGGGATTTTTATTTGACCTTCACATTTAGCTTCCAGAAGTTTTGTTTTCAAACAGAAGTGATTTAGGCAAATATAGCCAATCAAAATGCAGGCCATATATCTTTTTGTTATACTGCCACTTTTTTTTCTGTTACTGAAGTCACATAAAATGATATAATTTATAGCAATGGAGAGAAAGGAAAAATACCTCCAAAATGTATTGTTATACTACATTCATTTCTATTTAAGAAAAACTGAAACTCTTTATTATCATAAGTTTGTGAAACTATATTGTTAATGAGTGGTTGCACCGGGGATTTGACTTTGAAGTTCATTGTTAAATTGGGATACTTTTAACTGATTTTCTTCAGTGTCTCAGTATTTCATGATCTTAAATGTATTTGTGAACAGTTATGATTCAGTAGTGGCCCTTCTATTGGATAGTCTAGAAGATTTGATGGGTGTTAATGGCAAGTTTGGTTGAAGAGTCGTCTCAAGCATCTTAGATTCCTTTTCTTAATTTTAACAAAGTGACGCCAAGTCACAGGAGATCAACATAGACAGTAAGTAGAGGTCTTAGAAATTCAACCTGTGACTGCAGCCTGGAGTGACATCTAAATATGCACTCAGGAGGAAGTGAAGGCTACCTAGCAAAGTAAACAATAGTCTCATGTTTTTTGGGTTCTCTGCTCAAAAACACTCTTAGCACATATCCCTGCTCACTCATCCCAGAGTGTCTCTGAGGAGTGTAGTGAAGAAAGTAGAGGTTAGTACAGAGAAGGCTTATCCAGAACACCAGAAGATCTTTTACCCCCTTTGTGATTGAGAGAATTCAGAAAGAGCTTTGCTGTATTCCCGTGCTTGGAGACTGAAAAAATATGATTTTGCTACACTACAGCAGATGAGTAGGACTCTCAACACAGCAGGAAAGGAGACAATCCATTCTTCTCTTAGTCTCCCTTCACTACTGCAGCTGCCTGTCTTTTTTTTTTAATTATTTATTTTATTTTATTTTTTTTAATTTACATTCCAAATCATTTCCCCTTTCCCCGTTTCCTCCCTCCCCGAAAGTCTCATAAGCCCCCTTCCCTCCCTCTTTTCCCCATTCAACCCCCTCTCGCTTCTCTGTCCTGCCATTCCCCTACATCCAGTCTTTCCAGGACCAGGGGTCTCTCCTTCCATCTTCTTAGAAATCTATTGATATGCGGATTGTGTCTAGGGTATTCTGAGATTCTGGGTCAATATCCCCTTATCAGTGACTGCATACCATGTGTGTTCTTTTGTGATTGGGTCACCTCACTAAGGATGATATTTTCAAGATCTGACCATTTGCCTAGGAATTTCGTGAATTCATTGTTTTTAATTGCAGAGTAGTATTCCATTGTGTAGATATACCACATCTTCTGAATCCATTCCTCCGTTGAGGGACATCTGGGTTCTTTCCAGCTTCTGGCTATTATAAATAAGCCTGCTATGAACATAGTGGAGCATGTGTCCTTATTGCATGCAGGTAAAGCCTCTGGGTATATGCCCAGGAGTGGTATAGCCGGATCCTCCGGGAGTGTCATGCCCAGTTTTCTGAGGAACCACCAGACTGCTTTCCAGAGTGGTTGTACCAGCTTGCAATTCCACCAGCAGTGGAGGAGTGTTCCTCTTTCTCCACATCCTCGCCAACAACTGCTGTCTCCTGTGTTTTTGATCTTAGCCATTCTGACTGGTATGAGATGGAATCTCAGGGTTGTTTTGATTTGCATTTCCCTAATGACTAAGGATGATGAACATCTCTTTAGGTGCTTCTCAGCCATTAGATGTTCTTCAGGTGAGAACACTTTGTTTAGCTCTGTACCCCATTTTTTAATAGGGTTACTTGCCTCTCTGGAGTTTAACTTCTTGAGTTCTTTGTATATATTGGATATTAGCCCTCTGTCAGATGTAAGGTTGGTAAAGATCATTTCCCAGTTAGTTGGTTGCCGCTTTGTCTTTTTGACAGTGTCTTTTGCCTTGCAAAAACTTTGTAATTTAATGAGGTCCCATTTGTCTATTCTTGATCTTAGAGCATAAGCTATTGGAGTTCTGTTCAGGAAATTCTCCCCTGTGCCCATATGTTCAAGGTTCTTCCCTAGTTTCCCTTCTATTAGTTTCAGTGTGTCTGGTTTTATGTGGAGATCTTTGATCCACTTAGAATTGAGCTTAGTGCAAGGAGATAAGAATGGGTCAATTTGTATTCTTCTGCATGTTGACCTCCAGCTGAGCCAGCACCATTTGTTGAAAAGGCTATCTTTTTTCCACTGGATGGTTTTAGCTCCTTTGTCAAAGATCAAGTGATCATAGGAGTGTGGATTCATTTCTGGGTCTTCAATTCTGTTCCATTGATCTACATGTCTGTCACTGTACCAATACCATGTGGTTTTTAACACTATTGCTCTGTAGTACAGCTTGAGGTCCGGGATACTGATTCCCCGAGAGGTTCTTTTACTCTTGAGAATAGTTTTAGCTATTCTGGGTTTTCTGTAATTCCAGATGAATTTGAGAATTGCTCTTTCTAACTCTATGAAGAATTGAGTTGGGATTTTGATGGGGATTGCATTGAATCTGTGTATTACTTTTGGTAAGATGCTCATTTTTACTATATTAATCCTGCCAATCCATGAGCATGGCAGATTTTTCCATCTTCTGAGGTCTTCTTCAATTTCTCTCTTCAGAGACTTGAAGTTCTTGTCATACAGATCTTTCACTTGTTTGGTTAGAGTCACGCCAAGATACTTAATATGGTTTGTGGCTATTGTGAAGGGTATTATTTCTCTTACTTCTTTCTCAGCCTGCTTATCCTTTGAGTATAGGAAGGCTTCTGACTTGCTTGAGTTGATTTTATATCCGGCCACTTTGCTGAAGTCATTTATCAGCTGTAGGAGTTCTCTGGTGGAGTTCTTTGGGTCGCTTAAGTATACTATCATATCGTCTGCAAATAGTGATAGTTTGACTTCTTCCTTTCCAATTTGTATCCCTTTGACCTCTTTTTGTTGTCTAATTGCTCTAGCTAGAACTTCAAGTACTATATTGAAAAGATATGGAGAGAGAGGGCAGCCTTGTCTAGTCCCTGATTTTAGTGGGATTGCTTCAAGTTTCTCTCCATTTAGATTGATGCTGGCTACCGGTTTGCTGTAAATAGCTTTTACTATGTTTAGATATGGGCCTTGAATTCCTGATCTTTCCAAGACCTTTAGCATGAAAGGATGCTGAATTTTGTCAAATGCTTTCTCAGCATCTAATGAGATGACCATGTGGTTTTTTTCTTTGAGATTGTTTATGTAGTGGATTACATTGATGGATTTCCTTATATTGAACCATCCCTGCATCCCTGGGATGAAGCCTACTTGACCGTGGTGAATGATCGTTTTGATGTGTTCTTGGATTCGGTTGGCAAGAATTTTATTGAGTATTTTTTGCATCGATATTCATAAGAGAGATTGGCCTGAGATTCTCTTTCTTTGTCGGATCTTTGTGTGCTTTTGGTATTAGTGTAATTGTGGCTTCATAGAACGAGTTGAGTAGTGTTCCTTCTGTTTCTATTTTGTGGAACAGTTTGAAGAGTATTGGTGTTAGGTCTTCTTTGAAGGTCTGATAGAATTCTGCACTAAAACCATCTGGACCTGTGCTTTTTTTGGTTGGAAGACTTCCAATGACAACTTCTATTTCTTCAGGGCTTATAGGACGGTTTAGATGGTCTATTTGATCCTGATTTAATTTTGGTACTTGGTATCTGTCAAGGAAATTGTCCATTTCCTCAAGATTTTCTAGTTGTGTTGAATACAGGTTTTTGTAGTAGGATCTGATGATTTTTTGAATTTCCTCAGTTTCTATTGTTATCTCTCCCTTTTCGTTTCTGATTTTATGAATTTGGATACTATCCCTGTGCCCTCTGGTTAGTCTGGCTAAGGGCTTATCTATCTTGCGGCTCTTGCTTATCTATCTTGCGGCTACCAAGAGCTGGGCAGATCTGCAGTAACCAGCGTGCTAGCTCTGCTGTGGGACTTCTGCCTGACAGAGGGACGCCCCTTCCCCCCCCCTAGGAGAGATCACACACCCCTGCACAGGGCAGGAGCCTACCAGCCTCCCTTTGGCGACCTCTTCTCCAGGAATCCACTAGGCTGAGCCTTTGGATGTGCAAGGCCTCCCCAATATAAGATCACTTCGGGCAAGGCACATTAGGGCTCCAAAGTCACTCAGGAGCAGGCAGGCCCCAGAAATCGGTGCCAGGGGAATCCTGGTAATCCAGGGGGGGGCAGAAATAGCTTTGCAGGCTCACAGGAGGTCCAACCAACAGCCAGTGGCAGCAGGACCAACTAACACCAGAGGTATCCAGATGGCAAAAGGCAAATGTAGGAATGTTACTAACAGAAATCAAAGTAATGTGGGACCATCCGAACCCAATTCTCCAACAGCAGCAAGTCCTGGATACCCCACCACACCCGAAAGACAAGATCTGGATTTAAAATCACTTCTCATGATCCTATTAGAGGATCACAAGAAGGACACAAATAAATCTCATAAAGAGTTACAGGAGACCATGAATCAACGGTTAGAAGCCCTTACAAAGGAAACACAAAAATCGCTTAGAGAAATGCGGGAGAACATGGATCAAAAGATGGAGGCGCACAAGGAGACAACACAAAAATCGCTTAATAAGATGAATCAACGGGTAGATGCACTCACAAAGGAATCACAAAATTTGCATAAAGAAATGCAGAAGAATATGGGTCAACAGATGGATGCCCATAAGGAGGCAACACAAAAATTGCTTAAAGAAATGAATCAACGGTTAGATGCCCTTACAAAGGAAACACGAGAACTGCTTAAAGAAATGCAGGAGATGATGGATCAACAGATGGAATCCCATGAGGAGGAAACACAAAAATCGCTCAGAGAAATGCAGGAGAATGTGGGTCATCAGGAAGAAATCCTGAAAGAGGTAATGCAAAAATAACTCAAAGAAATACAGGAAAATACAAACAAATAAGTGAAGGATCTCAGCAAATCCATCCAGGAACTAAAAAAGGAAGTAGAAACAACTAAGAAATCACAAAGGGAGACAATTTTGGAGATAGAAAACCTTGGGAAGAAATCAGGAGTCATAGATGCAAACATCAACAATAGAATACAAGAGATGGAAGAAAGAATCTCAGGTGCTGAAGATTCCATAGAAAGCATCGACTCAACAGTCAAAGAAAATGCAAAATGCAAAAAACGTGTAACCTAAAACATCCAGGAAATCCAGGACACAATGAGAAGACCAAACCTAAGGATTATAGGTATAGATGAGAGTGAAGATTTGCAACTTAAAGGGCCAGTAAACATCTTCAACAAAATTATGGAGGAAAACTTCCCTAACCTAAAGAGAGAGATGCCGATGAACGTACAAGAAGCCTACAGAACTCCAAACAGACTGGACCAGAACAGAAATACCTCCCGTCACATAATAATCAAAACACCGAATGTTCTAAACAAAGAAAGAATACTAAAAGCAGTAAGAGAAAAGGGCCAAGTAACATACAAAGGAAGACCTATCCGAATCACATCAGACTTCCCACCAGAGACTATGTAAGCCAGAAGATCCTGGGCAGATCTCATGCAGACACTAAGACAGCACAAATGCCAGCCTAGACTACTATACCCAGCAAAACTCTCAATCACCATAGATGGAGAGACCAAGATATTCCATGATAAAACCAAATTTTCACAATATCTTTCCACAAATCCAGCCCTGCAACGGATAATAGGTGGAAACCTCCAATACAGGGAGAGAAACAACACCCTGGAAAAAATGAGATAATAACCTTCTTGAATCAAACCCAAAAGTAGATAACCACTCAAACATAAAGATAGCGTCAAGAATGGCAGATGGCAATAATCACTATGCCTTAATCTCTCTTAATATTAATGGTCTCAATTCCCCAATTAAAAGACATAGACTAGCAGACTGGATACGTAAACAGGACCCAGCATTTTGCTGCATGCAGGAAACGCACCTCAGTGTCAAAGACAAGCACTACCTCAGAGTAAAAGGCCGGAAGACAATTTTACAAGCAAATGGCCCCAAGAAACGAGGTGGAGTAGCCATCCTAATATCAGATAAAATTGATTTTCAACCTAAAGTCATCAAAAAAGACACAGAAGGACACTACATAGTGATCAAGGGAAAAATCCACCATCAAGAACTCTCAATTCTGAATATCTATGCTCCAAATGCAAGGGCACCCTCATTCGTAAAAGAAACTTTACTAAAACTCAAAGCACACATCGCACCGCACACAATAATAGTGGGTGACTTCAACACCCCGCTCTCTGAAATGGATCGTTCAGGAAAGCAGAAACTAAACAGGGACACAGTGAATCTAATTGAAGCCTTGGACCAACTGGAACTAACAGATATATATAGAACATTTCATCCTAGAGCTAAAGAATACACCTTCTTCTCAGCTCCTCATGGTACCTTCTCCAAAATTGACCATATAATTGGTCACAAATCAGACCTCAACAGATATAAGAAGATAGAAATAATCCCATGCCTCCTATCAGATCACTATGGTATAAGGGTGGTCTTCAATGGCAACAAAAACAAAAGAAAACCCACATACACATGGAAGCTGAACAATGCTCTACTCAATGATAACTTGGTCAAGGTGGAAATAAAGAAAGAAATCAAAGACTTTTTGAAAGTTAATGAAAATGAAGGCACAACATACCCTAACTTATGGGACACAATGAAATCAGTGCTAAGAGGAAAATTCATAGCGCTGAGTGCTGCCAAAAAGAAACGGGAGACAGCATACACTAACAGCTTAATGGCACACCTAAAAGCCCTGGAACAAAAAGAAGCAAATACACCAAAGAGGAGTAGAAGGCAGGAAATCATCAAACTCAGGGCTGAAATCAATCAAGTAGAAACAAATAAAACCATACAAAGAATCAACAAAACGAGGAGTTGGTTCTTTGAGAAAATCATCAAGATAGATAAGCCCTTAGCCAGACTAACCAGAGGGCACAGAGATAGTATCCAAATTAATAAAATCAGAAATGAAAAGGGAGAGATAACAACAGAAACTGAGGAAATTCAAAAAATCATCAGATCCTACTACAAAAACCTGTATTCAACACAACTAGAAAATCTTGAGGAAATGGACAATTTCCTTGACAGATACCAAGTACTAAAATTAAATCAGGATCAAATAGACCATATAAACCGTCCTATAAGCCCTGAAGAAATAGAAGTTGTCATTGGAAGTCTTCCAACCAAAAAAAGCACAGGTCCAGATGGTTTTAGTGCAGAATTCTATCAGACCTTCAAAGAAGACCTAACACCAATACTCTTCAAACTGTTCCACAAAATAGAAACAGAAGGAACACTACCCAACTCGTTCTATGAAGCCACAATTACACTAATACCAAAAGCACACAAAGATCCGACAAAGAAAGAGAATCTCAGGCCAATCTCTCTTATGAATATCGATGCAAAAAATACTCAATAAAATTCTTGCCAACCGAATCCAAGAACACATCAAAACAATCATTCACCACGATCAAGTAGGCTTCATCCCAGGGATGCAGGGATGGTTCAATATAAGGAAATCCATCAATGTAATCCACTACATAAACAATCTCAAAGAAAAAAACCACATGGTCATCTCATTAGATGCTGAGAAAGCATTTGACAAAATTCAGCATCCTTTCATGCTAAAGGTCTTGGAAAGATCAGGAATTCAAGGCCCATATCTAAACATAGTAAAAGCTATTTACAGCAAACCGGTAGCCAGCATCAATCTAAATGGAGAGAAACTTGAAGCAATCCCACTAAAATCAGGGACTAGACAAGGCTGCCCTCTCTCTCCATATCTTTTCAATATAGTACTTGAAGTTCTAGCTAGAGCAATTAGACAACAAAAAGAGGTCAAAGGGATACAAATTGGAAAGGAAGAAGTCAAACTATCACTATTTGCAGACGATATGATAGTATACTTAAGCGACCCAAAGAACTCCACCAGAGAACTCCTACAGCTGATAAACGACTTCAGCAAAGTGGCCAGATATAAAATCAACTCAAGCAAGTCAGAAGCCTTCCTATACTCAAAGGATAAGCAGGCTGACAAAGAAGTAAGACAAATAATACCCTTCACAATAGCCACAAACCATATTAAGTATCTTGGCGTGACTCTAACCAAACAAGTGAAAGATCTGTATGACAAGAACTTCAAGTCTCTGAAGAGAGAAATTGAAGAAGACCTCAGAAGATGGAAAAATCTGCCATGCTCATGGATTGGCAGGATTAATATAGTAAAAATGAGCATCTTACCAAAAGTAATACACAGATTCAATGCAATCCCCATCAAAATCCCAACTCAATTCTTCATAGAGTTAGAAAGAGCAATTCTCAAATTCATCTGGAATTACAGAAAACCCAGAATAGCTAAAACTATTCTCAAGAGTAAAAGAACCTCTCGGGGAATCAGTATCCCGGACCTCAAGCTGTACTACAGAGCAATAGTGTTAAAAACCACATGGTATTGGTACAGTGACAGACATGTAGATCAATGGAACAGAATTGAAGACCCAGAAATGAATCCACACTCCTATGGTCACTTGATCTTTGACAAAGGAGCTAAAACCATCCAGTGGAAAAAAGATAGCCTTTTCAACAAATGGTGCTGGCTCAGCTGGAGGTCAACATGCAGAAGAATGCAAATTGACCCATCCTTATCTCCTTGCACTAAGCTCAATTCTAAGTGGATCAAAGATCTCCACATAAAACCAGACACACTGAAACTAATAGAAGGGAAACTAGGGAAGAACCTTGAACATATGGGCACAGGGGAGAATTTCCTGAACAGAACTCCAATAGCTTATGCTCTAAGATCAAGAATAGACAAATGGGACCTCATTAAATTACAAAGTTTTTGCAAGGCAAAAGACACTGTCAAAAAGACAAAGCGGCAACCAACTAACTGGGAAATGATCTTTACCAACCTTACATCTGACAGAGGGCTAATATCCAATATATACAAAGAACTCAAGAAGTTAAACTCCAGAGAGGCAAGTAACCCTATTAAAAAATGGGGTACAGAGCTAAACAAAGTGTTCTCACCTGAAGAACATCTAATGGCTGAGAAGCACCTAAAGAGATGCTCATCATCCTTAGTCATTAGGGAAATGCAAATCAAAACAACCCTGAGATTCCATCTCACACCAGTCAGAATGGCTAAGATCAAAAACACAGGAGACAGCAGTTGTTGGCGAGGATGTGGGGAAAGAGTAACACTCCTCCACTGCTGGTGGAATTGCAAGCTGGTACAACCACTCTGGAAAGCAGTCTGGTGGTTCCTCAGAAAACTGGGCATGATACTCCCGGAGGATCCGGCTATACCACTCCTGGGCATATACCCAGAGGCTTTACCTGCATGCAATAAGGACACATGCTCCACTATGTTCATAGCAGGCTTATTTATAATAGCCAGAAGCTGGAAAGAACCCAGATGTCCCTCAACGGAGGAATGGATTCAGAAGACGTGGTATATCTACACAATGGAATACTACTCTGCAATTAAAAACAATGAATTCACGAAATTCCTAGGCAAATGGTCAGATCTTGAAAATATCATCCTTAGTGAGGTAACCCAATCACAAAAGAACACACATGGTATGCAGTCACTGATAAGGGGATATTGACCCAGAATCTCGGAATACCCTAGACACAATCCGCATATCAATAGATTTCTAAGAAGATGGTAGGAGAGACCCCTGGTCCTGGAAAGACTGGATGTAGGGGAACGCCAGGACAGAGTAACGAGAGGGGGTTGAATGGAGAAAAGAGGGAGGGAAGGGGGCTTATGGAACTTTCGGGGAGGGAGGAAACGGGAAAGGGGAAATGATTTGGAATGTAAATTAAAAAAAATAAAGTAAAATAAATAAGAAAAAAAAGATTCTTTTCTCATATAATATATCATGATTATAGTTCCCTCTTCCTCTCCTCCTCTGATTTCCTCCCCCCTCCCATCTGTGCCAAATCTACCCCCTTTCTGTCTCTCATTAGAATAGAACAGGCTTAGAGAAGACCTGATATAAACATGTAGGCTCTGTGCTTGGTGCTTCAGTTTCTGTGACCTCTTATGTGCCTTCCTTAGTTAATTCAGAGCACCTTGTTGTCCTGGTGTCCTCCACTCTCTCTGACTCACAATCTTTTTGCCTTCACTTCCATAGGATTCTCCAAGCTCTGAGGTGAACTATTTGATGGAGACTTCCAATTTAAACTATTTTTTTCTCTTCATAATTTCTGCCTCCTGGGTCTTTCTGCATCTCTTCCCATTTGCTTCCAGAGGAAGCCTCTCTGATGATGCCTGGACAAGATGCCAATCTATCAGTATAACAGAGTATCATTAGAAATCTCTTTTAGATCAGTTATGTTTGGTTTTACCCTAGGTCTCAGAGCTATCTAGTCTCTGGTTCTTGGTTACTCAAGCAGTGTCTGGCATGGATTCCTTCTTATAGGGTAGGCCATAAGCCAAATTAAATGTTGGTTGGCTACTCCTGCAAGTTTTGTTCATAGCAGGATAGATTGTAGGTCAAAGATTTTGTGGATACAAGGTTGGTATCCATGTTTCTCTTTCAGTAGTCTGCAGAATATCTTCCCACACCAAAGAGCACAGAATGTACGGTCTATGTAGGTGCCAGCTTGGCTTTCCTGTGTTCAATAAGTTGTGTACATGTTGTCTTTGGCAATGAGGCCCCACAGTCAATTTGTGGAGAGCAACCAGCCTTTTGTCTTAGAATCAGACTGGGTTGTTTAGGGATTTCCATAGGACCACCTTGTCCAACAACTTAACTGAATACAACCTAGTAACACCAGTGGAAGTCTTGCCAGGCTACCAGAGATGAGCAGTTGAGACTCAGTATCCTGCATTACTAGGAGTCCTCATTATGGTTACCTTCACAAATTCCAGGAAGTTTCCACTGCCCTAGGTTTCCACACTACCCCGAATTCCAACTATCTCTCCCTGAATTCATTTTCCCTATCTCGCCCTCCTACCTGAACCTTCCTGTTCCTATTTCTATTTGTCCCCATACACCCATAAAACCTTATTTCCTGATCTCAAGAAGATCCATGTTCCCACTTCCCCCAACCCTTTTCTTTACATAAGTAGGTCTAGCTTGGTCATCATTTACTTAATGCCTAAAACCCACTTATAAATGAATAGCATATTTGTATTTCTGTGTCTTGGTTGCCTCACTCAAAATAATTTTTTTCTACTTCCATCTGTTTGCCTGAAATTTACATGATGTAAGTTTTTTAAACAGTTGTGACAATATTCCATTGTATCGAAGAACTACATTTTCTTTCCAATTTTTGGCTTTTATTGCTAATTATTACTATTGTTAATATTGTTGAGCAAATGTTTCTGTGGTAGGAAGGAGTGTCCTTTGATTCTCAACTTTCTGAGGAACTACCACCTTGATTTCTATAGTAGCTGTACAATTTTGTGTTTCTACCAGCAATGGAGGAATAATTCCTTGTTCAACATCATTGCCAGAAATTTTAGTTGTTGCTTGTGTTTTGTTTGTTTGTTTGGGTTTTTGTTTGTTTGTTTTGTTTTATCTTAGTCATTCTTGCAGATATAAAATGGAATCTCTAAGTAGTTTTGACTTGCATTTCCCTGATGGCTAAGGACACTGAACATTTCTTTAAGTGTTTCTCAGTCATTTGAGACTCCTTTACAAAGAATTCTCTGTTTAGATCTGTACCCCCATTTTAAATTGGATCATTTTTTGATACCTTGTATTTTGAGTTCTTCATATATTTTGGATACTAGTCATCCTTTGGGAATACGTAGTTGGCAAAAATCATCTCCCATTTGTAGGCTGTCATTTTATCCTATTGATGGTGTCCTTTGTCTTACAGAAGATTTTTCAGTTCCATGAAAATTGAATCATTAATTGCTGATCTTAATGTTTATGCTATGAGTGTTCTATTTAGAAAATTGTTTCCTGTATCGTATGGTTATGGTGATTCCCTAATTTTTTTCTATCAAGATTAGTATATGTGGTTTTAGGTTGAGGTCTTTGATCCACGTGGAGTTGATTCTTGTGCAGGGTTATAAGTATGGATCTTTTTGCATTCTTCTACATGCAGACATTCAGTTTAATCAGCATCATTTGTTGAAGAAGGTATTTTTTTCCAGTGTGTATTTCTGGACTCTATCAAAAATCAGGTGTGCATAAGTATGTAGATTTATTTCTGGGTCTTCATGTCTATTTCATTAATCAATATGTCCTTTTTATAACAGTATTATATGATTTTTATTATTATAGCTCTGTAGTATAGCTTGAAATTAGGAATGGTAATATTTCTAGTAGTTCTTTTATTGTTCAAGATTGCTTTAGTTTTCCTGGGTTTTTTGGTTTTTGTTTTGTTTCGTTTTGTTTTTGTCTTTTCATATGAAGTTGAGAGTTGTCCTTTCAAGAATTGTATTGAAATTTTGATGCAGATTGCATTGAATCTGTAAATTGCTCTTGGTAGGCTGGTCATTTTTACTATATTAATTGCACTGATCCATGAGCATGGGAAATCTTCCTATCACTTGATATCTTCTTCAATTTCTTTCTTCAAAGACTTGTAGTTTTATTATTCAAGTCTTTCACTTGCTTGGTTAGAGTCACTCTAAAAGGTGTTCTTTCCCTGGTTCCTTTCTGAGTCCATTTGTCATTTCTGTTTAGGGGAGCTAAATTACTTTTAAAAGCTAATTGCTTTTGAGTTAATTTTGCATCCAGCTACTTATGTACTGTAGAAATTTCCTGGTGGAATTGTTAAGATGAATAATGTATAGTATCATATCACCTGCAAATAGACTCTTTCCAATTGTATACTCTTGACCTCCTTCAGTTGTCTTATTGCACTTGCTAAGACTGCAAGTACATAAATGAATATGCACAGAGAGAGTAGACAATCTTATCTTTTTCCTGATTTTAGTGGAATTGCTTTGAGTTTCTCTCCATTTTAAATGATGTTGGCTATGAATTTGCTGTAAATGGCTTTTATTATGTTGAAATATGTCCCTTGTATCCCTAATCTCTCCAGGACTACTATCATAAAGGAGTGTTGGATTTTGTCAAAAGCCTTTTCTCTATCCAATGAGATAATGATGTAGGTATTTTTTGGTTTTGTTTTTCTGTGAGTTTATATGGTGAATTTCATTTACTGAGTTTCATATATTGAACTGTCCTGCATCTCTGTGATGAAGCTTACTTAATCATGGTGGATGATCTTTTTGATCTGTTCTTAGATTCAGCTTGTAAGTATTTTATTGAGCATTTTTTGCAACTATTTTCATAAGGGAAATTTGTCATAGTTCTCTTTATTTGTTGAATCTTTATGTGGTTTGGCTATCATGGTAATTGTGGCATCATGAAATGAATTTGGAAATGTTCTTTCTGTTTTCATATTGTGGAATAATTTGAGGAACATTGATGTTAACTCTTCTTTGAAAGTCTGACAGAAGTCTGTGCTTAAATCACCTGGAGATAGGTTTTTTTGATTAGTAGACTTAATGACTGCTTCTATTTCGCTAGGTGTTGTAGGTCTATTTAAACTCTTTGTCTGATCTTGATTTAACTTTGGTGAGTGGTGCCTATGAAGAAAATATTCAGTTTCTTTTAGATTTTCCAGTTAAGAGGAGTACAGGTTTTTAAAGTATGTCCTTATGTTTTTCTCAGTTTCCTCTCTGCTCTTGTTATGTCCCCATTTTTGTTTCTGATTTTCTTAATTTGAATATTCTCTCTCTGTCTTTTAGTTATTCTGGAAAAGGATTTGTTTATCTTGTTGATTATCTCAAAGAACCAACTCTGTTTCATTGATTCTTTGTATTGTTCTCTGTTTTTTTTCTTTTCCTTTCTTTCTCCTCCTTTCTTTTTAAATTTTAGTCCTCAGTTTGATTATTTCTTGGCATCTACTCCTCTTGGGAATGCTTACTTCTTTTTGTTCTAATAATTTCAAGAGTGGTGTTAAGTTGCTAGTATGAGGTCTCTCCAATGTTTTTTATCATTTTATTTTATTTTATTTCATTTCATTTTATGCAGGCAGTGCTATGAGCTTCCTCTTAGAACTGCATTTATCGGGTCTCTTAAGTTTGTAAACTTCCTGCTGTCTCTGTGGTTGCTGATATCCAGATTTAATCTGTGTGGTCTTATAGGGTACAGGGTGTTGTTTCAATTTTTTGTATCTATTGAGACTTGTTTTGTGTCTGAGTATGTGGTTAAATTTGGAGAAAGTTCCATGTGGTGCTAAGAAGAATTTGTATTCTTTTGTATTTGGGTGAAATGTTCAGTAAATGTCTGTTAGACCCACTTGCTTTATAATGTCTGTTAGCACTTTTATTTCTCTGTTTAGTTTTTGTATGGATTAACTACTCATTGTTGAGAGTGGGATATTGTAGTCTCCCACTATCAGTGTGTGAAGGTGCAGGTTTATGCTGTAGAGGTATTTCTTTTATAAAGATATGTGCCTTTACATTTGGGGCATAGAAGTTAAGAATTGAAATGCCATATTGGTAGATTTGTCTTTAATGAGTCTGTAGTGTCCTTTTCTATCTCTTTTCATTAGTTTTGGTTTGAAGTCTATTTTATTAGATATTAAAATGATTAAAACAGCTTCATTCTTTGGTTCATTGCTTGAAATAACTTTATCCCACCCCTTACCCTGAGATAATGTCTATTCTTGATGTTGAGGTGTGTTTCATGGATGCAGCAGAAGGATGGATCTGTTTTCACATCTATTTTGTTAATTTATGTTTTTTTGTTGGGGGAATTGAGACTACTGATATTCAAAGATTTTTTGATCCTTATTTTGTTGTTGTTGGTGGTAGTGGTGATGGTGTTGGTATATAGGGGTAAGTGTGTGGTGTGTGTGTGTGTGTGTGTGTGTGTGTGTGTGTGTGTGCATGTGCGCATGTTAGTCAGGGTTTCTATTCCTGCACAAACATCATGACCAAGAAACAAATTGGGGAGGAAAGGGTTTATTCAGCTTACATTCCCACCTTGTGTTCATCACTAAAAAAAGTCATGACTGGAATTCTAGCAGGTCAGGAAGCTGATGCAGTGGCCATGGAGTGACGTTTCTTATGGGCTTGCTTCCCCTGGCTTCCTCAGATTACTCTCTTATAGCATCCAAGACTACCAGCCCAGAGATAGTACCATCCACAAGGGACCCTCCCCCACTTGATCACTAAATGAGGAAAGGTCTTACAACTGGATCTCATGGAGGCATTTCCTCAACTGAAGCTCCTTTCTCTGTGATAACTCCAGCCTGTGTCAAGTTGACACACAGAACCAGCCAGTACAGTGTTTCCCTTCTTTTGGTTTTTTGTTATGAGATTATTTTCTTTATTTTTATGGGTATAGCTTACCTCCTTAGGTTGCAGTTTTTCTTCTAGTTTCTTCAGTAGTGGTGTATTCATACATAAATATTGTTTAAATTTGACTTCATCTTATTTTATCCATCTATAGTGACTGAAAATTTTGCTGGGTTTTTTTAGTGTAGACTGGCATCTATAATCTTTTAGAATCCACAGCACATCTTTTATACCTATGATGTCTCTAAAATGTATCTTTCTTCAGTTCCCCCAATATTGTCACTGCAAAGCAATAGAAATGTTTAATATACTTTGGTAAAAACTCAGGATATGAATAAAATTTCCATCCAACATCATCTACTTTTTTCCTGTTTCACACCCAAAATCAAAACTAAAAACCACATACAACTTCAGAAAGTTTTCCTCTGTTCTGTGACCATTTCCTCACCCTATGCTGACATCTTACCTTTGACATATTTCAGATCTACCCACTGTGATTTTCTTGTTTTTAATACATCAATCTCAAGTACCTAGACTTGTAGGAGCCCCCACACTAGGCTTCTCATGTCTGCCCCTGCAGCTCTTTCCTGCTAGCTTTACTCCTGGAGCACCGGAGTGTCACACTACCTGCAAGACTGTCATAAAACACACTTGCATTTAGATCAGCTCACCCTCCCACACACTCTTCAAAAACTCTACATGGCTTTTTGTTTTTTCTTCCATAGCCTTCTGCTACATGAACATTTTGCCTTGCATTCTTTGCTACTGTTTTCTGTCTATTCATCCTTACTTCCCAAGTATATTTCTTGGCATCATTACTACTTTTAAATGAGGCTATATATGTACTCTCCAGAGAAACACAGAGAAACAATGAGCACATTGTATGATTAATAGCAACACCTATTAAATTAGACTCATCAGACTCTTGCTTTATTGCTAGAAGTTCCTTAGAACACTGATTTGCCTTTTCATAATTAAATGAATTAAACATCGGCTCTACTTGACCAACCACAGCCTGTGGTAGCTAATTTTCCTAGGTCACTACACACTGGAGGTCATTTTTGTGAAAGTAAGCATTAAGCCCAAAATGACTGTTCAGTCGGTGGACAGTTATAGGTACTGTTCACATTGGTCAGCTCACTGGAATATTTTCCTTTTAAGGTAGTTGAGCAACAAAAAATAGCCTGACAATATAAGGTCTTTTAGTTCCTTGGGTATGAAGCAAACAAACAAGGTATCTGATTTAAATCATTTATACTGTTAAAGGAGTTCAAATGGACATGAAAAAAATTTGAAGAGGTAACCCTTCTTTAATTCATGAAAGAGAATTGTATATTTTCTTTCTTTTGGACCATGGACCATGTCCACTATGGTCATAATTTCTTGGTTTTAAAATTCTTGACAAATTTTCATGCTGTATCCTGAATAATAACCTGGGGACATATGCATTATATTGATTGAAAATGTAATGTAGCAATTAATTAATAATTAAATACTGCAATCGGTTGGATCACCTCCACTGAGACCCATTAAGAGAACATCTAAGACAAAAAGATTTGGATACATCTGAATTTCCACCATGAAGAAGTTATAATTGATTTGTTGCAATTCAAACTCAACTCAAAAAATTGAATGTATTTCATAATGTAGAAGACAAGGAATTGATATTTTGTGTTATTCAAATTAGTTTATATTATGCTAAATTTGACATATTGAATTATTTCTTAATTTAGTTAAACTTGCAACTACCAGAGTTATAATGCTTAGCTACCAAGAAATAAAAATGGATATTATAGATTGTGAATTATATTTATTTGCTCTTATAAAGACCCATTTTGAGGACATTTCAATAAGATAAACCATTATGTTTCTTTACATTTATAGTGAGACCATTTACTGATATCTACTACCAGATGACTAGATCTCCACATAGAGTCAGTTTCCTAATATCTAGCCTTCAATCTGTTACTACATACCCACATCACCTCTCCAAAAGCAATTACCTCATTGATTTTCAGCTGTAATATTTACTTACTTTTAATAGAAAATGTCAGAATGGCAGGAAGGATTTGTTTGATATTTAGAGTTTTGTAAGAATCCCTAGTCATCCCTCTGAATTAAAAAATAGCATATTCCTTTGAAATTTCAGGGTACGTCTGTTATTTAACACAAAGCAAGGCTAAATCAATACACTTATTAATGAATGCTATGTTTATAATCTTGTAAGGCCAGAGCTTTTAAATGCCTCCTAATTTCAGTGCTCCTGCAAGCTATACTTGTCTCCTTTGTCCATATATAAATAAGTCTTCAGTGTTTCAACAAATCAACTAAGGTTTCCTAGCAAAATGAAAATATGAAAGGAGGCCTATTAATTTTGAGAAATGAAAGCCATTATTTTTAAATAACATGAGATAAAATTCCTGAGAGTTTTATTCAGGAAAATTCTTATAAGAGCACTGTCTCAATTTTTTTTTTTGGATTATGGTGTTTTTATTTATTAAATGCCATTATATCCATGAAGTTCTTCTGAAGTGCTGTTTTGATTGTAATTATCAAGCACTAGTCAATTTAACTCGGTTTTCAATCACCAGTCATTTTAACCAGGTTTTTTGTGGCCATCTACCTAGAAGTTTATCCTGGAAATATGTGCCCCTGGTGATGACTACTAAGCACATGCTATTCCCTCGTGAAATAATGACCATTTTGGGGGGGGTGCTGTAAAGAGAAGTTAACTCTCCTACCTTCTTGGTTCAGAAGTCATTGAGTACATTTCATATTCCTGTTACAACAAGAGAAGCAGTCTGTCTCAACGACATCTAGTATCAAAGTAGCTTTTGACTCTGCTTCTCTACCCTTCTATTATCAGAAAGCCACTTTGGAAACACCGAGAATCTGAAGAGCGCTTTTGTTTGAATTAACAAATTATTGTTAAAATGTTATTTTTATTATATTCATGGATACTTTACACAGGTAGAAGATTTTGCAAATAAACAGGGAAACATATACAGAGGATGTTACATGGACCATTTATTTTCTAATAGTTGTATCAGGGAAATGAAATTTGACTGTTGACTGTGGGTGGTGGATGTTGCTATGGTAACCTATTCCTTAGGCAAAACTGGAGGATGATCATGGTGATAAGAGGAAAAGTCAGAAAACAAACTTGTCAAGATGTATTTTTAGCCAATTTAAGATAATGAATATTTTCACTTAATGTATGTAAGGGAGAATTGCTCCAGGAAGCCAATGGTCTTAAGTGGGAAATGGAAAGATGGGGCTATAGCTAAGCATTTGATCCTAATGAAGTTTGGTAATTTTGATTCACACAGTGATAAATTTTGTAAATTAGCCTGATGCAGCTGCACAAAATCAGCCAAAGTAAAATTTTAAAAAAATGATAAAAAAGGCCATTTTCTTATATGTACTGTGACACAGAAGCTCACATCTATATCACTAGATAATGGTTTTTAATATTTTATACAAATTACTTCTTGAAATAGTCACAAAAATTCTTTGATATAAGGAATCCCATCTGTTTTGCATAGGGGAATTGGTACTGAGAGTTTTTTAATATAAAATGAATACATGGGAGAACAAAATGGGGTGTTAAAGCTATGTAAATTCTTAAGATCCATCAATAGTTTCCTGATGGAATATATATGTCAAAGCCAGCATCCTCAGATGAGAGAAAATACATGATGCTTGACTTTTGGGTCTAGGTTACCTCACTCAGAATGGTTGTTTCTATCTCCAATCATTTACCTGAAAATTGAAAATTCATTTTCCTTAATAGCTGAGTAATATTCTATTGTGTAAATGAACTATATTCTCATTATCCATTCTTGACTTGTTGGAAGTCTAGGCTGTTTCTACTTCCTGACTATTATGAATATAGCATCAATGAACATAGATAGTAGGGTTTAGAGCCCTTTGGGTATATGCCTAAGAGTGGTAGAGCTGGATCATATGGTAGAACTATTTCTAGCTATTTGGAGAACCTCCACACTGATTTCTGTAGTAGCTGTACCAATTTGCACTCCCATCAGCAGTGAATAAAGTTAGAAAATTAGTAAGGGGAAGGGATTTCAAGGGAGTGAAGATAAAATGCAGTAGCATAAAGGTTAAATAATGGGATAATGGAATGGGAAGTGTTAAATGGGGATGGGGAATGAGTTCAGGGTAGAAGAGGGTATACCAAGAGGGATAATTAACATTAAAGACATTTTGAAAAAGAAGTCAGTTGGAAACTGCTGCTCTAGAAGCTTAAAAATTTATACATGTACACACATAAATGACAGGTGGCAATGAGTGTACTTGATAGTATAGGCTAGTAAATGAAAAGGCCAGGACCAGGAATGGGTTACCGCTTTTGGAGTTTTGGGCAAGTGAAGTCCCATAGACACCCTAAACATTATTGGCCATTATAGTGCTCTTGATTACGCCTCACCATCTCCACATGCAACTTGACAATATGACACTATTGCTGAAAACACCACATATTTACATCATGAAAAGCAAACTGGTTCTCACCTTGGAGCTTTCAAAATAGTAGAAGGTCTTATTCATTTTAATAGAAGACAAAAAGTAATCGTGCCTAGCTGTAAACCCTAGGTTACAACAATGACCTGCCTGGCAAGGTGTGTCCACTGGTGAAATAGTGACATAAATGTCATAAGAGGAACCAATCACTCTATCATCTATTTTAAGGATCATTCTACAAATTGAAACCCATATCTGGCACTGATATCAGAGCCAAGTATCTGTGACTACAGGGGTCTTAAGCTAAAGGAGAAAGTGCTATTATTATATGCTAAATGGAGATATCATTAAAGCAACATCATTACATCAATAGATAAGTGCCTTTCCCAGCCCTCATCAGACAAGCTTCTATTTTCAGTAGATGGTGACTAACACAGAGACCCACAACTGATCAAAGTGCAGAGAATTAGAAATTGGGGAATGCCCAGTCATGGTAGGACATTATAGTACAGCTCCTCCTCCCATGGCTCAGAGATCATTGTGGAAAAAGGGGCAAAAAGATGATTAGAGCCAGAAGTGGTAAATGACCACAAAGAGATAGTATTCCAGACACAGCCAGACAGCTGTACTTATGAATTCTTGGCAGCTGAGACAATATAATAAGACCTGCATGAGCTCAAGACAGACAAAACCCCTAGCATAGAAAGGAGAGATGAGGAGAGACGGGTGCAAAGACCCACCCATAGCTAAAGAGACAACAGAAATTGATAATTTCTAGATGAGAGAGTCAATTTCCTTTAACTATCATTGTGGCCTCTGGTGGGTTGGTCATGCTCCTTTACAAAATCACATATTGGAAGCATAATGGCAGCACCATCTGTACCTGTTGGGTTTTAAATGGACACAAAATTGAAAAGGTGTTGAAGGGGAAGTTGATGAGGGAAGAATAGAGTAAAACGGAACATGATTAAAGTAGTTTGTATAATTTTCTCAAATTACTAATAAGAATAAAGAAAAAGTGATCTGTCAATAGAACACACCCTACCAATGTGGTTCAGGTCTACGGCTAGGAGTTACAAAGTTCTGAGTTCCAACATGTCTCTTAGGTGAATAGGGCAATTTAACCCCTTTGTTGTTTGGTTTCTATATCTTTCAACAATGAAAATAGCTAGCTGCCTCTCTTGCAGAGGTGTATGAAAATCAAATGATGCAATTACAGGGAAAATGGTTCATAAACTCAATAGGACCAAACAAACATAAAGGGAGTATTATTAGAGTTAATGATCAGCAACATTGTTCTCTGCTTTTCCTGGCCACGATAATGAGTGTGTATGTATCTGCTTATCTAGGGAGGATGTGAGGCTGGAGTCTTGCTTCCAAAAGCAAGCAGCACTAGCTGGAAGATTATTTGCACAAAACTTACAGAGGAAATCTGTTTAAAACGGATTCTAGGATCATAATAAGAGCTAACATGTATTGACAGCTTTCTACACATCAGACACTGCCATAAGCACTTTTTGCTTGCTTTAACTCATTTATTCTATGCAAGAAGCCTATGTCAGAAACCATTTCTATTTCATTTTCCTAACATTTATAGATGAGGACTGAAAGAAGGCAGATATAAAATAAACTTTTCCGAGGCCATGGGGCCAGTAAATTGTAAATTCTGTTCTGAAATCAGGTACTAGACTCAATAAGCAATGTTTTAAACTGCAATACTTTCTGTCATCTATACTACACATTATTATATCAAATGTATTGATACAATGCTTTATTACATGTGTGAATTCAGTTTAGTTTTTCTTCATTTTAGGTAAAAGCAATTATATGTGAATGTGTTGTGTGTGTGAATGTGTGTGTTTGAATGTGTAGGTGTATGTGTATGAGTGTGTGTGTGTGTGTGTGTGTGTGTGTGTGTTTAGGCATCAATAAAACCAGAAGACATTAAATGCATAAAATGACTATATTTTAATAACAGTTGTTTCACAGTTGAATAATTTTGTGAAAGCAATAATAAAAGAGGAGCAATAAACTTCTAGCTATGATGCCCAGGTTACAGCATCAGTTATTCAAATGCATGCCTATCTCCTAGGGATGTCCAATGCTACTGAGAACAAAGGTATTATGTGTTAGGATGTTCAATTTCTGGGAGTTTTCAAAGTAGACAGAAGCATTCAATTTTGGTTTGGAAAGAAAAGTAAATGAAGCATTCAAATAAAATACTGAAAATCTTCAAAGAGATCCTCATACTTCTGGAGACACTAGGATTGGGACATGTCCACATTCTCATGGTCTTAAATAGCAATCATATTTGTTGCACTGTGAGTTGAGCTAATGATCCATTGTTAACATTTGTTATAGGTCCCTAACGTACTACTTTCTCTCTATGTTTCAGGAACTCCTTGTTTAATTCACTTCCCACTCCTAACACATGCTGTGTGCTCTGTGCTTTGTTTTCGTGTCTGAAATGTCTGGATGTTCTTCTACAATATTGTGCTGAAACCTAGTCACTGACCTGATGATATTAGAGGTACAATCATTAGGAGGTAGTCAATCATAGGGACTCTGTCCTTTTAAGAATAGTCTCAGAGGGCTGCCTAGACATCTCCACTGTGTAAGAACACAGTGAGAAGGTATGATACCTTAATCAGAAATGGCTTCTCCTAAGACATCAATTCTGCGAGGGCTTTGATCTTGGCTTTCTCAGCCTCCAGGACTATGAAAAATGTATTTTCTACTGTTTACAAGCCATTCTTTTTAAACTATGCCTCAGAGTAAATTAGCTACACTTGATACTTGTGTATTTCTTTAAAATAGGACATAGTTCTTTATAGAAAGTTTGAATATTCAAAGACAATATAACAAATTCATGTTACATTTATCTGGAAGCAAGAATATGTAAAAATCTTAAAGCCCTGATTCCTTTGGAAACCCAGGATGACATTTGACCTTGAATTAACATTCATTTCCAAAGTCTGCCAGCAGGCCTCTATGCACTCATGTTAATTCAGTGAACTCATATGAAGAGGATAGGAGCCAGCAGGATGGTAAGGGAGACACTATGTGGTGTGAACTGAAGGAGAACAGTCGTGTTTGAAATAATGAAAAAATCCTGGGGTTCAGTTACTGGAACATAACTGAATCAAAGTAAGAAATGAGCATATTGTTACTAGAGCGAGCATATGAGTTAAGGGACTTACTGAGGGAGAGGAATTTCTCCAACAAGGATGTTGCTTTCTGGGAGAAGAGTGGTAAAAACACAGTAAGCTATGCCAACCAACGTAATGTTCTAAGTGCAGTTCATATACACAAGTGTATGCTTTACTAAGTGCATCACAGGTAAAGCAATTAAATGGAAGAGTTACCTGTATGTTTTGCTATGTATAAGGAAGAGATGTCGTGGCTTTCCACTTTCACCAATGTGCATATAATTTAATGGTAGTCATCGGTGGGTAGAGTGACACCCTTAACTCTGTCACCATGCTCCCTTTAACTATTTTTCAGAATGTTTATATTTAAAAATCTTTGGGAATTATAAACACAAATGTGTCCTGTAACTTAGAATGTCAGATTGAGTAAATACTACATATTAAAATTTCTTTCAATTTCAACATGTCTTGCTTTTATAAAATGGGAAGCAGTACAGTGTGTTCCTCTAGAAAATGAAAGTTAATATTCTGTAAAGAAAATTTTTTCTTTAACATATGGATGGATGAAAATATTTCCAGATGTAGTTTCAAAGCTGTCCTTTAGACCCAAGCCCCTTTCTAATATGCAAGCCTTATAGATCTGAAACTGACAGTTTGTTCTTTCTAGGCCACTTGAATTTGTCCTAACAAATTCCTTGTTGATACAACACTTCTCTATCTTTGCAAGACATTATGGGGTACAGGAGAACCAGTAGGAAACCCTGTTTCCAGGGAACATTAATGTTCCCCAGAAAATGCTGCATGCAGTATGGATTCACATCATCTCCTTTTAAAGTCTCCTATAAGTCAATTTATACACAGAGAGAATTTAAAGTCAAACAGTAGCATAGCCTGCTACTAACCCAGTGTTCTCCTGAACACCACCACGCATTTCCTACTCATTGCTTCCCCTCAATTTGTGATTTGATATTGACTCCATGTTTTTTATAATTGACATGTTTACCTTTTTAATCCCTTTGTTATTCCAATATTTTATTAAATAAAAATCTGGGCTGTTGTTTGGCCCACACCCTTTCATAAATATATGCATTTTAGAATAATGTTAGAGTTACAAAAATTGCAAGGATGTAACCAATCAAAATATTCTAAAGAAACTCATGCTTATCCCTTTCACTACAGAAGCAAAGAATTCCCCCAAGAATAGCATCCTGTAAAAAGAAAAGGACTAAAGTCTACTACCAGCTAAAAAGGATCTGGTCTCCCAGGAAGAGGTATCATAGCATTGAGATTACATTTCAGAGGACTTTGATGGAGAGACTGCATCTGAGAAAACGATGTGTCAGCAAATGGCTGGGAGTGCTTAGTTATGCATACCTCTAGCCCTCTATTTAAACCTAAACCTCATATCAAGACTCTAAGACATGACTGAGTGAGAATGTCACTGTATATTTCTATTTGTTCTTCTGCCCAATGTGATCTCCCTGAATGAATCTTTCTCTGCTTTTCACTATTACTTGACTCTTCAGTTAGCTTGTTCAGAACAAGTATTTGAGCCTAGCTTGATAAGGATATCAAGGCCAAGGCTCTGAACATAGCAAACCTGGCACAAGTACAGTTCCCCAAGAATTCTCTGATGCCAGTTTTTCACATTGTCCAATCTGTTCTTAGTTAACTGAACTGGTGTCCTTCTTGGACGGATTCACTTGAATCTTGTAATAACAATCTCAGAGATTGCTAGACCTCATAGTCCTGAGATCTGCATTTGGATTTGTCTCTCTGTTGTATTCTTGCTCTCACTTTTGCTCTTCCTCTTGCCCCCTTGTTTCCTCTCTCCTTTCTTTCCTCCCTCTCTCTTGTTTAATTCTGCAGGGTTGTGTAACACATCTTCCAGAGAGACCTCACATTTCTGAAGGTGACTAGAACTTCACATGCATTTAATGTGTACATGGGACTTCAGAAAGAAATTTATTTCCCTGTAGAATTATGAGGTCCCGGGAGTTGTTTCTGTGTTTCATGAATATTTGCAATGAACTTTTAACTCTACCTCACTCATGCCATTCTTTTTAAGGCATTCAATGAAAATCACCTTATCTTTTTTTAATAACAACTCACTAACTTTATCTCCCAACCTTTACTGAGTTACTGATTCTTTCTTTAAAAAAAAAATTATCCTCATTTTAGTTTCTAAACTTTCTGCCTGCTTAGTCACAGTAATGTAAAAGGATGCTTGCCTCCTCTGTGTTGAATGTAAGAGTGATCAACTGTTAAGGGCTCTGTGTAGAAGCAGGCGGTTGTGGTCTAAGCACTTTCCTAAGGAATCTCTAAAATGGAACCTCTGCTGACAATCAGGATTTATTTCTCTTTCCTCTGACTAGTTGGCCTATGAAGAATGCTCAAAAAAACTACATCTAACCTAGTGCCCGAAGGGCAAAGCCTGTGTGGTCCTTCTGTGTAGTGGCAAGGTATTTTATAGACTGCAGAGATTAAAACTGCTGAGGTAGCGAAGGGCTGCTGTCTAGCAGCTGAAGAAGATGGAGAGAGTCAGAGCATCAACCTCTTTTTTCACCAGATTTTCATTAACTTTCAATCCCATGGCCCCCACCCACCTATTCTGAAGGACTTAATGTGTCATTCACTTTGATCCAATGAGAGCTCTTACTATCAATTCATAATTTAGCTTTCTAGTTTATGTGCTTGCCAGTTTCCAAAAATTTATTACAATTGGACTTCACTTCTGTTGTCCTTGTTACACTAGCTGAAGTAATTATTGTTGATTTACTCACATTTGGACAAAAAAAAAAGGAAGCTAATGCAAATGTCCAGCCCATCGTTTTAATAAATGTAGCTCTGTTGTTAACCTGGCCAGAGCAAATGTATTAAGAATTGGGGAAATGATACATTGATAAACATGTCTTTACATTTGGAGGGAAACTATAACAGGGATTAGAGAAAACATTAAAACATCATGATCTTAAGTTTAAATGCAACCTCCAAATAGGTAGTTCTAAAACTATAACAGAAGAGAATAAATGCATAGCTTATAATGGCCTTACATTCCAGTGTGACCTAGGCTATGGCCAAGTGGCCAACTCTTTAAGTCTGCAAACCTTTGCCAACTGTTTAAGTGCCAGTTTATTTCAGTGTTATGAGTCATTAAGCCAAAGGGAGGAAAACAGTTGTGTTGTTCTCCAAAACAACTTTGAATATTTTTTCCATAAGGAGAAAAGGTTAAGACGACAGGAAGCTTATCTTGGTGCATTCAGATCAAAACTTTTCCTACAATGGCTGAATAAACACATTGGTTAATTGTGATGACAGTGCATTCTGATACATTATTAAGGAAAATACATATATTGGAATTAATAAAGAATAAGAACTTCATAAGAAAATAAGTGTCTTCAGTACATGGATATGCGAATCCTTGTTTGTTGGTCTAAACAAGAGTTGGTGTGAACTGAGTAATTTCAGCTCTACCAGACAAGTGTCTCTTGACTAATTATTCTGGTAGTTTTCCAAGACTCATGTATCAGCAATGTTAAAGCCCATGCTTAGTTTGTGAGTTCAAATTAAAATATACTCTATTATGAAGACCAGCAATGTCTAGACTATTATTTTTGATTCTTTTTTGAATTTTGGGGTGAGTGAAAGTCATTTCCAATTTCTGAGTGGAAGAGTTCTCTTCACAAGAAAATTTATTATTCCAAAAACTGTTGAAGTGTGTTCTATCTTAAAATAATTGTGCTATGCTGTAAACATCTGTTCCTGGAAAAGTTGAAGGTATGTGTTAGAATTCAAGTTAAAGCAGCTATATGAAAGTAGAATTTTATGCATTTCCAAAGTTATATCCTTCAACGTAAGAAAATAATCTCTTACCTCAGATGGGAACCATTGTAAAATGCAGCCTACATAAGACTATACTCTTTATTACAGGAATGTGAGAGCAAAATTCTTCTCTGAAATGAGCTTGTGTTTCTCTTTGTAACTTCCGAACTGCATATCCACCTTTTGACAGTCTTCAATAGATAAGAAACTAAAGTGGGGTGGGGGAGAGCAATACAGATATTTTATGACAAGTGCTCTTCATACATAGACTTTAACAATGCTGATACATGAGTTATGAAAAACTCCCAGAAAAATTATTACTAGATTAAGAATCTTTACTAGAAAGTCAGAAGCTAAGCTGGTTTAGGGTGACAAGCTTGGGAAGCCACTATCCGGGAAATGACTTGATTGTAAGAACCTCTCGGTAAACAGCTCTGTGCATCCTGATGTAAACAGCTACTGAAGGTGTACAGTATGTAGACTTGTTATGATCCGACTTTAGTGGCAGGCAGGGAAACTACATTGCCACAGAGACTGGACATGGGGACAGAGGCTGGGACTACAGAGCAGACAGCTGCCAAACTCCAGGGCTTCTTCTATTAAAGGAAATCCTTAGAAGAAACATCCGGATGTTTCCTCCTCTGCCTGCTGCATCACCCAGGTCACTGAATTTTTCCCCACAGACTCTGGAGAAACACACATTCTCTTGAGAATATGATAAAATCATTGTTTAAAATTCCAAGGTTGCAGCAACTGCTTGCCGAAGCACAGCTGGAGCGACACCCTTGTTATTTTCCCCTGGCGCAGCTCAACTGTGTTTCAGCAAGTTTGGCTGACATTTCTTTGTGTATTTTTATCTGGCTCAGAAAGCTGTACAACATCACTTCAGCAGCCTTCAAGGGACCCTTATGAAATGGACCTTGCTACTCGAAGAGCATGTGAGCTGCAAAGTGCTCCTGCAGGTCTTTGGAAAACAGAGACTACCAAGCGACTCTATGTAAATCACAGACCACCCAACTCCAGAGTTTGAGAAACTAAGTAGTACTTAATCCCAAAGACTCTTAGTATCATAACCAGAAGTAAGATAGCCCAGGACTAAATAAAACATGTTTATAAGCAGGATTAACTTTAAAAAAAGAAGAGAAAACATGATGCTGCCTGATATTCATTCAGTAACTATGAGCAAGTACATGTAGTTTCAATAGTATAAAATGCCAAAATGAGCATGAGAAAGAATAAACACTGATTTTTTTTTTTTGCTAATATCCACTTATTAGTGAACACATGCCATGTATGTCATCCTTTTGGGTCTGAGTTACCACACTCACGATAAAATACAGAATACCCAAGATACAGTCCACAGAACTCAAAAAGGACAACAAACTGAAGGGCCCAAGTGAGGACACCTCAGTCCCACTTGGAAGGGAAAAGAAAGCAAGCACAAGGGGGGAAGGAAGGAGGGACCTGGGAGGGAAAGTGGATGGGGGCAGGGGAGGGAAGGAGGGACCTGGGAGGGAAAGTGGATGGGGGCAGGGGAGGGAAGGAGGGACCTGGGAGGGAAAGTGGATGGGGGCAGGGGAGGAGGGACATGATATATTTGGCAGGGGAAAAGGACTGAAACCCTGAGGGCCAGCAGAAAGAATGGAAACAGGCAACCTCTGGAGGTAGAAGGTTGAGGGGACCCTCTAGAATAGATCTGGGAGGTAGATACTTTCAGGAATCAAAAGGAGGGACTTTAGATGAGATGCCCTACAGTGGGAAGAGGGAATTTGTAGAGCCCACCTCCAGCAGAAAGTCAGGGCATCAAGTGAGGGATGGGTTGCCATCCCACAGTCAAAACTCTGATCCATTATTGTTCTTGTCTGAAAGAATTGCAAGGATGGAAATGGAGAGGAGCCTGAGGAAATGAAGGACCAGGGACAGGCCCAAGGTGGGATCCAGCTCAAGGGGAGGCCCCAAGTCCTCACACTTACTGAGGCTCAAAAAAAGGATCTATCATGACTGTCCTCCGAAAGACCCAACAAGCAGCTGAAAGAGTCAGATGCAGATATATACACCCAACCAATGGACAGAAGCTGCTGACCCCTATGGTTGAATTAGAGAAAAGCTGGAAGAAGCTGAGGAGGAGGGTGACTCTGCAGGAGGACCAGCAGTCTCAATTAATCTGAACCCCTGTGATCCCTCAAACCCTGGACCACCAACCAGGCAGCATATACCAGCTGATATGAGGCCCCCAACACATATACAGCAGAGGACTGCTGGGTCTGGGTTTAGTCAGAGAAGATGCAACTAACCCGCAAGAGACTGGAGGCCCCAGGAAGTTTAGAGGTCTGGTGGGGTGGGAGGTGGGGGTTGGGGACATCCTCGTAGAGAGAGGGGCGCGAGGAGGAGGTATGGGATGTGGAACAGTCGGAGGATGAACTGTAGGGAGAATAAAATCTGGAGTTTAAAATAAATAGATAAATAGATAGATAGATAGATAGATAGATAGATAGATAGATAGATAGATAGATAGATAGATAGATGAATAAATAGATAAATGATAAAAACGAATAAACACTGAATGTACTGTTAATAATGTTTTCCATATTATTCAACAACTCTGCCAACACTTTATGAAGTATAGAAAGGAAAGGAAAAAAGATAAACCAAGCAAACTGTGTACATAATTTCTATGAAACATTCAAAAAAAGATAATTTCTATATCTCACCTGTCTTTTAAAAATCACTTTCAAAGAAAGAGCATTTAAAGTGTTTATGAAGCTAGTATAAGGCTGACCTCCAAGATACATATTAAATAATAAGGGGAAAAAACAAAACATCTAAATCCCAATGCTAACATACATGAAGAACTCTAAATACAACAATACCTAACATTAAGAAAATATTAAAAATGCACTAACTCTTAAGGATTAACTCAAGAATGATTCAAAATCTGAATAATTTATTGGTGTAATTTACTTAATTGAGACTGAATCAAAACCAAGATCCTGAAACTCCTTTTACACATCTGTTAAATCAACACACAGCAAATTTTACAGTTAGCAACTAAAAGCTACACCATTTCTTTTTTTGTTTAGGAGCAAGATAGGGCTATCTAACATCTCCAAGAGCATCATTATAGTATGTGATAGATCATATTCCAGGAGATTTTATATATATAAATATATATCATATATATGATATTCTATCTTAACCAATTAAAACACACAGAAAAAATTCCATGTAAAATTAGTAAAAGAAAAGTAGTTAGGGAAATTGTAATTGTATTTTGACATTAAAGCAAACACTTCTAAACAGTGTGTGAGCCAAAGAACTCTCAAGAGAAAATACTTTCAATTCAACAAAAATGAAAATAGAATTTACCAAAATGTTTGAACTATAGTGAAAGCAGTGTCGACTGGGGAATTTAGGGAATGGAATGGTGCACAATTAGGGAAGCTGAATCTAAAGACAATAATCTGACTGCTAGAATCAAGAGAAAGGACAACTTAAACCCACATGAGCAGAAGAATAAAATAATAAAAGTTAGACTCAGGAAGACTCACAGATTAACAATAATTTGGGTCATTATATTGAATAAGTGAATTAATCAAAACTGAATTTTCTTAGGCCCTAAGGAGAGAGAAAATAAAACCCAGATTCTACTTTTCAAGATCTCTAATCCTTTCTCTGTTGTGCAATAATTCTGCATTTAGATGATAAAACAATCCTGGAACCTTGGTTTTGCCTATTAGTCACCCAGCCACTAGATAACTTCAGAATTAGCGGTCCCAAAATGTCTAAGACATAACAAGATATAATCTCACATTTTATTAATATTTACACATTACTAATATGTCTTAGTACATTACAAAAAAAATAAGCCAAATTCTAGGAATTAAATTTTCAGTTATTTTAGTATTCTGATACCATATTGATATTGGCAGAAGTACTAAGAATAGGAAATTTTGTCTAAATAGTTTACCCTCATTGATATGCAGTCCTCCTTGAGTGTAACTACAAATTTTGAAAAAAGGTCAGAGGCACGAAGTTCCTAAATGATGGTTAATTCACTCACCAGCATTCTCTCCTTGTTGCATTTTGTAGTTTCCCATCCTTATGTCTTACTATATTTTTTGTTATTTAAATGATTTTAATTTTAAATGCATTTTGACCATATTCTTCCCCTTCCTTAAGCCCTTCCAGATTCTCTTCCCACCAATGACCCAACTTAACTTCTTTTTCAAAACACTCAATACAATACTCATCCCTTACAAACCAAATAAACAAACAAACAAACAAACATCACCCCCCCAAAAGAAAACAAATAAAAAACATCAAACTGTGGCAATTAGTAGTGTACACACACATACACACACACACACATACACACACACACACACACACACACACACACACACACACACGGATTCCATTTTATGTTGGTCAACAACCATTGAACATGAGGCCTGCTCTGGAGTAGTTGATGTATTCAGTGTAACTCCTTTGGAGAAAACTGACTTCCCATCTCTCAACAGTAAAAATGACAGTTCGTTTTTGATGTTTATCCTAATGGTTAGGTTTTCTTTCCTTCCTTCCTTCCTTCCTTCCTTCCTTCCTTCCTTCCTTCCTTCCTTCCTTCTTCCCTCCCGCTCTCCCTCCCTCCCTGCCTTCCTCCCTTTGTTTCTCTCTTCCTTTCTTTCTCTTTTTCTTTTATTAGTTCATTCAAATTTTGAAAATATTGCAAAATAAAATATAAGATAAAACAAAAATTCCACATCAAAGTTGGACTTTAAAAATCAAGAGAAGACAAAGTGCCCAAGAGAAAGCACAAGAATAAGAAACCCACTTTGCACACTTAGGAATTTCATTGACCACAATTAACTGGAAGCCATAATATGTATCAGAGAACCTGTTGCAGACCACTGCAGGGCTTGTGCATACTACTGCAGACTGAGATCATATGAGCTTTGCTCAAGATGATGGAGAGGGCTTGTTTTATTTGGCATTTTCCATCACCTCTGGGACTTATATCATGAAGCCCTGAAGGGAGGGAGTTGAAGAAGACATCCCATTTAGGGTTGAGTGTCTCAAGGCTCTCACTCTCTGCATAATGTTTGCATAATATTTGACTGTGGGTTTCTATATTTGTTCCCATGTGCTGGAAGAAGAAACTTCTCTGGTGATTGCTGAACAAGTCACTAATCTATAAGTAGAGTAGTATATATATATATATATTCTAACATATATATATATAAACAAAACATTATATATATATATATATATATATATATATATATATATATATAATGTTTTGTGACCAGTATTATTTGGTTTCACTTAGGTCCCTGTACAGCCTAGTCTCAGGTTCTTGGTCACCCAAGCAGTGTCAGGTATGGGTTCCATCTAATGAAATGGGCCTTAGAACAAATCAGTTATCGGTTGGTTACTCCCACAAGCTTTGTGCCACCATTGATCTAGCATATCTTGCAGGTAGTATGCCATTTTAGTTAAAGAGTTTGTGGCTGGCTTGATGTTCACATTTCTATTATGATAGTTTGCAGAGTACCATCCTGTAACAAATGCTAGAATGCAGGAGTGAAAGCTCTGTGTAGGCACCAACTCAATGTATCCATGTTCAGCGCATTTTGTAGATGTTTTCAGCAATGAGGCCTTGCTAACAGCTTGTTCAGAGAATCTTAGAGTGTAGACTACAGCCTGTATTGTTTGTGTATTTCTATGGTGCCCCTTTGACCAACAACTCAATTAGATGTAACCCAGTCTCAGTACTGGAAGCTTCTTTTAGTGACAGAATAGCCTGTTGAGATTCTGTCTCCTTCACTTTTTGGCAGTTTCTCTTAGCTCATCTTTATACATGTGTATATTTTGTGTTTCCACACAACCATGCAAATGGGTCTTATTTTTAGCTATCATTCCTATATTCCCTTCCACAGACCCCTCTCCCATCTTTCTTCCCATTTGATCTTTCCATTCCAGACACCCCCTTCATCCATATCTATTTATTCTGTTTTCATTTCCTAATGATATCTATGAGTCTCCAATTCCTTACTCTATAACTACCACCTGAACATTTATGGATTTTGGCTTAGTTATCACTAACTTAACAGCTAATATACACAGATAAGTGAATATACACTGTATTTGTCTTTCTAAGTCTGAGTACCTCACTTGGGAAGATTTTTTTTCTAATCCCTCCAATTGCCTGCAAATTTTATGACTCTTTCATTTTTTTTAACATCTGAGTAATACACTATTGTGTAATGTACCAGGTTTTCTTTATTCATTGTTCTGTTGAGGAACATCTAGGTTGTTTTCCAATTTCAGGCTGCTATAAAGGCAGCAGCAATATAACCATGGTTGAGCAAGTTTCTCTGCAGTAGAATGAAATATCCTTTGGGAATATGGTCAATAGTGTTATAGTTGGATATTGTAGTAGATCGATTCCTATCTTCCCAAGAGATCACCAAACTGATTTGCATAGTACTTGTAAAACAGTGCTTCTCAACCTGAGGGTCTTGAACACTTTGGGGGAGGAGTTCAAACAAACCTTTTGCAGAGGTCACCTAAGACCATCAGAAAACACAGATATTTATAATCCATAATGCAGCAAAATTACAGTTATGAAGTAGCAGAGAAAATAATTTTATGCTTGGAGTCATCACAACATGAGGAACTGTATTAAAGGGGTTCAGCACTAGGAAGGTTGAGAATCACTGCTGTACAAGTTTCCACTTCATGGCCAGCATGAACTGTCACCTGTGTTATTGATCTTAGCCATTCTGACAGGTGTAAGATAAAATCTCAAAGTAGTTTTGATTTAAATCTTTCTGATGGTTAAGGATGTTGAACATTTCTTTATGTGTTTCTCAGCTATTTTAATTTCCTCTATTGAAGAATCTGCTCTTTAGATCTGTACTCCATTTTAAAACTAGATTACTTATTTTCTTGATATTTAATTTTTGAGCTCCTTACATATTTTTAATATTAATACTTTATCACATGTATAGCTGGTAAAGCCTTTTTATCATTCTTTAGTCTGGCAGTTTGTCTGAATGACAGTGTCCTTTGCCTTGCAGAAGCCTCTCAGTTTTATAAAGTCCCACTTATAAATTTTTATCTTGATACTTATGCAAATAGTGTTCTGTTCTTTTTCTGACCCAATGAGTTTAAAGCTATTTCCCACTTTCTCTTCTACTAATTTGAGTTTATCTTGTTTTATGTTGATATCTTTAATCAATTTGAACTTAAGTTTTGTGCAGTGTTGATAAGTACGGATCTATTTATATTCTTTCATGTGCAGACATCTAGTTTGACCAGTACCATTTGTTGAAGATGTTGTCTTTTTTTCCCCCAGTATGTAATTCTGGCCTCTTCATCAAAAATCAGGTGTTTGTAGGCATGTGGATTTATGACTGTGTCTTTAATTTAATTCCGTTGATTGTGCCTGTTTTTGTGCCAAAACCATGCTGTTTTTATCACTATAGCTTTGCAATATAACTTGAAATCAGGAATGATGAAACATCAAAACTTCTTTTACTATCCAGGATTGTTTCAGCTATCCTAGTGTGTGTGTGTGTGTGTGTGTGTGTGTGTGTGTGTGTGTGCGTGTGTGTGTGTGTGTTTCCTGATGAAGTTGAAATTGTCCTCTCAAGATCTGTATATTGATTTTGATAGGATGTACATTTTTACTATGTTAATCCTACCCATCCATGAGCCTGGGAGATCTCTTCGTCTTCTGATATTTTCTTCAGCTTTTTGTTATATTAGCTGAAGTTTTTAGTCATAAAAAATTCATTTGCTTTGTTAGAGTTACCCCAATGTATTTTATATTATTTGAGGGATTGTGAAAGGTGTTTTTTGTGTTTTCTTTCTCAGTCTATTTATCATTTGTATATAAGAGGGCTACTGATTCCTATGAGTTAATTTTTTTGTCCAGCTAATGTGCTGAAAATTTTCATCAGTTGTAAGATTTTCCTGGTGGAGATCTTAGGATCATTTATTCTTATATAATTATATCACTGAAAATAAAAAAATACTGTTACTTCTTCCTTTCCAATTTGTATCACTTGATCTCATTTAGTTGTCTTATTGCTCTAGTTAAGATATAAAGTACTATATTGAATAGGTGTGGAGAAAGTTCCCAACCTTTGCATGTTCCTCACTTTAGTGGAATTACTTTGAATTTCTTTCCATTTATATTGATATTGGTTTTGGATTTGCTATAAACAGTCTTGATTATATTAAGATTTGTTTCTTGTAACCCTAATATATCTGTGACTCTTATTATGAAGGGGTGTTGCATTTTGGCAAAGGACTCTTCTGCAAGTAATGCAATGATCGTGTGGTTTTAGTCTTGCAGTCTATTTATATGAAGGATTGCATTTATAGATTGATGGATATTGAGCCATCCTTATATCTCTGGGATTAAGCCCACTTAATCATGGTAGATGAACTTTTTTATGTGTTCTTGGATTTCGTTTGCAAGTATTTTATTGAGTATTTTTGTATTTTCATTCATAAGGGAAAATGGTGTGTAATTCTCTTTTTTGGTTGGGTGAAATGGAAAATTTTGGTTTCTTTAACAACTCAGTTATGTCATAGAATGCTTTTCTGGAAGCTGTCTTGTGAGAGGGCATGTGGTGTTTTGCTGAAAACAGACACTTGAGAGGGTTCATAATATTTAGAAAGAATATGTTTGTGGGAATCCCACAAGCTGACAGGACACTCTTGCATGACTATGCCATGGAACACTTAACTGGTCTTTGCTGGTCATTGCTGGTCTTCGCTGGTCTTCACTTTGAAGAGAAAAACCAACCAAAGAATTTCTGTGGTATTCCACCTGATTCTGACCACTTCCACTGACTAGTGCTGATCTTACAGAGCGTTACTGTTTCTGTCTGATCATGCCACCACTACTGATTTATTCTTAGTGGTTACTATTGAACTGAATTGCTTGTATGCTGGCCAAAAACAAACAAACAAACAAAAAAAACCCCAACAACAACAACAACAAAAAATCATGCCAAGGAACTAATTCTAAACAGGTCCACAACACCCTTTTCCTATTAAGCTGCTTTTCCCATACATCTGGTCAATGGGCTGGAAGGTAGGTTGAAATGTTGAAGAACCTTAAATAAAGTGGGATTTGAAGAATCTAATCCTATATGGTTGGGTCTTTATGTGGATCTGGTATCAGAGTAACTGTAGCCTTGTAAAATGAATTTGGCAATGTTCCTTCTGTTTTTATATTGTGGAATAATAACATTTCTTTGAAAGTCTGGTAAAATTCTGTCTAAAACCCTTTGCCCCTGAAATTTTTTTTTATTGGGAGATGTTTAATGATTGGTTCTATTTCTTATTGGTCTACTTAAATTGCTTATCTGATCTTGATTTAACATTGGTAAGTGGTATGAATCAAGAAAAATAAGCATTTCATTTAGATTTTCTAATTTAGTCAAGTATAGGCTTTTAAAGTATGTCCTTATGATTCTTTGGATTTCTTTGCTATCTGTTATTATGTTCTCAGAATTCCTGAATGTTTCATGCCAGGAAATTTTTAGATTTGACATTTCCTTTGCCTGGTGGACCCACTTAATCTGTGGCATCCACAATGCCAAAGATTCTCTTTTCCATCTCTTGCATTCTGTTGGTCAGTCTTGCTTCCATTGTTCCTGTTTGATTCCTGAATTTTTCATTTCCAGATTACCTTCAATTTGGATTTTTCTTTATTAATTATATTCCAACTTTTATATTTTATACACTTCCTTACATGCTTGTTTGTGTTTTCCTGTATTTCTTTAAGGAGTTTATTAATTTCATCTTTAAGGACCTCTATCATTTTCATACAGATGGTTTTAAGGTCTCTTACTTGTGCTTCAGTTATGTTCACATATTCAGGGTCTGCTGTGGTAGGATTTCTTGGGATCTAGTGGAGTCACATTCTTTGGCCTTTTATTGTGTTTTTACACTAGTGTCTAAGCATCTAGGATTGGGAAGATCGTGATTCTTGGTGCTGATATCTGGTCTAGTCATTATTTGGTGGGTATTTTGTTCCTTGATTTTTGTTTTCTCTTTGGATTTTAGGAGAGTGTGCTTTCTGTGTGTTGCTTGTAGTATGTCTTCTATGGTCTGCTAGGTGTGGGTACTGGATGTTACAAGTCAAATGTGTTTCTGGGTATTGGGACCTGAGAGTTAGGAATAGGGAAGGATGAGGGACAGTGGAGTGGCTTCATAAGAGGGAGGAAAGCAGGCTGGTCCACCAAGATGTCTTTTATGAGTCCCTTGGGTATGGGGGCAGAGGATAAGGAGAGGTCAAAGTAAAAGGTTTGCTAAAGAGCTGGAAATGAGACTGGGACATTGAACTTGGAAGAATGAATGGAGACGTGAAGATCTATAGTTCGCTTGCTTGCTTCCAAGTCAGAGTATCTCGTTGATTCCCAGGAAGTACCTTCTGGTGTTGAGGGTAAGACAAAGCAATGAGTGAAGAAAGAGAGGTTAGGAGAGAATCTATGGGATCCTTTAGAGATGAATTGGGGATACTGCTGTAGGGGTGGGTATGAAACTGGGGGATTGGACTTCACGGAGTAGAGAAAGAGGTGAGGGAGATGTGAAGAACTGTAGTTAGCCTGCCTGATTCTGATCCACTAGAGATAAGGTTGAGGTGACTGCTGCAGGTGTTTTGCTGCAGAGCTGGGGCGTGAGTCTGAGGGATTTGATTTGGAGAGGTGAAGGTCTATAATTAGCCTATCTGTTTCCCTGGCTGGATTTCGCTATCTTATTTTTAAATTAATTTAATTTTAAATGATGTAAAAAGACAGAAATAATAAGTATAACTATTTGTGGAGTGACACATCATATTTCAATTTATTCATATACTGTATAGTGTTTAGTAAGATTAACACATCTCAAACATTTGTCATTCCTCTGTAATAAAGACTATCAGAACCCTTCTACATTTTTTGAATCTATAGTACATTATTGAAAAATTAATAACCAAATTTTCTAAGTCTCTAATTTTTTGGTTTGCTTGTTGGTCAATAGCCTATCATTTTCTTATTAGAATATGTTGTGCTCATCTGAATACTATCCTCCAAGTGTTGTTCTTTTTGTGGGTGGGCTGGTTGCAGAGAAAGAATCAGCATTTTTGTCCCTGCCTCTCTTGTCCTCTGAAGGAGTCTACAATGTCTTAGGAAGTAGGTTTTGCTGTGTGAGCAGGTTAAACATGTGGTATCCAGCCCAAGAATGTCATTGTCTCCAGTCAATATGAAAGATTGTTTATCTAATCTCTGCTTCCTGATGTATGCTGGGAGTCGATGAGTAGTTTAGAGAGGGCAAGGAACAGGGATGGGGGTGTAAAGGGGAAAAAAAGAGGATAATCAATGTCCGGATTCCTTAAATTTAACTGAGAAAAGAGGCCATAAATTTAAAAGACAAGGAGAAGTGTATGGGAGGGTTTGAACGGAGGGAGGAAGAAAATGTTGTAATAATATTATAATCTCAAAATAAAATAAAAAGCAGAAAACAAAGCAAGAAAGGAACATTTTTAATTGAACCCCACCAGCAAAACAAATTGTGCTAGTCCCATGTTCCATATTTCAAAATCTTAGTGTAGTAAAACAGTTATAATTCTCAAAGGCTTCAAATAATAGAATGCAAAAAAATTACTCAGAACACAAAGCACGGGAGTATAGCTGGATACCAAATATTGAAGAACAATTAAGCGTTGTGAAATTGTTGAAGAAAAACAAGCTCTCAAATTTCTGTTCTTAATTAACTTCTAAAATTTAGCTTCTTTTCCCCTGTATTTGAAGCTGCATTCTATCTGCAGGAAATAACCTGAAAAGGCTTTCTTCTTGAACTCTTGCTTTAAACCTGGCTAGTTTCAATCAGGAAAACAAAGGATAAGAATAAAGTATGAAGTCTATTGGAAGGCTGTACTAAAAACTATTTTCCTAAAGTAAAAAGAACATATACTAAAATCAGCTGTGACATGCTGAAAAATGAGTCAAGTTGCAAAACCAAAGCGCATGTTTCACTACCGTATGCAATGTATTCCTCAGAATTTGGGTATAAAATAGACAAAAGTGAGTGTTCATTAGTAGAATCCTTACAAATAGAGTCATAGCATAGAAATGCCTTTTGATAATGTTGCTATACCATATTGCATTTTTCTTTTTTATTTGCTGTTAGATATGTAGGCAATAAACTATTGTATACAGCAAGGAACACCATTAAGAAAAGAATATTATCTTAACATGTTTTTCTATATATTTCTTCAATTTTTCAGAGATATTTTCCATGTATATTTACAAAATGGAATACTACTCAGCAATTAAAAACAATGAATTCATGAAATTCTTAGGCAAATGGGGAACAGGGGGAGAGAAGAGGGCTTATGGGACTTTCGGGGAGGGGGGAACTGGGAAAGGGGAAATCATTTGGAATGTAAATAAAGAATATAGAAAATAAAATAAAATAATTTAAAAAAAAAAGAACATTAAAGCCAAATGTTGAGGATTGAAATCTAGAAACTGATAATTGTAAGTCAAACACTCATGGGTTGCCCCATCTCTACTGGCTGTTCTATTGAAACTGATAAGACAGCAGAGCAAATAGGACGCAGAGGAAATGAGCATTGCCTCACACAATCAAAAGGCACACTGGACATAAATCAAATGAAAAGATGAAGATGCTCATGCTTTAAATACACACGTGGCACAGTCAAAGAGAGTCGGAGTTATGCTCAATGGATTGAAATTTAAGCTCCATGTTTATAGTCACTTACGTTAAATTGTAAGATGGGTCTCAGAGGTCTGCAAATGGTATCATTGATGGTGTTTCCTTATGAGAAAACACTTCTTTTCTTAGGAAACTTTAGTCATACACGTTTCAGAAAGAACTCATTACTATTTTTAATGATATGTTGCATGGAATTTGTCATCACAAAGAAAAAGAAGGGAGCTGGAGGTTTAAGAGGTCCATTCCAACAACTACTACTTTATGGCTGGCCACCTTACAAAAGATGGAGACCGAGACCACTGCTACCTGCACAGAGGAAAACATAGACTCTTCTTTTCTTTTCTTTCTTTCTTTCTTTCTTTTCTTTCTTTCTTTCTTTCTTTCTTTCTTTCTTTCTTTCTTTCTTTCTTTCTTTCTTTCTTTCTTTCTTTCTTTCTTTTTTTTTTAGCTTAAATTGGATGCCACCAAAGGCATAATTTCTTCAATGCAAGAATCCCTTTGTTCAGTTTCTATTACTGGCTGCCTTTCACTGTTCAGTGTACTGTCTACTTCAGTAAATGTCTCTCCCCCCACGCCCCGCTTCCCAACCCACACATCCACAACACTCTCGTCTTACACACAGTGTGTATGTGTGTGTGTTCAAGTGAATCTACTGTTCTCAGTGAGTTCCAAAATCCATGAGATGAATCTTGGAAGCTGCTAGTCTACAAACATTGGATCACCCACTGCCAATCTCAAATAATGGAGCTGACACTCCTGTGGCTTGCCAATTTTACTGTGATAATTCTCCTATCCTTTTCTTTGCTAAAATAAACAACCTACTTGCAATTATAAATGTTGGAAACTGAACATAGTAAAGGTATCTTTTATATTAAATTTTTTTTCTTTCTGCATTCAACTCAACTTCTACCGTGCTAATTATTCACAGGATATTTCTGCATTGGTTTTAATTTCTGTTTAGAACAGTGGGCTATAACTGCATTCTAATTGCTTAAACTCCTCTGCTTCCATTTCTCTGAGTGTAGGTATCCAATTATTTCTACACTGTTGACTGGCTTTTTAATACACAGTTCAGTAGAAGAGAGGGACTCAAAACCAGTGAACCTGTACCAATGTGCATAATTTAAAGAAATTTTTTTCACAAACTAGAAGCTTGATAGGGTTAATTTTTAGACTCTAATGTCTTCTTCTTTATGTTGTAAAAACTGAGCTTGGCGACTTAACAGAGCAAATCCCATTTTATAAGAAATAAACTTATAAAAAAAACACAGTGCTATTGCTTCTATCATTTAGCTCTTTTTAAAGAATTGGTCTAATCAAGCTGAATTTGAGTGTTTTCTGAACGTGATTATTGAACTTTTATCTTGACCTTATGTTTTGATGTTCCCATGACTGTTTATAATACCTCAATAACTTTACCAAATCAATACAAGATTTTACCGTTTAATTATGAGAATCATATTGAAGAATATATTCTTTAATATTAAATAAAAATTTGTTCAATTTTTGTTATTTTAGATTGGAATACACAGAGGATAATAACTTACTAAATTAAATTTTATTATCCTTTTTGCTAATAATTTCTTAATTTGTTGGTATTTAATACAATTAAGCAGATACTATTAGGTTAAGTAACACAAGTCTCCAGTGTTTTATTATGAAAAGTAGGATTGTATTTTGAATAAACAAAAACTTTAAAATAATGTATTCTACCTAATAATATGTATGTTATAATTTATTGAACCAATTTAATAGAGCCTCCACATGAACTTTTGTGAGCATGACTACACATTCTTTTTTAAGAAGCTAGCGTTTCCAAGCCTAGGCTTAGCTGGTTATGCCTTTAAGCTGTATGAACCTATCACCACAGATTGTCATATATTGTCTTCATTTTGTGAACTAAGCTTCCTTAAAGCCTCCCGATTCTGTTGGAACTATAATATCTTAGACTTTCCTATAGATAAATAAACTGAATTTTTCTTCAGCAAAGAACAAACAGTATATGAGTTTTCAATAAGAATTTATCCTTTGGATCCATGAAATAAGACTGAGCACACACATGTAAAGGACCACACTGTGGATGGCTGCCAACTTAATTAAGAGTTAAAAGAAAAACTCTCAAAAAGTTAGACCAGCCACCTAGAACTGAAATAAAAATTATCAAGGAGTTATAGAGTAATATAATCTTAAAAACTCTGACTTAAGGAAAGATACGATGAGACCCACAAAATAGCCAGCTATTCAATGCTTTAGTCTCTACCACATAATGCCAACTAAATGGTCTTTTCGCAGCCTGTAAGTGCACTTCATTAGTACACTTCTACTTTTATATTAATATTAAAAAATCTTGTAACAAAATCAGACCTTCTAACAATCATGCTGCATTTATTCTTAAAACATTTGTAGAGGCATTGTTACTATATAGACTGTGCCAAGATTACGATACTTGAAGAAAACAGTGAAGACTTGTCCTCCATCCTAGAATCTACAAATAATTCTACCCATATGTCTTTGGTGGCAACAGCTTCACTAGAAAAACACCCCGTAGTTGACACAAACTCTGGAAATGTAACCTCAAATTCACTTTGAATAGTTTGCTTCCAGTTATATATTCCAATTGGAACAATTTGAAATATACTTCTGCCTCCTTTTCAGTTTTAGTTTGTCCTCTGCCTTTCTTAAATTTCTTCACATATGTAAATGTGACAAGCATATGCTTAGCATTTGGTCAAATCATTAACAAACATATTGAAAAGGAACAATATAAAGATCTATATGTTTGATATGTACTCCTGGGCACATCTAGATTTATGAGAACCCTTCCATAAGATTCACTTAGTACAAGGACTTAAGGACTCCGCCACTAGAGCTCTTTTCTTCCACTTTGTCAAAAAGTGTATCATTGTGTTTCCAGTTGATATCCAGATACTCTGTCTATTACATATGCATTTCTTTGAACTTAATAGTGTCAATGAAGAAAGAAACAATATCAGCCCTTTTTTATTTCCTTTCACATATGCTTCCACAACACAATCAACTGCCAATAGAGTTAATTGTCTTCCATTTATTAAAACCTTCCCATTTCTATATCTCTACAACATTTTGGTTATTTCACTTCAATTCATTGCCTCTAAACCAGAGGGGACTGGACCCATCCTTGAGATACACATTTGTAATATCTAAGAGTGTCTTCTTTATGAAAAATAATATAAAACAGAGCTTGAGAGAGGTCCATGCAAAGGAAGAGCTTAGTACTTACCCTCATACACAGGCTGCTTCTTAAGTCCTTAACTGTGCATGTTTGAAGCAAAGGGATGACCAGACTGAAAAACTCCTACTTCTAGATGCTTAGCTTCTAATCACTGGAAACAAATCTATTGCATCAAGACCACACCATCTTGTGGTCTACACATACTATGGGCACCAAACACAGAAAGCTGGTATTACAGCAAGCTGTGGTAAACAGTCTATAGCACACTTCCTTCCTCCCTGCTTTGCTTCTTTCTTCACCTCCTCTTTTAAAACAAATAAACAAAAATTAGAATTTAAGTTTTTTCATCCTGACCCATTTTTCTATTCTGCTCAACTTGACCTTAAGTTTGGATTTAATCAATTAATTTAAAAAAGTCTTCTTTTGGGAAACGAATTCAAATTTCAAACCTCTGATTTCTTCTGGTCTCCTGTCTTTCTGCCAACCATGGGATAAGCAGGGAGGTGTTGTAAAATAGAAGCCATGGACTTCCTTTATGCTCTTTGTAGCAGAGGTGTTACTCCTACTTGTGGGGATCAGGAAATTGTGTGGGATGATATTGTAATTAGGCTGTTATAGAAAAGCTAATATTCATTATGATAATGAGTATTTGAACATGCACACTGATTTGAGGTACAGGAGGTCCTTAACATTATGACTTACTCAGCCATTTCAATGTCTACACTTTTACATTGTAAATGTTGTATTGTTAATAAAATTATCATATTATCTACTAAAGTTTAAATTCCTTCATGAAAATGAGAAGATTCTTAGATTAAAAAGTAATTATTCTCAAATTCTAGCAAGCGCCAAACCACTGGGAAAATTAAAAGCCAGACTTCTGTAGACCCATTTCAAGAGTTTCCCTTTGAGATAAAACCAAAGAATTCTCTTTTTCTAAAAAATGTCACATGACTCTGGTGCTTGCCCATGGACAAGACTTTGAGAAACCTCTGACCAACATCCTAAAACTAGGGACACAATGAAAAATTCTTGTCACAAAGACACCAAAAGTATGGTTCAAATCAATGCTAGAGTGAACTTATAAATCAACACACATTATCCATTCAGCAATCATTATAAGCAATTTTAAATCCAGAAATCTAAAAGTTTAACTGAGATTAATAGTCTTCTTCATATGGAAGACTTATATTCTACTTGAGTACCTGGACAATATTGTAGATAAGAGGCTGTATATCCAGTGATGGTAAACTAATTGAGAGAATCAGTTCCACAATCTCAACAGTGTGTGGCAATGGTGACACTGCCAGTTCTCTATGGGTAAGCTGCTACCTAGTCTCTACCTAGCCTCCTCTTTAGGGATGCAAAAGAAAAGGAATGAATGCTTGCTTTCTGTTGTACTGTTACTCCAAAGAGAGAAAGAAATGGCTTTTGATGGCTCTTAAAGCTTATGCTGAGACACAATGTACATCACTCCTGTTACCTTACCATTAGACAAACCTTCTCATGGTCTAGTCAGTATGTACCATGATCATTTGTGGTTAATGTATGAATAACTTGTGATTAATGATAAGACATGAATTGATTAGGCCAAAAAGGCACAATATTAACTATTGGAAGCTAAAATATTTTATTGAACTCCAAGTAGTTCAGAGAATAAACCCAGGAATGTCAGCTATTGACTCCAAAATACTCAACAAGTCATTTCTCATATGCCCACTCTGGCCGAAAGGAAACACAGGGCCAAGTGATAGACAAGTTAGAAAGGAAACATGTTTTGGAAGTCCTGCTCAGTCTTTAAAACTGAAATTGTTGGCCAAGCTCTTTGCCTTCCTGTTTATATTACCATTTATAAAACATCTCAGAACTTACATGGAACTCTATAAACTTTGTACTCCCAGAGGGTTAAGCAATTTCCTCCACATTCAAGGACTCTGTTCCCTTAAGAAAAAAGTTACTCAAAAATCTAAATTTATTTTTGGTTGTTATTAACATCATGGCATTGCACTTATTCTTAGAAGAATATTTAAATACTTGTTAAGATTATTTCAAGTTGCTTTAAACTTACTTTACTATGACATACTGTCCAGCCTCTGCCAGTAAGTGAATAGGGCCAAGAGAACTTGATGATAAAATTGATATTGATCTCTTTTCTAATCTTAATAGAATTATCTTACATACAGTTAATGCATGTACTCAAAAACCATGGAAAGCTTAATAAGAAGGAATACCCAAGTATAAATATCTCAAATCCACTTGATAGGGGGAACAAAATAATCATGAGAGGCAGAGGAAGGGAGGACCCTGGGTGGGAGAAGGGAGGGGGAGGGGAAAAGGGGAAAGGATCAGCTTTGGGGAAGACAGGAGAGAAGCCCAGAGGGCTAGGAGAATGAGTTGAAATATGCAGCAGTGTAGGCTGGGGGTAGGGAGACCCTCTAGAAAGTCACAGAGACATGGGATGTGAGAGACTAGCAGGACTCATTGGGGATGACATTAGCTGAAATGCCAAACAGTGGAGAGACAGAACCTGAAGAGACCACTTCCACTAGATAGACAAGGCCCCCAGTTGAGGGAAGGGGCTACCCAACCATCTTCAAAATTTTTGACCCAGAATTGTTCCTGTCTAACGGAAATGAAGGGACAAAAATGGAGCAGAGACTGAAAGAAAGACCCCCCAGTGACCAACCCAATTTGAGATCCATCCCATGCATGCCCACCAAATCCTTACACTATTACTAATGCCATATTGTGCTTGCACATAGGAGTCTGGCATGGCTGTCCTCTGAGAGGTTCTACCAGCAGCTGACTAAGACAGATACAGATACAGACAGCCAACCAATGGACTGAGGTCAGGGACCCCAGAGAAGAGCTAGGGGAAGGACTGAAGGAGCTGAGGGGTGTTGTAATCCCATAGGAAGAGCAACAGAATCAACTAACATAGACCCCTGGGAGCTCTCAGAGACTAAGCTAACAAAGAGCATACATGGGCTGGTCAGTGGCCCTGGCACATGTGTAGCAGAGGACTGCTTTGTCTGGCCTCAGTGGGAGAAGATATGCTTAATCCTGTGGAAACTTGAGGCTCCACAGCATCAAGGGAAGAAGGATGCTGGTGGGGGTGAGGTAAGGGTGGGTGGGAAGATGGGGAGCACCCGTGCAGAGGTGGGAGAGGGAGAAAAGAACTCCGAGAGGAGGGAACAGGAAGGAGGTAATTTTTGAAATGTAAATTAAAAAATAATTCTTAAAATCCCACTCTAAAAAATGTTACTTTAGCACATTTTATTCCTTTGGTATAGTTTTCTACAAACAATTCTTTATTAACTGAAATTATCATCTTTAAAGAAAAAATTACTTTTACAATAGTATTGAAGTATAATTGACAAATATGAGTTGTTTCTATTTTAGGTAGGAACACCAACATTTTTCATTCATACAAAACACATTGAGAAATGGTTGCTAGAGTCAAACAATTAATACTATTATCTTAGAAAATCACTACTTTTGGCCCTCTATCTGTGTGTGTATTTATGTAGGGGTACATGTGTGTACGTATGTGCATGTATGTGTGTATGTATGTATGTGCCTATGTGAGTGTGTGTGTATGTGTATGTGTATATCTATGTGAATGAGTGTGCATATGTCTATGCCAGTAAGTGTGGGTGTGTGTGTGTGTCTGTCTGTCTGTCTGTCTATGTACCTGACTGAGGAATTACAGATGCTTAAGATCTACTCTCACCAAATCTCTCATAAGTTCTATGCTAACCATCATAATAATGCTCTTTATTATATAAACTTTCTATCATAAAGCTATATATTAGAATGGTTTCAAAATATCAAAAGCTTTCTCCTAATTGAGGACCTACTTATCCAAGCTGACTTGTTAATTTTAAGAGTAGAAAATTTCTTTTTTTTAAATTTTTTATTAGGTATATTCTTTATTTACATTTCAAATGCATTCCCTCTTACCAGTTCCCCCCTCCCCAAAAGTCCCATATGCCCTCTTCCTTCACCCCTGCTCCCCAACCAACCCACTCCCACCTCCCCTTCCTGGCATTCCCCTACACTGCCACACTGAGCCTTCCAGGAACAGGTGCCACTCCTTCCTTCTTCTTGGGTATCATATGATATGTGAATTGTTCCTTGGGTATTCCAAGCTTCTGGGCTAATATCCGCTTATCAGTCAGTGCATATCATGTGTGATTTTTTGTGAATGGGTCATCACACTCAGGATGACATTCTACAGTTCCACCCACTTGCCTAAGAATTTAATGAATTCATTGTTTTTAATAGCTGAGTAGTATTCCATGGTGTAAATATACCACATTTTCTGTATCCATTCCTCCGTTGAGGGACATCTGGGTTCTTTCCAGCTTCTGGCTATTATAAATAAGGCTGCTATGAACATAGTGGAGCATGTGTCCTTATTGCATGTTGGAGAGTCCTCTGGGTAGATACGCCCAGGAGTGGTATAGCTGGGTCCTTCGGTAGTATTATGCCTAGTTTTCTGAGGAACCGCCAAACTGATTTCCAGAGTGGTTTTACCAGTTTGCAATCCCACCAGCAGTGGAGAAGTGTTCCTCTTTCTCCACATCCTCACCAGCACCAGCTGTCTCCTGAGTTTTTGATCTTAGCCATTCTGACTGGTGTGAGTTGAAATCTCAGGGTTGTTTTGATTTGCATTCCCCTGATGACTAAGGATGTTAAACATTTCTTTAGGTGTTTCTCAGCCATTCGATATTCCTCAGGTGAAAATTCTTTGTTTAGCGCTGTACCCCATTTTTTAATAGGGTTATTTGGCTCTCTGGAATCTACCTTCTTGAGTTCATTGTATATCTTGGATATTAGCCCTCTGTCGGATGTAGGGTTGGTAAAGATCTTTTCCCAATTAGTTGGTTGCCGTTTTGTCCTTATGACAGTGTCCTTTGCCTTATAGAAACTTTGTAATTTTATGAGGTCCCTTTCTCAATTCTTGATTTTAGAGCATAATCTATTGGTGTTCTGTTCAGGAAAATTTACCCTGTGCCCATGTGCTCAAGGCACTTCCCCAGTATCTTTTCTATTAGTTTCAGTGTTTCTGGTTTTATGTGGAGGTCCTTGATCCACTTAGAATTGAGCTTAGTGCAAGGAGATAAGAATGGGTCAATCTGCATTCTTCTGCATGTTGACCTCCAGTTGAACCAGCACCATTTGTTGAAAAGGCTATCTTTTTTCCACTGGATGGTTTTAGCTCCTTTGTCAAAGATCAAGTGACCATAGGAGTGTGGATTCATTTCTGGGTCTTCAATTCTGTCCCACTGATCTACATGCCTGTCACTGTACCAATACCATGCAGTTTTTAACACTAGCTCTCTGTAGTACTGCTTGAGGTCAGGGATACTGATTCCCCCAGAAGTTCTTTTACTCTTGAGAATAGTTTTAGCTATCCTGGATTTTTTGTTATTCCAGATGAATTTTTGAATTGCTCTTTCTGACTCTATGAAGAATGGAGTTGGGATTTTGATAGGGATTGCATTGAATCTGTATATTGCTTTTGGCAGGATAGCCATTTTTACTATATTAATCCTGCCAATCCATGAGCATGGAAGATCTTTCCATCTTCTGAGGTCTTCTTTGATTTCTTTCTCAGAGACTTGAAGTTCTTGTCATACAGATCTCTGACTTGTTTGGTTGGAGTCACACCAAGTTACTTTATATTGTTTGTGGCTATTGTGAAGGGTGTCATTTCACTAATTTCTTTCTCAGCCTGTTTATTCTTTGAGTATAGGAAGGCTACTGATTTGCTTGAGTTAATTTTATATCCAGCCACTTTGCGGAAGTTGTTTATCAGCTGTAGGAGTTCTCTGGTAGAGTTTTATGGGTCGCTTAAATATAGTATCATATCATCTGCAAATAGTGATAATTTTACTTCTTCCTTTCCAATTTGTATCCCTTTGACCTCCTTTTGTTGTCTAATTGCTCTAGCTAGAACTTCAGGTACTATATTGAATAAATATGGAGAGAGAGGGCAACCTTGTCTAGTCCCAGATTTTAGTGGGAATGCTTCAGGTTTGTCTCCATTTAGTTTGATGTTGGCCACTGCTTTGCTGTATATTGCTTTTACTATGTTTAGTTATGGGCCTTGCATTCCTGTTCTTTCCAAGACCTTTATCATGAAAGGATGCTGAATATTGTCAAATGCTTTTTCAGCATCTAATGAAATGACCCTGTGTTTTTTTTCTTTGAGTTTGTTTATGTAGTGGATTACATTTGAAGCATCCCTGCATTCCTGGAATGAAGTCGAGTTGATCATAGTGAATGATCGTTTTGATGTGTTCTTGGATATGGTTGGCAAGAATTTTATTGAGTATTTTTGCATCTATATTCATAAGGGAAACTGGTGTGAAGTTCTCTTTCTTTGTTGGATCTTTGTGTGGTTTTGGTATCAGCGAAATTGTGGCTTCATAGAACGAGTTGGGTAGTGTTCCTTCGGTTTCTATTCTGTGGAATAGTTTGATGAGTACTATTGTTAGGTCTTCTTTGAAGGTCTAATAGTATTCTGCACTAAAACCATCTGGTCCTGTGCTTTTTTATTGCTTTAGAGGTTATGGGACCATTTAGATGGTCTATCTGATCCTGATTAAACTTTGGTATTTGGTATCTGTCTAGGAAATTGTCCATTTCCTCCAGATTTTCCAGTTGTGTTGAGTATAGGCTTTTGTAGTAGGATCTGATGATTTTTTGAATTTCCTCAGTTTCTGTTGTTATTTCTCCTAATTCATTTCTGATTTTGTTAATTTGAATACTGTCTCTGTGCCCTCTGGTTTGTCTGGCTAAGGGTTTATCTATCTTGTTGATTTTCTCAAAGAACCAACTCCTGGTTTTGTTGATTCTTTGAATAGTTCTTTTTGTTTCTACTTGGTTAATATCAGCCCTGAGTTTGATGATTTCCTGCCTTCTGCTCCTCTTGGATTTATTAGCTTCTTTCTGTTCTAAAGCTTTCAGGTGTGCTGTTAAGCTGCTAGTGTATGCTCTCTCCAGCTTCTTTTTGGAAGCACTCAGAGCTATGAGTTTTCCTCTTAGCACTGCTTTCAATGTGTCCCATAATTTTGGGTATGTTGTGCCTTCATTTTCATTAAACTCTAAAAAGGTTTTGATTTCTTTCCTTATTTCTTCCTTGACCAAGGTATCATTGAATAGAGTATTGTTCAGCTTCCATGTGTATATGGGCTTTCTGTTGTTTTTGTTGCTGTTGAAGACCACCCTTACTCCATAGTGATCTGATAGGAGGCCTGGAATTAGTTTGATTTTTTTGTATCTGTTGAGATCTGTTTTGTGACCAATTATATGGTCAAGTTTGGAGAAGGTACCATGAGGTGCTGAGAAGAAGGTATATTCTTTTGATTTAGGATGAAATATTCTATAGATACCTATTAAATCCATTTTGTCCAAAACTTCTGTTAGTTTTACTGTGCCTCTATTTAGATTGTGTTTCCCTGATCTGTCCATTAAGGAAAGTGGGGTGTTGAAGTCACCCACAATTATTGTGTGTGGTGAGATGTGTACTTTTAGCTTTAGTAAGGTTTCTTTTAGGAATGATGGTGCCCTTGTATTTGGAGCATAGATGTTCAGAATTGAGAGTTCTTCCTGGTAGATTTTTACTTTGATGAGTATAAAGTGTCCTTCCATGTCTTTTTTGATGATTTTGGTTGAAAGTCAATTTTATCAGATATTAGAATGACTACTCCAGCTTGTTTCCTGGGACCATTCACTTGGAAAATGGTTTTCCAACCCTTTACTCTGAGGTAGTGTTTATCTTTGACACTGAGATGTATTTCCTGTATGCAGCAAAATGTTGGGTCTTGTTTACATAACCAATCTGTTAGTCTATGTCTTTTTATTGTGGAATTGAGCCCACTGATGTTAAGAGATCATAAGGAAGTGATTGTTACTTCCTGCTATTTTTGATGTAATTTTTGTGTTTGTGTGGTTATCGTTTTTTGGGTTTGTTGGAGTAGGATTAATTTCTTGCTTTTTCTAATGTATAGTTTCTCTCCCTTTGTTTGTGTTTTCCATTCATTATCCTTTGAAAGGCTGGATTTGTGGAAAGATATTGTGTAAATTTGTTTTTGTCATGAAATACCTTGGTTTCTCCATCTATGGTAATTGAGAGATTTGCTGGATATAGCAGTCTGCGTTGGCATTTGTGTTCTCTTAGTGTCTGTATGACATCTGTCCAGGCTCTTCTGGCTTTCATAGTCTCTGTGAGAAGTCCGGTGTTATTCTGATAGGTCTACCTTTATATATTACTTGATATTTTTCCCTTACTGCTTTTAATGTTCTTTGTTTGTTTAGTACATTTGGTGTTTTAATTATTATGTGATGGGAGGAATTTCTTTTCTAGTCAAATCTATTTGGAGTTCTGTAGGCTTCCTGTATGTTCATGGGCATCTCTTTCTTTAGGTTAGGGAAGTTTTCTTCTATAATTTTGTTGAAGACATTTACTGGCCCCTTAAGTTGGAAATCTTCACTCTCTTCTATACCTATAATCCTTAGGTTTGGTCTTCTCATTTTGTCCTGGATTTCCTGGATGTTTTGGGTCAAGAGTTTTTTGCATTTTTCATTTTCTTTGACTGCTGTATCAGTGCTTTCTATGGTATCTTCTGTGTCTGAGATTCTCTCTTCTATCTCTTGTATTCTGTTGTTGATTCTTGGATCCATGACTCCTGACTTCTTTCCTAGGTTTTCTATGTCCCGAGTTGTTTTCCTTTGTGATTTCTTTATTGTTTCTACCTCCATCTTTAGATCTTGGATGGCTCTGTTCAATTCCTTCACCTGTTTTGTTGAGTTTTTCCTTCAAGTTCTTCAAGGGCTTCTCCCTGTTTACTTGTGCTCTCCTGTATTTCTTTAAGGGAGTTATTTATGTCCTTCTTGAAGCCCTCCATCAGCATCATGATCAGCGATTTAAAATACAGTTCTTGCTTTTCTGGCGTGTTGGGGAATCCAGGACTTGCTGTTGTTGGAGAACTTGGTTCCAATGGAGCCATGTTGCCTTGGTTTCTGTTGGTGGTGTTCTTGCATTTGCCTTTTTGCCATCTGGTTATCTCTGGTGTTAGCTGGTGTTGCTGTCTCTGACTGTGGTTTCTCTGTGCTCCTGGGAGACCTGTTCTCTCTGTGTACACTGATATGTAAGTACTTCTGCAAGACCAGCTCTCTTATAGTTGTATTTAGGTATGTCCCTCTGTGGCCCAGATCAACTCTTGGTGCAGGCAGGAATCAGAAGACTCCTGTCCCAGTCTGTTCCTAGGCTCTTGTGTCCTCAGGGTTTCAGGCTGTTTCCTCTTAGCAGCAGGGGTGGTCCTACTGTACCACAGGGCCTCTCTGCATTCCTGAGTGGTTAGTTACCTCCATGTATCCCTTGGATATGGTACCCAGTGGCAGAAGACGGCTCCTCTGCTCTGCAATGCAGGTCTCTCCTGTGCTGGCTGACTCCTCGATCAGCTGGGTAGACAGTTGGCTTCCTGGGCCACTTGGAGGTGTTGCACTATGGAAGAGGGTGGTCCCAAACCTGGGAACAGAGCCAGAAATCTCCTGCCAGACTATTCAGGATAGGATCCTCTGCTCTGCAATGCAGGTCTCTCCTGTGCTACCTGACTCCTCCACGCAGCTGGGTAGATGGCTGGCTTCCTGCGCCACTTGGAGATGGTGAGCTGGAATCCCTGTCTGGTCTATCACCAGAGCAAATATGGCAGAGGCTGTGGCACTCCCTCCAGGCACTGATCACTCTGCAGGACAAATGTCCCACAGCAGAGCTGGTGCACAGATGACCACAGAGCTGCCCAGCTCTTGGGTGCAGGCAGCACCCTAGCTGGCTGTGTCCCAAGTGATGTTATACTGAGGAGATCTCTGTGAACCTTGAGTCCCTGTCTGCTCTGTTGCAGGAGCAAAGATGGTGGAGGCTGCTGTTGCACTCCCTCCAGGTGCGGGTCACTCTGCAGGGCAGTTGTCCCACAGCAAAGCTGGCACCCAGACGACCACAGAGCTGCCCCACTCTTGGGTGCAGGTGGAACCCTAGCTGGCTGTGTCCCAAACGATGTTATACTTAAGAAATCTCTGTTTACCTGGAGTCCCTGTCTGGTCTAGCACCAGAGCAAAGATGGCAGAGGCTGTGGTGCTCCCTCCAGGCGCTGATCACTCTGCAGGGCAAATGTCCCACGCAGAACTGGCACACAGATGACCACAGAGCTGCCCAGCTCTTGGGCACAGGCAGCACCCTAGCTGGCTGTGTCCCAAGTGATGCCATACTTGAGATATCTCTGTGAACCTGGAGTGCCTGTCTGCTCTTTCGCAGGAGCAAAGATGGAGGAGGTTGCTGGAAAATTTCTTATATAAACCTTCAGGTTTCAATTTGCTAGGTTCTCTCAGACATCTCAAACACATTGTTTACAACTAACAAGTGAAATTTGAGTGCATCTGATAAATCAACACATACCTTAGTAAAGAGCCCGATCAGTAAGAAGTCAAAGGGGAAAGGAAAGAAGTGAATGGTTATAAAAGATGGGAGTTGCTAACTTTTTAGGATATTACTTTCTTTAGATCACTTTACTAGATTGTATGAATGATAGTATAAATGGGGAGATGAGATAAATATATCAAAGGAGATAACCACTAGTGCATTAATTTTGCAGAGCTAGAGAATCAAATACAAGACTTTACACATGGTAAGCTGACGCTTTGCCACTGAGCTACATCTCCGGTCCAAATATAGATACTAATAACTTCATCATATAATTGTTAAATCATGTTTATTGAAGACAAAACTAGTACTATGCCATGTGTGATAGATAACACAGGCAAAGTGTAACAGACATGGTAGGAGAGGTGATAAAACAACAGGAATGCTTCCTGTTTCAGAGAGCAAAGTATGCAACTTTAAAATTGCTTAGTTTGTTCAACTTATATTTAAAAATACGATAAACTAATAATGTTAAATTTATTTCCCACAAGGAAAAGAAGGTTAAGATCAAGATATAAAAAGATTCATTGTCCTACCTTTTTGCTAGAGCCCCACATCAGGATGGGAGATGAGTGTCTCATTGTAACCCTATAAGGAAACTAATCTAATTCTTAGTAGTAGCCCAATAAGGTCCAAAATTCCTTAATTACTAAAGCCATCATATTAGGAACAACATTTCAACAAATAGATTTGAGTAGAGACACTGAAGCAATGCATGAATGACATCTCCTTTAATAACAAGACACATTACTAGAATATAGACACAGTAACAAAGATGTCCGCATCACTGACAAGGTGTAAGTCCAGGAGTTTTCTTTGTGGGTCAACTGCAGCCTTACAGAATGTATGGAAGCAGGAAATAAAAATCTTTTAGATTAGATGTTACAAAATCTAACATCTAATGCTATAATAAATGGAAATGAAGATAGTTGGAGAAATATTCTAACTATGACTAAGAAAATGGTAGTAGGAAGTGACTGTAGTGAACCAATGCAAGTGTTAGTATTGCAAGAATAATTTGGGGCAATATGTTGCAATGGAGCATGACTAAATTACCAAAAAGAACAAGTTAGACAAAACTGTGTTCTGAAGAAGTGAACCTGTCTATAGTATAAAAATTGGATTATGTTGGAAGGGTAGGAGAATGCATATTGAGTTAATAGTGTTGAGAGTGCTATCTGGAAATGCTAGGGAATTTTCTCAGTACTTGGCTCCATAAAATATAAATAATGTGGTTCAAGCTGAGCATTTATACATGTTCACTGATTGTAAATTTTATTTCAATGCAAAAATAAAGACCAATTTTTAAAAGTGTGCATATAGCTGAGAGAACAAAGAATGAGTCTTTTTCCTTTGTGTCTCATATTAAATCCATCAAGAAATCTAAGTGGCTGCCTTCTAGCCATCCTGAATCCAGCCCCTTCCTTCTCTCTACTGTTATCAATTCCTATTTAGTACAGATCGGTGCTATTAGTTACCTAAAGCATTATAGTGCCTGCCTAATGGTCTTTTGTTTTCTACTCCTGGCTTATCCCACCCTATGCTTTCTTTGTATAACAATCAAATTCAGACCCATTACAAAAGATTATGTCATTCTAACTGAAAATCCATCAAGGTCACCCTCATGCTATTGGGGCCTGATTCTAATTTACCAAGATCCCTGTAAACTGACTTTTCTCTGTCTCCACAAGGTTATTCCATACTTTCCCATCTCCCAGACACCCTATCTTTTCTTCTCCTCAGAATCCAAACTCATTCTCAATACAGGGCTTTTGAGTGAGCTCCTCTTACTCTGGCTGGGATGTTATTCGGTGATGGTTTCTATGTTCTTTCTTATCACATAAATCTCTATTTAAATACTACCCCACTAGAAATAGCTATTTCTCACACAAGAGAAGAAAGACATAAAAATAGATTATTTAAATAATACAAAGGGCCATGCTGATTGTTGATAGCCTGGGAATTGAAATAATATGATAAGATGTTATGTCTGGAAGGCCATTCCAAAGCCTTAGTAGGTCATCTTCACTCATGGTTATCATAGTTCCTAGGAACTACGATTCCATAGGAATCACTATGTGCGAAGAAAGCATGGGTTTGAAGTAAAGAGGATTTGAATTCCTCATTTTTTCTCCTCTCTGCTGTTTAACCATCTGCATCACTTAGCTCCAATAAATGTTGGTCCATGTTAAAATGGCGATAAGGATAGTGATTGGAACTAACTTCTCTTTTTTATTATTAAATATAATCTTCATTTACGTTTCAAGTGGTAAAACATTCACTGGTTTCCCCCCTCCCCAAAACCCCCCAACCCCTTCTCCCACTCCTTGCCTCCAAGTATATGCCCCTCCACCTGACCCACTCCCACCTCCGTCCCCTCAATTTTCCGTTGTTGGGGCATCTATTTAGCCTTCACCTGACCAAGGACCACCCGTCCCATTGATGCCCGGCAAGGCATTCCTCTGCCACATTTTTGGCTGGAACCATGTGTACCCCTTGGTTGATAGTTTAGTCCCTGGGAGTCCTGAGGCGTCTGGGTGGCCAACATCATTGTTCTTCCCGTGGGGCTGTAAATTCCTTCAGCTCCTCTGGACCGCCCTCCAACTCCTCTAGACTAATGGTTGGCTGCTAGCATCTGCCTCTGTATGTGTAAGGCTCTGGCAGGGCCCCTCCAAAGACAACCATGGCATGCTCCTTTTGATATGTGCTTCTTGTCCTCCATAGTAGTGTTGGGGTTTGTTGACTGTTTATAGGGTGAATCCACAGATAGGGCAGTCTCTGGGTGGCCTTTACTTCAGTCCCTGCTCCACACTTTGCCTCCATTATTGCTCCTGTAAGTATATTGTTCCCTTTCTCAGAGGAACCCAAGCACCCCCACTTCAGTCCTCTTTCTTCTTGAGCTTCCTGTGGTCTGTGAATTGTAACTTGTTTATTTTGAGCTTTTGGGCGAACATCCACTTATCAGTGAGTGCAAACCATGTGCGTTCTTTTGTGATTGGGTTACCTCACTCAGGATGACACTTTCTAGTTCCATCCATTTGCCTAAGAATTTCATGAATGCATTGTTTTAAATAGCTGAATAGTACTCCATTGTGTATATATACCACAGTTTCTGTATCCATTCTTCAGTTGAAGGACATCTGGGTTCTTTCCAGCTTCTGATTATTATGAATAAGGCAGCTATGAACATAGTGGAGCATGTGTTCTTATTACATGTAGGAGCATCTTCTGGGTATACACCCAGGAATGGTATAGCTGTGTCCTCAGGTAGTACTTTGTCTAATTTTCTGAGGAATCACCAAACTAATTTCCAGAGTGGTTTTACCAGCTTGCAATCCCACGAACAATGGAGAAGTGTTCCTCTTTCCCCACATGCTCTCCAGCATCTGTTGTCCCCTGAGTTTTTCATCTTAGCCATTCTGACCTGTGTGAGGTGGAATCTCAGTGTTGTTCTGATTTGCATTTCCCTGTTAACTAAGGATGCTAAACATTTCTTTAGGTGTTTTAAGGTCATTTGAGTTTCCTCACTTGAGAATTCCCTGTTTAGCTCTGTACCACATTTTTTAATAGCGTTATTTGACTCTCTTGAGCCTAACTTGTTGAGTTCTTTGTATACCTTGGATAGTGGCCCTCCATCAGATGTAAGATTGGTAAAGATCTTTTCCCAATTTGTTCGTTGCATTTTTGTCCTACTGACCATGTCCTTTGCCTTACAGAAGCTTTGCAGCTTCATGAAGTCCCATTTGTCAATTCTTGTTCCTAGGGCATAAGCTATTGGTGTTCTGTTCAGGAACTTTTCCCCAATGCCCATGTATTCAAGATTCTTCCCCACTTTCTCCTCTATAAGCTTCAGTGTGTCTGGTTTTATGTGTAGGTCCTTGATCCACTTTGACTTGAGCTTTGTACAAGGAGATAAGAATGGATCAATTTGCATTTTTCTGCATGCTGACTGCCAGTTGATCAAGCACCATTTGTTAAAAATGCTGTCCTTTCCACTGGATGTTTTTAACTCCTTTGTCAAATATCAAGTGACCATACATGTGTAGGTTCTTTTCTGGGTCTTCAATTCTATTCCATTGATCTTCCTGCCTGTCACCATACCAATACCAAACAGTTTTTATCACTATTGCTCTGTAGTAGAGCTTGAGATCAGGGATGGTGATTCCCCCAGGAGATCTTTTGTTGTGGAGAATAGTTTTTGCTATCCCGGGTTTCTTGTTATTCCAGATGAATTTGAGAATTGCTCTTTCTAGATCTATGAAGAATTGATTTAGGATTTTGATGGGAATTGCATTGAATCTATAGATTGCTTTCGGCAAGAGGGCCATTTTTACTATGTTGATCCTGCCAATCCATGAACATGGGAGATCTTTCCATCTTCTGAGATCTTCTTTGATTTTTTTCTTCAGAGGCTTGAAGTTTTTGTTATACAGATCTTTCACTTGCTTCGTTAGGGTCATACCAAGGTATGAAATATTATTTGGGACTATTGTGAAGGGTGTCATTTCCCTAATTTCTTTCTCAACTTGTTTATTCCTTAGAGGAAGGCTACTGATTTGCTTGAGCTAATTTTATATCCAGCCACTTTGCTGAAGTTTTTTATTAGCTTTAGGAGTTTTCTGGTGGAATTTTTGGGGTCACTTAAGTATACAATTATATCATCTGCAAATAGTGATATTTTGACTTCTTCTTTTTCAATTTGTATACCTTTGACCTCTTTTTGTTGTCTGATTGCTCTTGCTAGAACTTCAAGGACTATATTGAATAGATAGGGAGAGAGTGGGCAGCCTTGTCTGGTCCCCGATTTTAGCAGGATTGCTTCGAGTTTCTCTCCATTTAATTTGATGTTGGCTACTGGTTTGCAGTATATTGCTTTCACTATGTTTAAGTATGGGCCTTGGATTCCTGCTCTCTCCAAGATTTTTATCATAAAGGGTTGCTGGATTTTGTCAAAAGCTTTTTCAGCATCTAATGAAATGACTATGTGGTTTTTTTCCTTGAGTTTGTTTATATAATGGATTATGTTGATAGATTTCTGTATATTGAACCATCCCTGCATCCCTGGGATGAAGCCAACCTGATCATGGTGAATTATAGTTTTGATGCATTCTTGAATTAGGTTAGCCAGAACATTGTTGAGTATTTTTGCATCGATAATCATGAGGGAGGTTGGTCTAAAGTTCTCCTTCCTTGTTTGGTCTTTGTTTGGTTTAGGTATCAGCGTTATTAAGGCTTCATAGAAGGAGTTGGGTAGTGTTCCTTGAGTTTCTATTTCATGGAATAGTTTTTAGAGTATTGGTATTAGCTCCTCTTTGAAGATCTGATAGAATTCCCCGCTAAATCCATCTGACCCTGTGCTCCTTTTTGATGGTAGACTATTAACAACTGCTTCTATTTCCTCAGGACTTATGGGACTATTTAGATGGTTTATCTGATCCTGTTTTAACATTGGCACCTGGTATGTATCAAGAAAGTTGTCCATTTCATCCAGATTTTCAAACTTTGTTGAGTATAAGTTCTTGTAGTAGGATCTGATGATTTTTTGAATTTCCTAAATTCTGTTGTTATGTTTCTTTTTTCTTTTTTTTTTTTTTGTTGTTTTTTTTCGAGACAGGGTTTCTCTGTGTAGCCCTGGCTGTCCTGGAACTCACTTTGTAGACCAGGCTGGCCTCGAACTCAGAAATCCTCCTGCCTCTGCCTCCCAAGTGCTGGGATTAAAGGCGTGAGCCACCACCGCCCTGGCTTATGTTTCTTTTTTTATTAATGATTTTATTAATTTGGGTGGTGCTTCTTTGCCCTCTGGTTAGTCTAGCTAAGGGTTTATCTATCTTGTTGATTTTCTCAAAGAACCAGTTCCTGGTTTTGTTGATTCTTTGTATAGTTCGTTTTGTTTCTATTTGGTTGATTTCAGTTCTGAGCTTGATTATGTCCTGCCACCTACTCCTCTTGGATGTAATTGCTTCTTTTTGTTCTAGAGCTTTCAAGTGCTCTGTCAAGCTGTTAGTGTAGGCTCTCTCCATTTTCTATTTGGAGGCACTCAGAACTATGAGTTTCCCTCTTAACACTGCTTTCATTGTGTCCCATAAGTTTTGGTATGATGTGTCTTCATTTTCATTGAATTCTAAAAAGTCTTTAATTTCTTTCTTTATTTCTTCTTTGACCAAGCTATCATTGAGAAGAGCATTGTTCAAAGTCCACGTGTATGTGTGTTTTCCATTGTTTTTGTTTGTGCTTAAGACTAGCTTTAGGCCATGGTGATCTGATAAAGTACATGGAATAATTTCAATATTTCTGCATCTGTTGAGGCCTGTTTTGTGACCTATTGTATGGTCAGTTTTGGAGAAGGTGCCATGAGGTGCTGAGAAGAAGGTATATTCTTTTGCTTTACGGTAGAATGTTCTATAAATAACTGTTAGATCCATTTGGTCCATAACTTCAGTTAGTTTCACTCTGTCTCTGTTTAGTTTCTGTTTCCATGATTTGTCCATTGTTGAGAGTGGGACGTTGAATTCTCCCACTATTATTGTGTGGAGTGCAATGTCTGCTTTGAGCTTTAGTAAAGTTTCTTTTATATGTGGGTACCCTTGTGTTGGGAGCATAGATGTTCAGAATTGAGAATAGAATTTGTAGACTTTTTCCTTTGACCAGAATGAAGTGACTCTCCTTATCTTTTTTGACAACTTTTGGTTGAAAGTTAATTTTATCTGTTATAAGAATGGCTACTCCAGCTTGTTTCTTGGGACCATTTGCTTGCAAAATTGTTTTCCAACATTTGACTCTGAAGTAGTGACTGTCTTTGTTACTAAGGTGAATTTCTTGTATGCACCAAAATGTTGGGTCCTGCTTATGTATCCAGTCTGTTAGTCTATGTCTTTTTATTGGGGAATTGAGACCATTGATGCTAAGTGATATTAAGGAAAAGTGATTGCTGCTTACTGTTATCTTCTTTTTTAAAGGTGAAATTCTGTTTGTGTAGTTATCTTCTATTGGATTTGTTGAAAGATTACTTTATTGCTTTTTCTACGGTGTGGTTTCCTGCCTTGTGTTGGTATTTTCTACACATTTTCCTTTGTAGAGCTAGATTTGTGGAAAGATATTGTGTAAATTTGCTTTTGTCTTGGAATGTCTTGTTTTCTCCGTCTATGGTAATTGAAAGTTTTGCTGGGTGTTGCAGTCTGGGCTGACATTTATGTTCTCTTAGGGTCTGTATGAGATCTGCCCAGGATCTTCTAGCTTTCATAGTTTCTGGTGAGAAGTCTGGTGTAATTCTGATAGGTCTGCTTTTATATGTTACTTGACCTTTTTCCCTTACTGCTTTTAATATTCTTTCTTTGTTTAGTGAATTTGGTGTTTTGATTATTATGTGACAGGAAGATTTTCTGCTCTGGTCCAGTCTGTTTGGAGTTCTATAGGCTTCTTGTATGCTCATGGAACCTCTTTCTTTAGATTAGGGAAATTTTCTTCCATAATTTTGTTGAAGATGTTTACTGGCCCTTTAAGATGTAAATCCTAGCTCTCTTCTATACCTATAATCCTAAGGTTGGATCTTCTCATTGTGTCCTGGATTTCCTAGATGTTTTGGGCTACCAGCTTTTTGCATTTTGTATTTTCTTTGACTGTTGAGTCAATATTTTCTATGGAATCTTCAACATCTGACATTCTTTCTTCTATCTCTTGTATTATATTGTTGATGCTTGCGTCTATGACTCCTGAATTCTTTCCAAGGTTTTCTATCTCCAGAGACGTCTCATTTTGCAATTTCTTTATAGTTTCTACTCCCATTTTTAGATCTTGGATAGTTTTGTTCAGTTCCTTCACTAGTTTGTTTCTGTTTTCCTGAAATTCTTTATAGGATTTTTGTGTTTCCTCTTTAAGTGCTTCCACCTGTTGACCCATGTTCTCCTGTGTTTCTTTTAGAGATTTTTGTGATTCCTCTTTAAGGGCTTCTGCGTGTTGACCCATGTTCTCCCATAGTTCCCTATGGGATTTTTGTGTTGCCTCTTTAAGGGTTTTTACCTGTTGACCTCTGTTCTCCCACATTTCTTTAAGGGATTTTTGTGTTTCCTCTTTAAGGGCTTCTACCCATTGACCCATGTTCTCATCTATTTCTTTAAGGGAGTTATTTATGTCCTTCTTGAATTCTTCTAACAGCATCATGTGATGTGATTTTAAATCCAGGTCTTGCTTTTCCGAAGTGATGGAGTATCCTGGATTTGCTGTTGTGGGAGAACTGGGTTCTGATGATGCCATGTTGCCTTGATTTCTGTTGGTAATGATCTTGCATTTGCCTTTGGCCATCTAGTTATCTCCAGAGTCAGGTGGTCTTGTTGTCTCTGACTGTGACTTCTCTGTCCTGAAGGCCTATGTATCTGTACTCCTGGGATTCCCTTTCTCTGAAATGCCCTGCATACAGCTGGTTTTCTAGGAAGTATCAGGAAATGGGGTCTTCCCTGTGGCAGACTTGGTAGGGCTGAATGTCCTGCAAACTGTTGGTTCTTGAATGCCCCACTGCTCTTGGATCTCAGGAAATGTGGGCTTTCCCCCTGCAGACCTGGCACAGGCCAAATGCCCGCTGCTGTTGGATCTCTAGAAAGCACCAGGAAATGGGGCCTTCTCTCGTGGCAGACCTAGCACAGGTCTACCATGTCAGAACAAATGGGACAGGCAGCAGAGGAGGGAGGGGTAGAGGATACGGTGGGAACTAACTTCTTAACAGTAAGTTTTGGAGATAGGGCCTCACATAACCTCGGCTGCTTTTAATTTACTATGTACCTTCTGAGGATGATTCTGAACTCCTGATCCTACTGCCTTAATTTTATGAATTCTGGTTTTACATGGGTATGCTACCACACCCAGTTTTGTCTGGGGCCTCAAAATAGGCCTTCCTATAGGCTAAGCAAGCACTATATGAACTGAGATATGTATCTAAGCAAGTAACTATTTTTAATCTAAGTGTAATAAAGTTTATTAAATGTTAGCTATTGTGCTAATGTAGCAATTACTAAATGAATGTGCTGAGGTATTAACATTTTTTAGGGTAATAAGAATGTTCAGCTCACATAGATAACAAATGAGAATTTTGTCTGTGTCAAGAAAACTGTTCATACAAATATTCATGGAATTGGCTAGCTTTCTTGCTGTTAGATAGTACATGTCAGAGTTCTGGATGTAGTGCTGCTATGAGACTCAGTTTGGTCATCCAAATCATCTTGAAGGGAGTTTCATTAGACACAGCTTATACTTGTTCACCAGAGTTTGAGAGATTTCAATTGCTGAACTAACTTGCTTCAGACAAGCCGCAAAACATCATCTGAACTCAAAGACAGTAAAAAGGAAACAGACCTCCTTCTTCTTCCCTTTGTCTCCATCTGTAGAATGAAGTTAATGAGACATTTCAGATTGCCTGAAGGCACTCTTTGTCAAATTGCTTTAGATATAAGTAGGAAATTGCAACACTTTTGTCTTAAACGTGTGCCACATTTATGCATTTTGAATCTATACACGTTCACAGGTTATATGAGAAACTTCTGTAGGTTTGCAGTTATTCTGTCAAATTCATGCATCTGCTATGGCCATGTTGATGGCCTTCAAGCAAAAGAACTGAGGACATTGCACATTGCCCCTGGTATGATTCCCACAGTTTTCCTGAATTGTTTGTAATATATATAAATGGAGGTATATTTAGGAAAAGGGAGACATCTGTCTCCCAGATGGTGTTTGGGGGAAGTCAAATGGTTCATCAGATGGAAAGAGTGGCTGAGTTTCTGATGCTCAGTCTTCTGTGTTGGTTCACTCATTTAGAGAATAATTTCTAAGGAAGACCTATCAGTGTTAACTATCATCACTTCTAATTCCATGGCCATAGTATATTTGATCAAGAAACTCCTTTCTTGCTGGATTATTTTCTCGTTATATTTTGATTGACTCTTGCCTTACAGATTGAAAATCTTTGGACTATAATTATAGAATATCCCAAATGTTAAAAAATAAAAAAGGATGGACTAAAGTCTGTTGGGATTTCTTCCTATTTCTTTGATATTTTCTAAAGTTTATTAGCTTTCCCATATATGCTTTTTCTGCTTGTATTTCCATTAGAGCTTATTATAATAAAGGATGCTTCTACAGCAGAGCATGGCAACCTCTATCTATATTCTCAATACTCCGGAGGCAGACTTGGAGCACTGCTATGTGTTCAAGGCCAATCTGCACTATAATAGTGGTTTCTAGGCTAGTTTGGGCTATAAAGTAAAAAGGTTATCTCAAAAAAGGGAACATTTTTATAACACTATTGAGAATTTTTATATAAGGTGGTTATTATTTATTTAAAGAGTAAAATTGTTTTCAAAAGAGAATTTTGTACAGTCCTACAAGTTGGTAGGTAACTTCAACTTCTAATGTTCAAGAAGAAATTGAATACTTGATTATGTTTTTACTGTTTACAGTAAAAAAAAGCGAGAGTGTTACTTAAAAGATAGAAAAATTTGTTAATGGCAGAAATTATGTTGTTGAATTTTCCTATTTTCAAGTGTCAGGTTATTTTACAGAACGTTTTTCAATGTCTTTTGTTTTTCTAAGAAAGAGACTCTGCCCTTGAGGTAAAACCTCAGGAAATGTTCCAAAATGAAAAAGAGCACTTGCAAGAGAAGTAATATTTAAAGTCTGTAAATTACACTGGTATTAATTCAATGCTCGAGTATTGGTGTGAAAATATGAATATGAACAATTTGATTAATGCCATTTTACAGCTGACTCTGAGGATTCATTTGGCATAGGTTGACTTAGAAAGTGTCAAGCTAAATCCTAATTTTTTATATTATTCATCAGAGCAGTTAAAAATGATGATTAAATTAAGCTCTGTCTGGAATGTCACCATCACCTTATTTCTATAAAAGATAAACTGCACATTGTTATTTTGTTACAGGCTAGAACCTATGCCAAATACGTTACATGTCTCGATGACTCTGTCAGCCCTTCACAAGAGTCCATAGTCTCTTTTATTCACAGATACAGAGGAATGATTAGTCCTATGCCTGCAACATTATAGGACTTCAGTAAATATTCTTTGAATTGCAAGGATTTTCACTGGTGAGGCAGGTAAAAATGCTATGTATTTGAGTAAATTCCTATCTTCTGCTCATGTGGTACTGTATAGCAGATTATCCAGGGAGAGCTGAAGTTAGGAAAAGTATTTATTTCTTCCAGATGGCCTGGTAACAGTCAACAATTTTGCAAGACGTTTAAGCTTAAGTTCTCAGGCTGATAATGGCTAGACTCAAGATGCAACCTGCTATCCACTGAGGAACATGAAGCAAAAAAGCTTTGGGCTCAACCTCACCTCCCATATTTTTACATCTCTGTCTAGCTTGAACAAGCCAAAGAAAGGAGGTAAAGAACCTGTCCAGATTTGAACAACAGTCATCCTAGGTGTCCAGGCTGGAGGAGAATTGTGGACACATAGTAAGTCAGAGTCCTCAGACATTGTAGGGCTTACGCCCTTCTCTGATCAACCAGTAAAGGAATAATATGTCTTCTCTTCATACACACCTCAGGAGACCTAAATACAGACACTACTTGCCATGTGGGTTCTGATTATCTTCAGAGACTGTGCTGTATTCCCTTTAGTGTTGGGACCTAAAATGTTTTTTGAGCCCCCACTATGCCATGGTCCCTCTGTCTGTCCACCCATGGCATTAGTAAGTCTTCTTACAAACTCCTCAGTCTCCAGTTTTAAAAAAAATAACCTCAAGTATGTATTGGATTAAGAGCAACAAAAACAGCAAGGCTGATGAGTCCAGAAAATGGAGAGTCAGAGATCAGGTGAGCCCATGGTTGTCTTTCCAGCCTGTCTCCTCCAGGTTCACAATAGCACTCATCTTCCCATGTTTTCTACAAATGGCATGTGTTTCTGAACTACATTCTAAAATGGAGTGCTGACTTATGACTGAATGACAATCATCAAAAATAAGGAAGATGATTTTGTAAAATACTTTCATCTAAAAAGCCATTTGCTGCTTTCCTGTAAGTAAAATTCCACACAGCTTGATTTTACAATAAAATTCCCATTGATAACCCCCATCACATATTATAGTCCTTACCTTGTTTGAAAACCATTTATTTTAATAATACTGCTTAACAAGGAACATGCCATCTTAACAAATTTTAAGTGCATAATAACAGTTTTTGCTAATATATAATTGTGAAGCATACCTACAAGTAACTCCTGTTTTCCCTACTGTCCCAGCCCCTAGTAATATATTCTACTCTGAATATGCAGTATAGATTACTTTATACCCTGCACACAAGTGAAATTTGAACATCATATGGACAATTGGACATATGTTGGTCATCATATGGACAAGTTGGTCATCATATGGACAATTTGGATTATTTTGTGGCCTGTACATTAGTGAAATCACATGGCATTTATTTTCCTTTAACAGGTTTACTTTTCTTCTCATAGCATCCTGTGGTTCAATTATGTTGTTTCATATTACAGAATTCCTTTCTTTTTCAAGTAAGTGGTACTCCATTTTATTTCACTTTTTTCCCCCACAGTATATTTCACATGTTCCTTATTCTTTCATCTGTTAAAGGGCACCAGGGTTGTTTTTGTACCTCAGCTATTATGCACAATGTTTCAGAGAATTTGGGAGCTACACCATCACTTCCAAATGTAAATTGTTTTTGAGTCAGTTCCCTAAAGTGGGAATTCTGGATCTTATGGTGATAATATTTTTGAGGATTTTCCATATTATTTACCACAGTAGCTTCACCATTCTGCATTGTTTCAAAGAATATGTATTCTCTTAGGGTTTCCATTGCTGTAAAGAGACTCCATGACCAAGGCAATTTTTATAAAAGACAACATTTAATTGGACCTGGCTTACAGTTTCAGAGTTTTAGTCCATTATCATCATGGTGGGAAGCATGATAGCATCCACACAGACATGGTGTTGGAGAAGGAACTGAGAATTTCACATCTTAAACCCAAGACAGCCAGAAGGAGAATGGCATCAGCAGGTAGCCAGGAGGAGAGTCTCAAAACCCACCCCCACAGCCACAGTGACACACTTCCTCCAACAAGGTCACACCTCCTAATAGTGCCACTTCCTGGCCAAGCATTTTCAAACTACCACATTCCACACTCTGGCCCCCATAAGCTTGTTCAAACACCTGAGTCTATGGGGGCCATACTTAGCCATAGCATAATGCAAAAATACATTTAGTCCAATTTCAAATGTTCCCATAGTCTATTATAGTCTCAACAATGTTAAAAGTCTAAAGTACAAAGTCTCTGCTGAAATTCATCCAATCACTTAATTGTCAAAAAGCAGACCACATACCTTCAACATCACAGGATATGCAAACATCATACAAACATCATAGTGAAGAAATGCTGCACCAAAGTACGATCAAAAGCCAGCTGGGCAAACTCCAAACTCTGAATCTCATGACTGATGTCAAAGGACTCTTCAGATCTCCAACTCCTTTCTGTTTTGTTACTGCAGCACCATTATTTATCTTCAGGTCATTCCACTCCCTGATAGCAGATTTCCTCAGCAGGTATCCCATAGTTCTGGCATCTTTAGCATCTTTGGGGCTCCAAGACAACTTCAAAGTTACAGATTCTTGCTCCAATGTCTGCGATCCACACATGATCTTCTGAGCTCCTCCAAAGGGCTTAAGTTACATCTCCAGCTCTGCCCTCTGAAGTACTTCATGGTCTGGTAAATACACTCCATTGCTGCTGATGTTCGTAGTGATCATTCCATAGTACTGACATCTCCAATATCCTGGGGTCCTTTGTTGCAACTAGGCTTTGCCAATATCCTCTCATAGGTTCCCTTCATGGTGTAAGGTTCATCTTCTTTGCATAATCCCTTCAGTCCTGGACCATCAACTTCAACTGAGGCTTCACCTTTACCAAGTGCCTTTCATAGTGCCAAGCTTCCGCTGCTTTCCATGATTCCTTCATGCCTTCAAAACTAGTACCACCTGGGTGAGTCTTATCCTTTATGAAGTCCAACTAGAGCATGATATATAGCCTCAGCTATATCTGGAGCACAGCTTCTTTGTGCTCTTAACACACTTCCCAGAAGACTTCATCTCTGTGATGCTGGTCTCCTCTTAATCACTGCTAATCTCTTAGCTCTAGATACCTAGCATCTATTTTCCCAGCAACCCCTACTACTCATGACTCTAAAGCCAGAGATACATAGCTAAATCTTCCAAGTTCTGCTGCTTGGTAGGCCTAGAATATGGCTGCCCTTTTTCTACTACATTATCCCTAGCTTTCTGTTTTACAACTCCTTCACTGCCTAAGCTTGGTTGTCCTGGAACTTGCTCTGTAGATTGACTTTGAACTCGGCAATCTGCATGGCTCTGCCTCCTGAACTCTGGGATTGATTGTGTGTACCACCATGCCTGGACTTAAGCTTTTCTTTACCTGGTACTTGCTCTGTATCAGGCTGGCTCTGAACTCAGAGATCTGCTTATATCTGTTATCTTGGGAATAAGGTGTGTACCGCCATGCCTGAATTGTAGTTCATTCCACATTAATAGTCCAAATGAAAACAATAACCAGGTAATAATGCCTAACATGATACAACTATGCCTTGTTCAACTGCAAAAGCATGAACAATACACTTAGCTGGATGACAACTTGGCCCAAGGTCACCACTTCCTTAATCTCCTTGAATGTAGGATTCAACCCCATTCTACATCCTAGTTTCCCTTTAATACTTGAACCATGCATTTTGTATTTTTCCTATCTAAGCTTGCTACACTTGATCAAAATGTTCTTCATGACGGTAAATAAGAAGACAAAGTCTATGCTGGGTTTTTCTGAGACTTCCTTTGTCAATGCAAAGGAAGTTATCAAAAATCTCTTTACCTTAGCCTCAGGTGGACTCTTCAGACAGGACAAAAAACAGCCAAATTCTTCACCAAAATATTACAAGAACAGTCTCTAGGCCACACACTAAAATTCTTCTCCTTAGAAAACCTCTTGAGCTAGGGTCCCACAGTTCAAAACAAGCTCAGGAACACTGTCTTCCATGTTTCTATTAGTATGTCCCATTATTAAGCCCCACTTAAAGCATTCCACTGCTTTACAAAGTTCCAAAATCCACATTCTTCAAGATAAAAGTACAGTCAGGTCTATCATTGCAATACCCGAGTCCCTAGTACCAATTTCTCTCTTAATTAGGGTTTCCATTACTGTGAAGAGACATTATGAGCATGGCAGCTTTTATTAAAAAAAGCATTTAATTGTGGTTAGCTTATAGTTTCAGAGGTTTAGTTCATCATCATGGCAGGAAGCATGGCAGTATCCAGACAGACAGGCTTCTGGAGAAGGAGCAGAGAGTGCTACATCTTAATCCCAAGGCAGCCAGAGTACATATTATTCATGTCCTTTTGAGTCTGGGTTAACTCACTCAGGATGATATTTCTAGGTGCATCTATTTGCCTGCAAAATTCATGATGCCCTGGGTTTTCATAGCTGACTATTATTTCATTGTGTAAGTGAACCACATTTTTTGTATTCATTCTTCAGTTGAGGCACATTTGAGTTCTTTTCAGTTTCAGGAAATTATGAATAAAGTTGCTATGAACATTCCTCATATGTCCAAAGGAAGAAATCTGAATACACACACACACACACACACACACACACACACACACACACACACACCTGAAGACATTTCCAAAGGAGATATAAAAATACCAACAAAACAAAACAAAAACAAAAAAAAAGTCTATCAGCTGAAAGCAATCATTCCTAAATATCAAAGTTCTCTATTATTTTATCTTTTGTGTTTCAACTATTATGTTCTCTTTGGGTCTATACTAAAGAAGTACTCATCAGAGTATTTTCATTACCCTAAAATTGTGCTACACTGTTTCTTTCTCACCTGACAACCACCAGTCATGTCTGTATTTGTAGCTTTACCTTTTCTAAGATGTCAAGTAGTTGCAATAGTTTACTATATAATCTTTGCCATTAGTCTACTCTCACTTGATAATACATATTTTGATAATCATAATCCTCTTATGATTAAACAGTTCATTACTCTTAAGCTGGAACATTTCTTTGGATATATTGAAGTGTATTTGTCTACTCATCCAACTATCAGACATCTTGATTACTTCCAAATTCTGGCAATGGTTAAAGCAGACACTGCAAACACCTGTGTGCATTCCCAAGTGTGCAATGGCTTTCAGGTTCTTTGGGTAAACAACAAAGAATACAGTTTCAGAATCACATGAAAAAGGTATATTTACATTGTAAGAGTCACTGTCCCTCTGTAGTCCTGCCAGCACTCTGTACTGTCAATGTTTTGAATTTTGGACATTCTGCAGAACAGTGATGGCATCTTGTTTTTCTAATTACATTTTCCCAAGATACATCATATATGATATGGACTATCATTTCTTATTTTGTTGGCCATCCATCTGAGGTTTCTATTAAGTTCCTTAGCCAAGAAAATGGACTTTATCTTAATGATACACTTTACTTCATTTATACAGATTTTCTCAGGAGTTATTATTCTGTTTGAAAGAAAATAAAAGCTGGGAAAGTCTCCCAAAAAGAATTTCACTACAGTTTCAGTCATGTGCAAGTCAACTGAGGAGCAATTACAGGTTCTAGTACAGTTTCTTTCCTGACTTTTAAGAGAATAAAACTATATGACTACTTAATGAATGACTTAATATTTTATAAGGACAGTCTATGGCTAATTTTAGAAAACATTTTGACTGTAATAATACTGTTTATAAATTGAGCTTAGTAATGGCTGAAGAGTCTTCCTATTACATACAACTCTCTTAACCAATACAGGTTTTTAAAATGCTTAAATGCTTAAATTGCTAAACTACATTGTAGAGGTCTCTCTCTCTCTCTCTCTCTCTCTCTCTCTCTCTCTCTCTCTCTCTCTCTCTCTCTCTGTGTGTGTGTGTGTGTGTGTGTGTATCTGTGTGTGCATGTCAGTGCCTCTGCAGGCCTGAAGAAGGCATCAGAGTCTCAAGAACTAAAGTTGTGGTAGGTGTTGAGTTGTTGGATGTGTAGTCTGGTAATTAAACTCTGGTCTTCTACAAGAGCAACAAATACTCTTCACTGCTGAGCCATTTATCCAGCCCCACAATGTATTCTTAGAGCATAGAACTAGTTCTGACACACTGTAAGTATTGAATGGACTTTACATATAGAGAAGTACTATCTAAAGTGAGTAAAAGTAATATTTTGTTACATCATGTACTTAAAAGTCACAATGACCAGGGTATCTTCCAGTAAAATTCTTATAAACTTATAAACCTTAATTTACTGATAAAACATTACAATGATGTAACTACAACAGCAAACCAGTAAGTCTTGAAGATAACATAATGTCCCTTCAATCTAATAGCTTCATTTGACATTTTTAAAACTTGAAAAAGGACAAAGTCCAAATATAGGTAAAATTGAAATATAAGTTTTAAAATCCAGATTTTCCAGTAAAGAAATCTGTTTTTGTAAAGAAGTCTGGTGGTGAATAAGGCATCTGGTATTTTTGTTGTTTCTTCCATTGTAAGATAAAACCTCAAGGTCAGCATTACATTTAAAGTCATATTGACTCTGATGTCAAAGTAGTCTTTGAACTAAACTTCTATATGACGCCCTGCTACCTAATTTATTTCAGAGTTATACCTATAACTGTTATGTAAGTAAAAGATTTAAACAAACCCAATACTTTTCTGCCTGCTAACCATATTCTCTATGATTGAAAATTTTTAGAGACCAATAGAATTATAAAATATCAGAGATAGATCTGTTATCATTACCTATTATCAAGCTAATAAAGGATTTTTTTTATTCTCTTCTGATGGTCTTTTCATTGGCTACTTCCATAATCATTTGGACCATAACTCTCTCATTCCTAACTAGATGGGGCCATTACAGAAAGCCAAACTAATCAAACTATAAAGAACAACTGACCACAGGATTCCCAAACCCAGTTGATACATTTAAAACACAATCCCTACATCTCAGGGAATATCACAAAAGGGAGAAGGAAGGATTATGAGAAGCAGAAGACCAGAAAGTCTGCTGCCAAATTGTATCTTCTAGATATGACAGGGAAACTACGCCCATAAAATTGCAACAATGTGACTGTCTAAACAAGACCTGAACAATGCCAGTACTGATTGACATAAAAATGTAGGTGAGGAAAGTTTCCAAGGACCGCACCCCTAGATGAAGAGATATAGGTAATTATTGACTGCTGAGAGAGGAAACATTAGCCTTTAAGGGTGAATCCCCTCGTTGGTTTTCTAATACAAGTGACCATTTCTAAAATATATACACACAAGCAGCACTAAATGGACTCAACAGGATATATCTGTACAACAATTCATGTTTTATTGATGTGCATGTGTAAAACAATAATTATAGATAAAGAATACTTACCTGGAATGTAAGATATCATGACACAAAAGTGGGTTTTTTTGCCACTCAAGGTGAGCATTCCAGATTTGCTGACCCCCTGAGATTTGGTTTGCCCAGATGCAAGAAAATAGACTGCATAATTCGTGGTAGTAAAGGCTCTATTCTTACTATCTCCTATTAAAAAGAAGTATTAAAAAATAGTAGGATCCACTCAACAGGAAGGAAACCATGTCTGGAATGGGAAGCCAAGCCAACTACCTAAGGGTAGTGAAGTCATGTTTATCTTGGAGGAGAACCTGAAACCAGTCCTTTACTAAACTAGCACAATCCCTAAATACATTCTAAAAATTTGTCTTCACCTCTCATCAAGGCAACATCTCCCTATAGATGACAGAGGGCATGTCATAAAACTACAACTAATTAAAAGACAGTGTTGTAGAACCCAGTCTCAATGGATACATCTAAAAATAAAACCCCTCACCAAAGTCTAAGGGAATAGTGCAGAAACAAGGCAGAAAGTTCATAAAAACCAGAAGATCAAAAGTTTGTTGTGAGACTTTGACTTCTAGAAATATCAGAAGCTTTACCCACAAAATCTAACCAATGTGGCTGCCTAAACATGAGCTGAACAAGGACATCAAAAGACATGCAAAGTGGATGGGGGAAACACTATGAGGTCTCGACTCCATACAAAGGACTATAGGGTACTAATAAATGCTGAAAGTGGGAGAAACAGCCTTTCCCAAGTAATAAATTATATAGTTTCATTAAGCTATAAGTTCAGTCTTGAAGATTCTAGATAGCAATTGTGAGTCAGGACTAATTGAATCTCCTAACAGCAGCCATTTATATTTAATAATATATTGTGCAGGGACAATATCTAAACATTTAAAATTTCTTGCTCATTTTTGGTTTTAGCATATATGCTTTCAACCACAACAAATATACTTGCTTATATTTGAAATGTGTGCAAATGGAGAACTTGACACGATGCCCTGAGAATGGTTGTTTATTTGGCATTATTCCTACTTGAGTATAAATATCTTCTCATAGTTAGTCTTCCCCAGGAACAATCAAGAACTTCCCATAATTCGACTTTTGGTTGTAGTATAGAATATGTAAGGTTTACTAAAATATTTTTACAAGAACTGAACCTAGATATTTTCAGCACATAAGTAAAAATAAATTAATAAAAAGCTAATATGCACTGTAAGTGATATGGAAAACTCTTACACTTGAGTAAATTTCTGATTCAGATATAAAGTTTATTATTTGCCATTGATTTTTAAATCAGTGCTTATGCAGCTAGATGGTGTAAATAATAGATGTGCCATGATTTGTTTCAGATATTAAAACTCTATCTCAAAAGTTTCTCCCACAAAATATGCTGAAACAGTGAGATTGTATGTATATTTGGTTTTATGACATATATGATTCTTTCTATCTAAGCATCAGTGAGACATGTGCAATCCTGATAATGCATCATGATGTCATCTGTAAAGTTTATGCTTCAGTACCACCCAATAAAGTTACAATAAACCTCAAAAATATTCATAGCGCTTTAAGATTATGATTTCTTGTTGGGCCACATTCACAGCTGTCCTGAGCTCCATGCAGCTCACTGCCTGTATTTTAGGCACAAATGCATGAGCTGTGGATCAGTAAGTACTATTAGATAAAATTAAATTATAATGATAATGATCTTGATGTCACAGGTAGAAGTCACATAAAGAAAATTATTTAATTCCAGGATTAACAACTGTCTGCTTTAGCATTTTCATTTTACATGATGGATTGCTGGTCACGATGTATGGCATGAGAAGATTGTGATAGAGGCTTCACTCAGAACTTGTCCCTTCTGCATTACATCCAGTCACACTCCCAAGCCAGATTTCCTACTTCCTTCTCCACTGCCTGGCTGTATGACTTGTCCTTATTTCCCCACATTCCATACCTACCCACAAACCCACCAGATCTAGCCCAGAACACTAATCTTGTCTAGATTTGTCTCCTGTGCCTGTACAAAAAAAAAATGGTCTCTATATTTCAGTCAGGATCTTCCATACTGATCCCCCAACCAAGGGGCATTCTTATGCCATATCCAACCTTTCTATCCAGCCAGATCTAACCCCACCCTCCAGACTCCGACCAGTAGATCTTATATACTAGTACAGTCCACTTTGTTCACCTAACTTCATTCCAGCCAAGCCATTTCTAATCTCTGAGCACAATCTACTTGCACATTTTATCTTCTGTCTCAACCTGCTCTGTCCACATCAGACTTAGAATTAACAAAAGTGGTCCGCAAGACCAAATCTTATCATAAAAACACAAATAGTACAAAAAAATTAAAACACTGTCTTCTCTTTAAAAAAATCTACCAGTCCTATAGAAATGTTTGTCAATGCGAATTTCCTAGATGAGCACCAGGACACAGAATTTAGAAGAAAAATTATAAACTTCATCTTAGAATTCAAAAAGTTAAATCACGAATAAATAGCTCAATAAAATTAAGAGGAAAGAGCTTAAGGAGAACAAGCACCTGTGTGATGCCCTTGGCAAAAATATCTAAAGCTGAAGAACAGGACAATGATAATCTAGAACCTGAAAATGGATTTTAATAAGGAGATAGAAATATTGAAGAGAACTCAAATTGAAATTAATATGGAATTGAAAACCTAAATAATTCAGCTAGGAAACCAAGCTAAAGAATGAATATCAAGATTTAGACATAAGATTAAGGATCTAGCCCAAATAAGGAACATAAATGATATTTAAAACTCAGGAAAGGAACATACAAGTAATGTGAGACATAATGAAAAAAAATACAACATTTAAATTATTGACATAAATGAGAAGAATACATAGTCAATGGCATAGACCAAATCTTCAACAAGATCTTAGATAAAAAAGCTCTTCTAAGAAAAGACACACCCATATAGATAAAACAACAAAAAAACCCACAGAAAACAAATAGACAAGACCAGAAAAAATAAATTCCACACAGTATATCATAGATAAAATGCTAAATAGACATAGCAGTGAAGGAGTATTGAAAGCTGAAGAATTAACAATGGCTGTCCTTTGAGAGGCTCCACCAACAACTGACTAAGACAGATGGAGATCTCACAGCTAACCATTGAACTGAGCCCAGGGACTCCAATGGAAGAGTTAGGGGAAGGACTGTAGGAGTTGAAAGAGCTAGCAACCGCATAGGAAGTATCAACTAGCCTGGACCCACTCCACCCCCAGAGCTCCCAAGGACTAAACCACCAATCAAAGAGTATACATGAGTGGGTCTATTTTTAAAATGGGCACTGTCTTATAACAAAAGGATAACAAAAGGAGTCTAATGAAATGAGACCAGGAAGCAAGCAGGAGACACTGTGATAACACTTGAAAAACAAAAATAAAAACAAAAATAAAACAAAACAACAAAAAAAAGACCAAACTAAAGCTAATAAAAAAAACCCCAAAAGGCACAGAAGACATAGAGAAGGATACTTCATTCTAATGTAGGGAAGAGTTAGCCAAGAAGACTATCCTAAACATTTATGTATAAACTCTAGGGCACCCAATTTCATTTTTTAAAATCTACTATTGCATTTAAAGACACAGATTGCCATCAGTACCTTAATATTAGCTGATTTTCTTCAATAGCAGGCCAAATTAAAAACAAACAGAAACATCAAAATTAATTGACCTCATAAATCAAGTTACAGATATCTATAGAAGATTCCATCAAAATATTCACATTCTACTTAGAAACATAAGGAAGCTTTCCTAAAATAGAATACATCCTGGAAAACAAAAGAAGTTTTTACAAATTGAAGTTCAAAATCACTCCTTATATCCTATCTGGTCACAATGCAATAAAACTTAAAATGGGCAGTAAGCAAAGCCCTAGTAAATATACACACACACACTCACTGAGATTTAACACCTCATTACTGAATTATGGATGAGTCAAAGAAGAAATTAAGAAAGAAATAAAAGTACTTTCTGGGACTAAATGGAGTGAAAACATGTCATAACAAAACCTCTGGGATACACTGAAAGCAGTCCTAAGAGGGAAATTTATAGCTCTAAGGGGCTACATTGAAAAATACGAAAGAGAACACATTAAAGGCTTAATGATGCAACTAAAAGTTGGAAAAACAGGCAAACCAAACCCAAACCCAGCTGACAGCAAGAAATAAAAATCAGTGAACTAGAAACAAAGAACATATTACAAATCAATAAATAAATAAATACGAAAATAAATAAAATAAACAAACAAACAAATAAATAAATGGTTCACAACATGTCCTTGGCTTGGCCCAAATAACCACTAGAAAAAAAAAGAGAACACAAATGAACAAAATCAGAGATAATCCAGAAAACCTTATAACAGATGCCAAAGAAAATGAGAATCTTATAAGGGAATATATTAATAACCTATATTCTATTTTCCTCAAAAAATGTAGAAGAAATAAGTGAATTTCTTGACATACAAGTCAATAAATTTAATAAACCACATATATGCATTAAAAGCCAACAACAAAATATGATCATGTCTATAGATACAGAAAAAACCCTTGATAAAATCCAACATGCTTTCCTAATAGAGGTATGATGAGGCTAGAGGGAGTACACTGCAACACAATTGAAGCTGTAACTGAGAAGCCCACAGCCAGCATCACTCAAAAAAGAGAAAACCTTGAAGCAATCTCACAGAAGTCAAGAATGAAACAGAGATATCCACTACTCCCATTCTGTTTCAATATTCTGTTAGATGTACAGGTTAGAGCAACAATGCAAAAGAAGGAAATGGATGGGATTCAAACACAGTAAGAAAGTCAAACCATCCTATTTACAGAGGACATGCTACTATGCATTAAAGATTCTAAAAATTCTACCAAAAAAACTTCTAGAAGTGATAAACAAATCTGACAATGTGGAAGTTGATACAAAATCAACTTGCCCAATAGCTTTTCCATATGGAAACCAAAAACACACAGATAAAATCATGGACACGCTCTCATTCACAATAACCTCAAAAAAAAAAAGTGGGGATGAACCTATCCAAGGAAATGAAAGATCACTACAATGAAATTTTCATACTTCTGAAGAAAGATTGAGAAAGACACAAGAAAATGGAAAAATGCCATGCTCAGGGATGGGTAGAATTTAACTCTGTGAAAATGACCATTTTACAAAAAGCTATTTGTATATTCAATGCAATCCCAATCAAAATCCCCATCACATTTTTCACAGAAATAGAATGGAAAAATGTATATAGAATTATGCAAATCTAGGATATGCAAAACATTTTTTAGCAAGAAAAAATGCTTGATGGATTATCATTCTAGATCTTAAGATATATTACAGAGCCATAGTAATAAAAGCAATATAGTACTGGTGCGTGCATGTGAGTGCACACATACACACACACACACACATACACACAAACAAAAAAACTAAAACAAAAAACATGTAGACCAATGGAACAAAATGAAAGATACAAATATAAGTTCAAATAACTTCAGGCTCAATATTTGACAAAGATGCCTGAAACATAATTTCAAGAAAAGAAAGCATCTTGAACAAATAGTACTGGGAAAGTTGGAAATCCTCATGCAAAAGAGGAAAATTAGACCTGTTTTTATCACCTTGCATAAAAACAAACTCCAAATAAATCAAAGATCTAAACATGAAATCTGAAATGCTCAAATTGTTAGGAAAAAAAACATAGACAGCACTGTATATGATATAGATGTAACAAAGAATTTAACAAATTGGACTCCATTTGCCTAAAAATTAAGGTCAACAATTTAAAAGCTGTTAGAAACCAAACAGCTTCTGTGCAACTAAAGAAACAATTACCCTAGCAGTAAGGAACCCACAGATAGGGAAAAATTTTTTTGCAAGCTATACATCTAATAGAGTTTATATGTAGAATATACAAGAACTCAAAAAACAGAGTCAACAAATTAACCCATTCAGTAAAACAATGTGCCTTGGGTCTAAACAGAAAGTTATAAAAGTGAAAATTAAAGAAAAAAAGAGAGAAAGAAAAAAGAAAAAAGAAAGAAAGAAAGAAAGAAAGAAAGAAGGAAGGAAGGAAGGAAGGAAGGAAGGAAGGAAGGAAGGGAGGAGGGAAGGAAGGAAGGAAGGAATCGAATGTTGGAAACCCCTGGCTAAGCACTGAGACATAGCATCTAATAAAATTTACCTCCAAAGAGATGCTACCCAGATCTTAGCATGGTAATCATTCAAGAACCTTGGTCTTAACAGCCAACCCTGAGTGTCACCAATTTATTTCCTTATAATTCTGCATGAAATATGATGTATTTCAATTATTTCTTTTCCACAGTTTCTCAGTCCATTTATGAAGTGAGACTCTCAAAGAAAGAAATTAAAACATCTTAAATAAAACTTACATGTCTTATTAAATCTACATTTCTTGTGCCCTTAGTAGGCTTTCTTGAATGAGTATAGGAATTCTAAATCTACATTAAAAGATGTTAGGGCAATTTTCAAAAAACACAAGCTTCACTTAATATGGGTTTCTATTAACATGAATCTCCATACCAAAATGTCTAAAATGTATCATTACATTAGAATGAAAAAAAAATCTAATGAAAAGGAAAATATTTTTATTCTTCAAGCAAATTCTCCCTGGGTGCTATTAAAACTGGTATCCAAAGTATATAATTGCCAACCGTGTAAAGAGTAAACAATATGAACTCAGACCTATATTACAAGGCACTCTTTACAGATGCCGTTGTAGTGGTAACTATCTACACCATCAGTAATTGCCTTCCTGAGAGTTGATGGTATCAATTCAGAGACTAACAAATCTCAGATTTGTTAGTGATATACTAATGGAAAAATTGGTGCCATTGTTTAGACAACTATATGTGTCAGCAAAGTTAGTGGAAAAAATGGAATGGTTCATTAGCAGGGATGGAAGTGTCTTCAGAATATTCAGAGTTAATTCCATAGTAACAGACTCTAAAGGTAATTACATAGAACTACAGTTGATTCTCATGGTACTAATGTAAACTTTATGATTCAGACATTTTGTTAACTGGACCACACTGCTTTTTGTCTATGTAAGTCTGAGTAGTAAAGTATCTTGTGGCTAATGCCTGATGAAGTGCACTGCATAATTTATTGGTTATGGGGAGTCCCAAAAGCAACTTGACAGTATATAATATTTAATTGGGCAATAAATAAGCTAACCCAACTTCACTCTATAACCCAAGCATAAAAATCTAAATTGAAAAAGTTTTACTATGCTATGGATTGTATTTGAGTAATTGATCTAATCAAAGCTTGAATAATAAACCTATTTCTGAGTCTGGATTTCTTTTTCAAACATTCAAGACATACATGTATATACAAGAATATAGATATTAAATATATTAGTAATACAAGTATATATAAAATATATATAAATATACATACATATATGAAGATACATATATGTATATACATGAATTTATCTTATTGATGTCATGTTATATGAAAATAACCTACCTCTGGGGTAAGTAATTTTGTGATGGATACTCCTAGCCTTAGCATAGTGTCACACAAATTGTAGACATATCTAATGAGCTCCCAGTACAGACAGTATAAAGATTAATACAGCAAAATGAGAATCAGGCCTTTTGCTCCTTTGCTCAAAACTCTTTATTTCTGATTGCCAGATAATATCCCAGATTTGGCCATAATCTTAGGCACAATTGAAGGAAATTAGTGGCAAAATTGAAAATTATAAATTATGTCTTATTAGGTTACTAGTATTGTACCAGCATAGATTTTGAATATATTGACATCATGGAAAGATAAGTTAAGGGTATACAAGGTATCTATAGAATCTTAGCCCATCTTTTACACATTTAAAATTAATGGCAAGTGAAAAGGTCTACTCAAAACAAAACATTCATTTGTGTCCAGTACCACTCCTGGTTTCTGAAGTTCTCACCACCTCACCTCAATTTCTACCTCCTTCTCCCATACCTACTCCTGTTCTGCCTGACATCCTAGGATTTCTACAGCACAGACTGAGCTGCTTCTCATCCTCCTGAAAGTTGTCACCTAGGTGTCCATGAAGCTCGTTGTATTATGTTTCTTCTCACTGTGACAAACACCTGGAGGGGTACACTTAGAAGATGAAGGTTTTATTTGAGCTGATCATTTCAGAGCTTTGCTGTGCATCTCAGCTTGAAAGACATGGGAGAGTGGCTCTGCTCAGTTGAGTGGGAGCCTATGGCAACCTGTCCACATTGTGCCTGCTCAGTTGAGTGGGAGCCTATGGCAGCCTGTCCACATTGTGCCGGTGCTGCAGCATGGCCGGAGGCCAGTGCAAACACATCAAACATCCTGTTGCTGCCAGCCAGTCCTCCATTCATTCATTCATTCATTTATTTTTTTTTACAGTCCAATCCCTTTCCCCTCCCCGTGCTCCCCTCACAGAATCTCCTCCCCTCCGCCAAATCCCTTCCCTTGTCCTCTGAGAGTGAACCTCCCATTGGTATCCCCACCTTGTCACATCAAGTCTACAGGGTTAGACACATACTTTCCCACTGAGGCCAGACAAGGCAACCCTCTTGGGTAAGAGAGTCCACAGACAGCCAACAGCTTTTGGGATGTCAGGTGACTCACATGGAGACTGAGCTACACATCTGCTACATATGTGTCCTGGGCCTTGGTTCAGTCCATACATGCTCTTCAGTTGGTGACTCAAGTCTCTGAGAGCTCTCAGGGGTCCACATTAATTGACTCTGTTGATCTTCCTGTAGAGTTCCTATTACTTTAAGGGCCTTCAATCCTTCCCCCAACTCTTCCAGAAGAGTCCCCATCGTTGTTCCAATATTTGTTGTGAATCTGTTTCAGTCAGCTGCTGGGTGGTGCCTCTCAGAGGACAGTTATGCTGGACTCTTGTCTGCGAGCAAAACAGAATATCAATAATGTCAAGGACTGGTGCTTGCCAATGTAGTGGGTCTCAAGTTGGGTTGTCACTGGATGGCCATTTCCCTCAGTCTCTGTTTTAACTTTGTCCCTGCATTTCTTTAGACAAACCATATCTTGGGATGAAAATTTGTGGGTGGGTTAGTGTCCTTAACCCTACACTGGGGGACCTGCCTGGCTACAGGAGGTGACCTCTTCAGGTTCCATACCCCCACTGTTAATCTTCTTGTCTAAAGTGGCCTGCATTGAGTCCTGGGAGCCTCCCCTATCCCAGGTCTCTGGCACTTCTCTTGGCCCTCTTGCCCTCTCTCCTGTGCTTCCCCACATCTGATCTTGAACCACCCATTCCCCTTACCCTTACCCCTCCCCCATAGTTCCCTCCCTCCATTTTCCTCCTAAGACTCTTTTAATCCCCCCTCTAAGTCAGATTCAAGAATACTAGCTTAGACCTTCCTTCTTATTTAACTTCTTTGGGTCTCTGGGGGTGTATCATGGGTATCCTGTACTTTATGGCTAATATCCACTTATCAATAAGTACAAACCATGCATGTCATTTGGGTTTGGGTTACCTCACTCAGGATGATATTTTCTAGCTCCATCCATTTCCCTGCAAAATTCATGATGTCCTTATTTTTATTAGCTGAATAGTATCTCATTGTGTAAATGAACCACATTTTCTGTTTCCATCAAATGGTCCATGAGACTGAAGATAGTACTAAAATATGGGGACTAAACATCAAAACAGGAGTCTGTGGGCACATTTAAGATCAAACCATAATACTTTCCCTTCATTTATTTACAATCTTTACACAAATGCTTCTGTGATGAGAGCCTGGCCTTGTCTTATTTTCTTGCTAGGAAGTGAAGCTTTTCTATGTATTTTGTTTAGTGTTTTGTTTCTTGTATCTGGAAAGATAATTGAAATTTTGTGGTAATTATTTGGTAAGTATCTGGTAAATATTTGTTCAATAAATTAACCTGTGTATGTGGAATATGAAGAAATCATGCATTCAATAGTGTCTGGGCTACAGTAGAACCTAAAAATTTACAATAATTTAATGTCACAAAATGACATACTTTTTAGAACATAGTTTTAGTTGGAATAGAACCCTATCACTTCTCCCTCACCTTCCTGTATCCCTCCCATACTCCATTCTCAAGACAATAGCCTTCTTTGATTAATATTGTCACACATGTATTTGCAGAAATATACATAACAAGATGTACATGGTATGTGTAATATTATATATATTACATATATAAATATAAATAAGATATGTGTATATATATATATATATAAAGGTATAATTAGTAGTACTCACATATTGATGGTTGAACCAATTAGATTAAGACCTATTCAGCAGGAGGAAATTTATGCCTGTTATTGAAAACCTAGCCAGCTTCCTGGGGGTAGTGAGGTCATGGACCTTAGAAAATAATCTACTACCACCATTTTTCTAGACAGAAAAATTCCCTACTATATTTTAAATGTTATCTTTATACCCACAGAGAAGTGTAAGCCGTTACTCCTTATCAAAGAAGATTCTCTACTGCAAATCATACAAGTTTTACAAGAGACTCCTACTTTTCCACATCTACAAACCAACATCTCTGCTTTAAATTTACCATTGTTATTTTTATTTACATGTATATGTGCATGACTGTGTGAATAAGTTCCATGTGTGTGAAGGTTCAGATCCTTTGGAGTGTTACAGGTGGTTCGGGACTTGCAAAGTGGGTTCACCCACCAAACTCAGGTCTTCTGAAAGAACAGAAAGTCCTTTGAATCACAGCCATCTTTCTTTCCCCTCAACATCTGATTTCTACTGTAATTTGTATTTGTTGGTATTGATAATGGGGACAAAAATTGCAACTCAGTATGTAGGTCTCTTAGCACTTTCCAGAGAGATGAGAGGGCGAGAGAGAGAGAGAGAGAGAGAGAGAGAGAGAGAGAGAGAGAGAGAGAGAGAGAGAGAGGGAGAGATTCATTTCTCTTACACTAATTGATACAACAGCCCCCTCGCATACTAAAGAAATACACTGCCAACCTCCTTCCTAACTTGCACTTGTTTTATCATATTTATAAATGTTCTTTCCCCCATGTAACCTTCTAACTATATCCACTATTACTCATAGCCTTTGCTTGCTCTCACCTGACCTGACAGACAAAGACTTATTTGGATCTCCAACTGACAAACACTTCAGTGTAGACTAAACAGTGAGATTTCTGACAGGTAACAGAAAACCGAACACATTTCATTTACACTTTGAACACACACACATTGATATATAGATCTTAGCATTCTGGCACATGTAATGTCTGTCTCTACAAGGCAATTGTTTTATAATAAAGATTATATTTTTAATATATGTATATATCTGAAAGTCATTTATTATTTAAAGATATGCTATCATGATAAACCACAACTTTTATCCTGACTCTGTGTGAGCCAACATTATACGTGAGCCCTGGTGGTGATGGTAGCCTTTGTTCAACTTGAAGAGTGGGTATCCCCACCACCCAGGGTTACTTCCCCCTCCAAAAAGATCAACAGGCCAAAGTTCTAATGCACAGGCTCTAGTATTTCATCAATAAAATAAGACTATTTCTTTTATTTCCATTTCTTTTCATAGCCAACGGCATTGTTTCTTGTATTACCCAGTAGTGAAAAGTCACAACTGGGAGGCAGACTTTCCTGTGTAGAAATATGCAGAGGTCTTACCCTAGAGAACACCACCTCTAAATTTTCATTCTGTGACTTTATCCCCAGTTTTCAGATTTCCTTAGCAGTCCCTCATGGAGGTGTGACTTGTATGTGCCCCCACTCTCTAGGATGTGACTCATCTTGGCCAGGAAACGTGCAACACATTTAAAACAGCCAGGTGTTTTCTCAGATTATTCTATTTAATCTTGGACTTCCTCTCTGACTTAACAATATTTTTTACACTTTTTAGTGCCAATATTATTCATGATATGGAAGAAAAATCAGGGTGCTAAGAAGACATTTCAGAAATGAAGAAAAGCATCAGATTTTAGAGATAAATTAGGATCTAATGTTCAGGGACGCGTAAAGCTAGAGATTGTTTGGGTGGCATATTAAAGTTCTCCAGAGCTAACAGAAGCATTAGGTTGAAGGCAGTATGTAGGAAAGGAGTAGCAGATATTGCTTGAGATTATAAGCAAACTTACTATTTTTTATTTTTGAAATTATAACAGTTACATCACTTTACCCTTCCTTTTTCTCCCTCCAATCCTCTCATGTACCCCACCCTCCCTGCTCGCTCTCAAATTGACCATTTCTTTTTCTTTAGTAGCTGATGCATAATCTCTAAAGAAATAAATATAACTTGCTCAGCTGCATGATGTTACTTTTACGTATATGGTTTCTGGAATGGTGTTAGATAACTAATTGATGTCCTCTTCCTGTGGAAGACTATTTCTTCTACTCTCAGTCCTCTGTAGTTCTTTGTCTAGTGTTAAGACTCCTGAGCTTTCCCCATCTATTTTAGCATTTCTGTTCATGGTGGTATTGCTCAGGGATTATGAGGAATTGAGTCACATGATTTTTGCAGGCTAGGAAGTTCCAATATATATTATATATATTCTTATATATATTCATATATATCTTATATATATTCATATATATATATATGAATATTAACTTAAACTCGAAGACTTGGTCCAAATACAAGCCCAAAGGCAGGAGAAGACTCAGATTCAAAGATGTCCCATCTTAAAGAAAACCAGGCAGGAGAAAATTCTCTCCTATCTTTATTTGGGCCTTCATCATACTGCATGAGGGTCACCCAGTTTTACTTAGTCTACTGAATGAAATGTTAGTCTCATTTAACATCCTCACAGACACACCCAGAATAATGACTAGGCAAACATGTTTGAAAACACGTAGCAAAGTCAAGTGGCATGTAACACTGACAACCATGAATATTTAAGGGAATCATGGTGGTCTTTTGCTAGCAGGAAGGGAAGAGAGATTTGACCTCCAGACATGTAGTATATATGATTGAGGAGAACCCAGGAAAGACTTAGATTCCAGATTAGGATTTGACAAAAGTTGAAGCTGACACATGGATTCATTAAGTCCACCAATTGCTCAGAAATCTATTACATTAAGCATATAAAGGCATTGGGAACAGAAAAGGTAAAAAATAAGTAAATAAAAAGACTTTTTTAAAAAAATAAAGTGAATTAAATTTTATGAAGCTAAGAAATTTTCAAGTATGTAAAAAAAAACACTGACACATTATTTCATCAAAAACATGGTAAGTCCAAGAAAAACTGTACACTTCATGAGGAAGTGTAACAAAGGATGTGACTTGCTCTGGACTTCAAATGGTCAAAAAGTGCTTAAAGAAATGTCCAGAGTCAGTCCACAGTCATTGGGGAAATGAAAATCAAAACAACCCTGAGATTACAGCTTACACCCTGGCAAGGATTCAGAGAACAGGGAACATTCCTCCATTGCCAATGAGATTACAAATTTGTATAATCACATGGAAATAAATCTGATGGTTTGTCAGAAAATTGAAAATAGTTTTACTTGAAGACCCAGCTGTACTACTCCTGGGCATATACCTAAAAGATGTTCCACCATCCCACAAGAATACAAGCTACGCTGTATTCATAACAGCCAGAAGCTGGAAATAACCAGATGTCCCTCAACCAAAGTGGATACAGAAAATGTGGATCATTTACGTAATGGAATACTATTAAAAACAAAGACATCATGAATTTTTCAGACAAATGCATGGAACTAGAAAATATCATCCTGAGTGAGGTAACACAGTCCCAAGAGGACATGCGTGGTATGTACTCACTCATAAGTGAGTATTAGTCATAAGTACAGAATACCCATGATACACCCCACAGACCCAAAGAAGTTAAACAAGAAGGAAGGCCCAAGTTAGGATGTTTGAATCTGGCTTAGAAGGAAAATAAAGTAGTCGCAGGAGGCAGAGGGAGAGAAAGAACAGGAGACAGGATGGGGGAGAATAGCAGGGTGTGTGGGGGGGGAAGGGGTGGAGCAGGCTCTTGTGTGGAAACAAGAGGGCCAGAGGGCCAGGGGAATGAAGGGAAATCTGCAGCTGCCCGTGCATGGGGGATTGCGGTGGGGGCAAGTGTGTGTGTGTGTGAATGTCTTGGACATTCCAGAGACCTTGGATGGGGGAGGCTCCGAGGAGTCAATACTGGGGACCTTAGCTGAGCCGAATAGCGGTGTTATGTGGAACCCAAAGAGGCCACCTCCTGTAGCCAGTCATGTCCCCCAGTGGAGGAATAAAAACACCAACCCACCCACAAAACTTTCAACCCAAAATTTTTCCTGTCTATAAGAAATTCAAGAACAAAAATGGAACAGACTGAAAGAATGGTTAACCAGCAACCGGCCCAACTTGGGATCAATCCCTGACATTATTACTGATACTATGTTGTGCTTGTAGAGAGGAGCCTGGCATAACTGTCCTCTGAGAACCTTTACCCAGTAACTGACTGTAACAGATGCAGATACCCACAGCCACATTGGAAGGAAGTTGGGGCTCTTGTGGAAGAGTTGATGGAAAGATTCAAGGCCCTGAAGGGGATAGGAACTCCATAGGAAGACCAACAGAGTCAACTGACCTTAGAACCACCAACGAAAGAGCATACAGGGGCTGGACTGAGGCCCCATGCACATATGTAACAGAGGAGCAGCTAAGTTTCTATGTGGGCCCCCAACAACTGGAGTGGTAGCTGTCCCGAAAGCTGTTGCTTAACTATGAAATCCCTGCAAAGAATTGGTGAGCAAGGGTTGGAGGAGCCCTGCCCTCTCTGAGAAGGGGAGAGGGAATAGGGGAGGGACTTTGGGAATGAGCACTGGGAGGAGGGACAGTGATTGGGATGTTAAAATAAACATTTAAAGGATGAAGAAAAGAAAGTCTCAGAGATGGTATAAAAGACCATAAAAAAGAAATCAGAAACAGAAGGAAAATAAAAAGGTAATAGTATGTGAAAATAAAAATTACAGAAAATTTCCAGACAGAAATGATTAAAATCCACAGAGCAGTCACAGAATGATGAAAATAAACCACTGGCTTTCTATGTTAGGAATCCGTTTCTCTTACCTTTGCCAGAGCAACTCCATTTGACAGAAGTAAAATTACATGGCAGGGGTTAGTACCAGAGGAGAAAGGCAGGAGACAGAGATCTTGATTGAGAATTATCATGAAGGAAGCAGGAACCAAACAGTAACACAAAATCCACTGGAGCAATCAGGGTTCTTCTTTTCCTTTACTGGAAAAATGAGAATGAAGTCATTCAATGATTGTTCAGTGAGGTACCACAACTTAAAGAGGAAAATCCATCAACAAGACTGTAAAGGGAGTTCATTATGTATGAGGAAGTATGGCATACCAATTTCTTCCAAGATAAAACCTTCCATCTTAAGACACAGGATGCTTTGTTTGTTTGTTTGTTTGTTTTTACTTTCATTTCCCTTTTATTGAAAATAGATTTTTTTCTCACATAATATATTCCGATTCTGATTTCCCCTCCTTGTACTCTTCCCAGTTCCTCCCCACATCTTCTCCCACCTGGGTCCACCCCTTTTTAATATCTCATTAGAAAACAAACAGGCTTCTAAGAGAAACTAATGAAATAAAATATAATAAGTTAAAATAAAAACTAACACACTACAAATAGCACAAAACAAATAGAAAAAAAAACCTACAGTAAGACGCAAGAAATTGATACAGATGTGGAGACCCACTCGTTCACACTCAGGCATCCTACAAAAAACACTAAACTGGAAGCCACAGGATATATGCAAAGAACCTGTAAGGTAAAAAGAAAGAAAAAGTCATATAAGCATATATAATAAAATAGAAATTAAAAATTAAAAATGAGTTTAACTTCTTGAGTTCTTTGTATATCTTGGATATTAGCCCTCTGTCGGATGTAAGGTTGGTAAAGATCATTTCCCAGTTAGTTGGTTGCCGCTTTGTCTTTTTGACAGTGTCTTTTGCCTTGCAAAAACTTTGTAATTTAATGAGGTCCCATTTGTCTATTTTTGATCTTAGAGCATAAGCTATTGGAGTTTGAAGTTAAACTCCAGAGAGGCAAGTAACCCTATTAAAAAATGGGGTACAGAGCTACACAAAGAGTTCTCACCTGAAGAATATCTAATGACTGAGAAGCACCTAAAGAGATGTTCATCATCCTTAGTCATTAGGGAAATGCAAATCAAAACAACCCTGAGATTCCATCTCACACCAGTCAGGATGGCTAAGATCAAAAACACAGGAGACAGCAGTTGTTGGCGAGGATGTGGAGAAAGAGGAACACTCCTCCACTGCTGGTGGAATTGCAGGCTGGTACAACCACTCTGGAAAGCAGTCTGGCGGTTCCTCAGAAAACTGGACATGACACTCCCGGAGGATCCGGCTATACCACTCCTGGGCATATACCCAGAGACTTTACCCGCATGCAATAAGGATACATGCTCCACTATATTCATAGCAGCCTTATTTATAATAGCCAGAAGCTGGAAAGAACCCAGATGTCCCTCAACGGAGGAATGGATGCAGAAGATGTGGTATATCTACACAATGGAATACTACTCTGCAATTAAAAACAATGAATTCACGAAATTCCTAGGCAAATCGTCAGAACTTGAAAATATCATCCTTAGTGAGGTAACCCAATCACAAAAGAACACACATGGTATGCAGTCACTGATAAGGGGATATTGACCCAGAATCTCGGAATACCCTAGACACAATCCGCATATCAATAGATTTCTAAGAAGATGGAAGGAGAGACCCCTGGTCCTGGAAAGACTGGATGTAGGGGAACGCCAGGACAGAGTAACGAGAGGGGGTTGAATGGAGAAAAGAGGGAGGGAAGGGGGCTTATGGGACTTTCGGGGAGGGAGGAAACGGGAAAGGGGAAGTGATTTGGAATGTAAATTAAAAAAATAAAATAAAAAAAATTTACCGAATGGAAAAAAAAATTAAAAATGAGAAGATCTTTTTAAAAATTCCTGACATGGCATGAGACGTGGAGCCTCCAAAGATGCCACTGAGAGGAAGGGGCCTTTCCTGTGCAACTCTCTTGGAAAAAAGTAAATTTTCATTTGCAAGTTGTTATCAATTTGAGATTGATTCTGGGTTAGGGATTGGAGGCATGTGTCCACTTCTCCTTCCAGTTCTAGGACACCATCTGGTATAGACCTGGCAGGCCCTTTACATGCTGCCTCAGTTTCTGTGAGTCCATATGTGCATCAGCTTGTTGATTTAGGAGGTCTTGTTCCCTTATTGTCTTCCATCCTCTCTGGCTCATACATTCTTTCCACCTCCTCTTTCATAAGCCTCCCTAAGCTCTGAGGGGGAAGGATTTGATGGAGACATCCCACTGAAAGCTATGTGTTCTACATTTTCTCTGTTCTAAACCTCTTTTAGGCAGCTAAGCTTGAGAGTGTCTCTCAACACTCCTTGCAACTTATATGTTCTGGGGGAGGGAAGGACCTAGTGAATCTTTTAGTTAGGGACTTCCTGAAGCCTGGCATTGGGTTTTTGTATTAGTTCCCTTCTGCTGTAGGAGGAAGCGTCTCTCATGATGCATGAATAAGGCACCAATCTATGAGTATAGCAGAATGTCATTAGGAGTCATTTTATTGCTACATTATTTTAGTAGAACATTAGTATTTGGTTTTATCCTATGTCCCTGGGCTATCTATCCTCCCTTTCTTGGTGACCCAAGCAGAAGACACAGGATTTCTAAGAAGAGATTAAATATTCTAACCTGTATGAAACTTTGTTAAATTCTGGAAGTTAACAACTCAAAGACTTCAGGAAATCCCTGAGGCTAAAAGATTCACTAGGTCCCTTCTCTCCCCCAGTACACATAAGTTGCAAGAAGTGCTGAGAGATATTCTCAAGCTGAGCTACCTAAAAGAGGTTTAGAACAGCCAAACCTCCTGGAAGATTCAGAGAACCACTTAGTTGCCTGGGATCGACACTCTGCAAATTGTTTACCCACATCTTGTAAGCAATTTTAATAAAGCTCATTGGTTCATCTATTGGCCTTTGGTAATATCTCCTCTTGGGTTTATCATCAAGGGTTCTCCTCTTGGGTTCTCAGGCTCTTGAATGAGTAGACATTTTGTTCATGTGTTCCCACCTCCTCCTCCTGCTTCTCCTCCTCCTCTTCTTCCTCCTCCCTTCCTCCTTCCCTCCCTCCATCCCTCTCCCTCTCCCTGTCCCTTTCTCCTCTCCCTCTCATACACACATACACATACAATGATTCTGAGCATCAAATTTCAATTTATTTAAAAAGGTTTACAATTTATACCTAGAGTTTATCATTGCTTCTAGTAAAAGACAATTGCTTGAAAGTTTGTGTCAGGGGCTTTCACATGCTAGGAATCTGAAACATTTCTTTGTCTTTCACCCTGGTATTATAGTAGCAAAGACTGAAATAAGATTGAGCTGAAGAACTGAAGTAGGAAGGAGGCCATGTCTGTAGGCTTCTCCTTTCTCTTACAGATTAATTGGAGTAGATCAGCCAACAGTGTGAAAGTAGTGAATAGTCTTCTGAGCACCTTTGTGGTCCAAAGGCAGCGGTATTAAGAGAAAAAAAAATTGTATTGCAATACCACATGTCTTGATTTAGTTTGCATTTTAACTTTCCTAACAGTTCTTCCTAATGCAATCTATAGTTCATGAATATACATGGAAGTGCAAACTGATAAAACCATAGAAGTCAATATGGCAGTTGGTAGCAAAACTGTTATATGTGCCTATTTTGATTCAGCAACCTCATTTCTAGGAATCCGTAGAAATTATCAAATAATGCTCAAGACTGTTAGTTGAAGAATTTTTTGTTGTTTTTTAATTTAGTTTTTATTATATTTTCGGGGGATATTGCAAGGGTGAAGGTCAGATACAAAGGGACAGGGAGATGAGTAGGATTGGGGTGCGTGATGTGAAATTCACAAAGAATCAATACAAAGTTGAAAAAAAACCAAGTGTCCAAGGAAATAACATAAGAAAAGTCTTTCTGCCATAGCTTTAAATAAGAAGAGCAGATTGAAAACATGTCTACATAGCATACTAGGACCACATTAAATACAAAACGTGTCTGTGTGCCCAGGGAAAGTAGCTGGAGGTAATGTTCCTCACTATGGATAATATCATTTGAAAATGGATGGGTTACAAGTGGTGAGTTTTTACTCAATCATTTTAAATATTTTTCATGATTTAAAATGTATAACATTTGTAGAAGATATTTATTGTTCTGAGAACAGTTTTTTATTGAATATAATCTTCATTTACATTTCAAATGCTAAAACGTTTCCCAGTTTCCCCCCTCCCCGAAAACCCCCAATCCCTCCTCCTACCCCCTGAAGAATTGTTTATATTACTAAAATTGTAGAAATCTAAGCATTCATTAATAAGGATTTTTCAGAGTAGCAGTAATATAAACAAGTAACACAAAAGTCTATGAAGAAACAAAGCTCCTTTCCTGATCTATATTCATATCTATAACAATGTGTGAGTGAGTGTATGTGTGCATGCATGTGTGTGAGTGTGCATGCATTTGTGTGTGTGTATGTGTATGCACAAGTGTGCAAATGAACACAATCAAAATGTTAACAGCACTCACCTAAGTATTCAGGAATATAGATCTGTTTTTATAGCTTTTTTAAAATTTTTCACATTGTTTGAATTTTTCTATAATAATCACTTATTTTAAGTGTTATAAAAATGAGAAAAGAAATCAAAAGCCCAGGTAGTTTCTTTATTGTAGATTAAGATCTATCAGTCAAAATTCACTGCCCCTACCCCCCACCCTCCCCCAACCCTTCCCTCCTTCCCTCTGCCTCTCAACCTCCTTCCTCCATCTTACCAGTCTCTAATATTGACACATTTATTGTTTTAAAAAGAGCTCAAGGAAAAAGATGGAATCTTTCCTTTTAGTTGTTTAGAGCCTGGTAGCTTTGCATAATTGTGCAAGCTTACAGGACAGCTGTTCCCCATTGATAAGATACAGCGTGTGATGTTAAGGCTCCAAGTCTCTGCAGTCCTCTGTAGCAAACCATGCTGAGATGCTGAGTGAGTCACCAAGGTAAGTGAACCTCCTTTCTGATCTTGCTCAGAGACAGGAATTGGCCCCTAGATTCTCCCCTACTCATTTTGGCTCCCCCTTCATCACTAGGGTTTGGTCTCCTGCTGTGAGGGTCCTTCTCTCCCATTCATTCAAGTCTAGGTAGAGGTAGATACTGCCCAATAAATTGGTCCTGTGTAATTGTCCTCACCTTTTACCTATATCATTTACCAATTCCCCAAAACCCCCTGAAATATTCATTTGGAATACCACATAAAACAAAGCAGTTAAAAAATTATTAAAATAGGCTCCAAGAGGAAAGTAGGCAGAATAGTTTCCAAGAAAAAGTATCTTATAAGGCCTGAACCCATGGAGGCTTAAGCCTGCAATCAGAGGACCAATTAACAACTTTGGTCAGACAAAACCACACTGCTCACTGTTGCAATATATTGGTTTTTTGTTTTGGTTTTTGATTGGTTGGTTGTTTGTTGTTGTTGTTGTTGTTGAAATTCTCAAATATTCTTTGTTTTCCATATCCCACATCTGGGATTGGTATGAAGACAACAGAAACTCTGTCATTTTAGTACTTTTTGAGTCACTAGAGACCTCCCAATCATCCTCTTAATTCTCCTGTCAGACTCATTCCTTCTGGAGAAGCTGATATCATGGACTCATCCAGATGTTCCCAACAGGCTCCTGCATGTCTCTCCTCATGAGAATCTCCTCTCACTCTTTGGAAAGAGTTCTCAGCTCAGCCTCTTTGAGTGTTCTAGAATGAGGTTGCATTCATTGATGTTACCCACATCATTCAGGTTTCTTCCGGTTTGCAAGGTAGAAAGCTACTGCATGGTTATCTATACCTGATCCATAACTTCCATCACACTACTGATCAAGTAAACTTTGTGACTACAAATTACTACATAACACATATAGCTGTGCCTGAATTCCTGTCTTTCTTGTTGATGCTAATGTACCACCTCAGCAGACTAGTGTTTACTGTGTATTGCATCTTTATTTGATTTGAATTGAGAAGCTTTGTCAACAGATTGAATCTCATGTTCTGCTTGGGAGCCTGAAGCATCTTTAAGAAAGCAGGAGAGATCCTCTTTGATAATCATGACTATCTTTCCCCTCAATTAAGGAGTGCTTAGCATTTCCTAACAGGAAACACTTCATGATTTCGCAAACAATGAAGAATGGAAAAATAATACTCAAGGGTCTGTTTTTGTACACGTTTGAGCAATCTACAGCTAGAGAAGATCCATGGAGATGCCTACAATAAATTTCTGTCCCTGTGAGCTCTGCCATTTCTCTCTGAAACCCGGTGTAAAGTGATTTCCAGGTGACTGTGCCTTTGGAGCATGTCAGTATAATCCATTCTGATAGAATGATTTGCTTCTTTTCCGCCCAGTATCCTCTGTTCCCTTCAGCCATTTCTTCCTATTCTTGCCTCTAATTCTCAGTGTTCATCAGCAGTGATTTACTCAGGGCACAGAAAGTCACTCTGCTTCTTTTCAAATGTCAATTCCTAGAACTTTCTCACACGCTCTTAGAATCATCTTAGGGGTAAGAGGTCTCCCAAGTGAGGCTTTAATTATGGTTACTCCCAAGGGCACATTGTCCCCTTTGTACCTACTGAGTTAATAGCTTTCAAAAGCGTACCTCTGACTCCATAGGTCCCAGACTTTCCAGGTGCTCAGTGCTTCTATTATTTCTTTAGTTTAATTTTCTTCTTTATATACTGGAAATATACTTAAAAGAATAAATCTAAAGACTCTGGTTGTAACACTTGGTTCACTGCTGCATATAATTAACACATTCTTGTTCTTTCAGTTTAATTTAGAACAGCATTAAATTTTCATGAATCTCACAGAATTCTGTGTAGATGATGGAATAAGGTTAAACACTATCAGTTGCCTTGTCTAGAGATGAGTGCACAGAATAGGCCAATGAATACTTCTAAAGAAGACTGTTTAGCTTGGCTCCCTAATGGCTCGGTGTACTTCTTATCCCTTTAAGCACTCTCTGAGCCACCTAATCTCCTTCCTTGGCTCAGAAGATATTTAGGGATTAAAAAAAAAACCTCCCTTCCAGAAAGCATGTCATATAATGCAAACACTCTTAAGAGTTACTCTACCAACTAAGAGACTTGATAAACTATGTTTGATAGCTAACTACTTAAATCCTCGCTTCTTGAACATAACACCTCCTTCATGCCATCTAGACTTATTAGTGATTGTCCAGGAGGAGTTTCAAGTGTTGGAAACAAGAATATATTTTTCCTTGATGTCTGTCAAGTACTCCTCGAAATAAAAAGTTATGCCAACCCCCCCCAGAAATGATGGTAATAACAGTAATAATAACAAGAACAAACAGGGTACGTACTTGTTTTGCAAGAGTCTTGTATATGCTTAACATATGTTTAACATAGTAACTATTTCATCACAAAAATCCTGAGTTTGATGCTATTCTTGTTGCCATCATGAATAATAATTATCTTTTTATGAGGTCTAGAGATTGTACAACCACTGACTTAGGATGTCTACCATTTCTTTGACTTCTACTTCAGAAGCTATAATGACAGGCAGAATAATTTTCATAATAAGCAGAGCATATCTTGACTTCATTTTGCAATTGTGGGTGACAATATGTGCTACAGCAAAATCACTGACAAAAGAAGTCAACTCCTGGTGAGTAGAAGCCAGAACTAGGTAGAGGTTCAGGTAAACATTGTGTTGGGCAGGCAAAAGGAAAAAGTAAAAAAAAAAATTAAAAAACACCTTCAAGCCTTGTAGATTGACATGTATCTAGTGCTGGAAAAATTCCAAGACACTCTAAATCACCTTTGGGAAATAACTGTTGACAAAAGTTGTTGTTGTTGTTGCCGTGCTAATAACCATTTACCCTTTCTTTGTTCATAAGTAGCCTCCCATTTTATTCAGGATAATAATAAACCCAGCTAAAACAATGAATTTCCATGATTTCCTTGGTATGAAAGTGGCCATTTAACTGAGCTGGATCAGTGAGATGTAAACAAATCAATTAAATGGAGGAGATAAATAACTAGGGAATGTCATTTTAGCACTTCACCCTTCCTATACCATGTTTCCTCCAATACAGGTTTAATAGATGGCACTTCAAACACCACACTGGACTGTTGTCATGACATTGCACATAGAAGTAATCATAGAGGATGGACCTCTGCCATCCAGGGGGCCACAGCAGTTACCTTATACTACCCAACTCCAAGTTTATTTTGTGTGAGATAAAAATGTGTTATACTAAGTGTAAGATATTTTTCTCTCTAGCTTCTGGTAGCATGCAGATGAATGAGTCTAACTGAATTAATAAAGCTAAGTGGAAGAGTTATAGGCAGTACTCCTTTCAACCATTAAATTTGGGGAAAAAAAATCAAAAGGCAAATGAGACAGGGCCCTGTGAGAGGGGCCAAATGGAGATAAATAAGCTAGGGATTCCCTGATCTTGGAATGGGGAAATTAACCTCTCTTTTTCTACTTTTATTTAGTTACAAAACCAATATGTCTGGATATGACTCGCAAGGCTTCTTTCCAGTTAAGTACTAGGCATTTGTACAGGTTTTTTTTCTTCTTTTTATTAGATATATTCTTTATTTACATTTCAAATGATTTCCCTTTTCCTGGTCCCCTGTTCCCAGAAAGTCCCATAAGCCATCTCCCCTCCTCCTGTTCCCCAATCAACCCCCTCCTGCTTCCTTGTCCCAGCATTTCCCTACACTGCTGCATCGAGCCTCTCCAGGACCAAGGGTTCCTCATCCTTTTGATGTCCTACAAGGCCATCCTCTGCTGCCTATTCCTATGGAGCCATGGGTAACACCATGTGTACTCTGGTTGATGGTTTTGCCCCTGGGAGCTCTGGGAGTACTGGGTGGCTCATATTGTTGTTCCTCCTATGGTACTGCAAACCCCTTCAGCTCTGTTGGTCCTTTCTCTAGCTCCCTCATTGGGGACCCTGTGCCCAGTTCAATGGCTGGCTGAGAGTGTCCCCCTCTGTATTTGTCATGCACTAGCAAAGCCTCCCAGGTGACAGCTATATCTGGCTCCAGTACAGCCCCATGGGAAGAGCAACAATGTAGGCCTCCCAGACACCTCAGGACTCCCAGGGACTAAACCATCAACCAAGGGGTACACATGGTTCCAGCCAAAAATGTGACAGAGGAATGCCTTGTTGGGCATCAGTGGGAGGAGTGGTCCTTGGTTCAGAGAAGGCTCAATAGATGCCCCAACAAAGTGAAATTGAGGAGGCAGGAGGTGGGAGTAGGTTGGGTGGAGGGGCATATACTTGGAGGCAGGGGGTGGGAGGAGGGATTGGGAGTTTTCGGGGAGGGGGGAAACAGGGAAAGGTTTTAGCATTTGAAATGTAAATGAAGATTATATTCAATAAAAAAAAAGAAAAAAGTTCTTGTGGGCATCAATAATAGTGTTTGGGTTTGTACAGTTAAGCTTTGCTCAGAGGTATCAGAAAGGACATGTGATTTTCTACTGATAGGGATAGTACTTTTCAGATACTGAGAAATTTTCCTTCTGCTGGTCAGGGTCATTCAAGAGAAACCTCAAACAATGCAGGTTATTTCTTTTACCTATGGTTGCTCCCCAGAAACGAAAGTAAGACACTGGGCACTTCAGAGACAGAGTTGAGCTGGATTTGACTCAGGAGTTTTTACTCTAAGATCTAGCTTTCATAGTATTAGAAGATAATATGCAAGCTCCCAAGAAAGAAAATAAATCAATATTTCAATACTTGTACCCATATGTGATGCCTATGAACCAAGACAATTACTAGCATAGCAAGAAACCACCAAAGATGAAATAGTGACATCTGTCTAATTGGACTTGGAGCCTACTCAAGGGAACTTATGCCTGGTACCATAAGACTAGCCAAATACTATGGCTGGTGAGGCCATGGAAAATTCCCTACTGCCATTTTCCAAAACCAGTATGATCTCTAATTATATGCTTAATACGTATCCTTGTATTCTTAGATAAGTGCACAGCTACTGCCCCTCATCAAAGAAGCTTCTTTGCGCAGCATATGGAGACCATTACAGAAAGTTGCCAACACACACACACACACACACACACACACACACACACCAAACATTCATTATATATTATATATAATATATATATATATATATATATTATGTGAATATGTGTGTGTGTATGTGTGTGTGTGTGTGTGTGTGTGTGTGTGTGTGTGTGTGTGTGTGTGTGTGAATGACAAGGAAGCTGCACTCATAAACTCAAAACCTAAACAGGACATGAATAATAACAACACAAATTTTTATGCAAACACGAATGGGACAAATCTCACAGAAACCTACCCCTAGACAAAACAAACAAACAAACAAACTAAACAAAATAAAATCAAATCTAAAGGTAGCTAATGACTCCTAAGAGTGGGGAATTAGTTTTCTCTAAGAATTAATCCCCTGCTTGGTTATCGAATACAAAACGGGTAGCCCTAAAAACATATAATCTGACTAATTCTACATGGACTCAGTGTGTATATTTATATATTTATCCACACACAGTGACACATCAACCATACAATAATAATTAAAGAAGAAGAGTCCATAAATTCTAGAGGAAGATGGAAGTGATATGGGAGGGACTGGAGGGAAATGGGGAAAATTATGTAAAAACAGAACACATATATGAAATTTTAAAAATAGAATAAATAAATTCTAAAAATAATTTGTAACACTACAGATGTGCTACAAACGTGTACATGGGTTCTCTAGGAATGATTATAACAAAGTGAAATAAAATTTACTGTGAAATTTGTGCTGATAATCTAACAGCATTTCTTCAGATAATGAAAGTGTCAGGAATAGGATTTAAAACTGCTAATTTAACCTTTCTTTTATGTGTTTCTCCTGCCCCTGTTATAAACCTCTCCACTTGATTCAGACCTTGTGTGTGCTACCCAGCGTTTTGTAATTACTGTTTTGTTCAGTTCCAAATTTTATTAGTTTGTCTCATCCTGTGTATGGGGGGGGGAGAGGGAAACAGCGACTCTGTACATGTTGCAGATTGTCCTTGAACATGTGATTTTCTTGTTTCAACCTATTAAATAAGTTCTGAATGATTTTACATTTTACCAGAATAATTCTGTCATTTCGCCATATGTTTGAAATTATCTTTATCTAAGAGGATTTGGGGCAAGGAATATCTTTGTTTTCCCTACTCTAATAAATATATGTAAACTTCTGGTGTTTTCATTTTATATTATGCATTTATGTTCTTATTTTAGACTATTAGATAGTATCAAAATAAAATATTTAATAATCTCATCTATATCTCATAGTAATAATTATTTTGCTACCAAGAACAAAAGAGATGTGGTCTCTTGGTAAAACTCTGTTTTCTTACATTTTTTAATTTATTTTTAAACTTTACTCTTTTAAACATAAAGATGAACTATTATATAGAGCTAGAGCATTGATATAAGAGCAGTAAGAACTGGATTAAACAAACCAGTCATCCAGCCTTCTGAAACAGTATCTGAAGCATCTTCTATGCATAGTTTTTAAATTTATAAGATAAATCTAATCATGTCTGTAAAAGTAGCTCTTAGACTGCAGATGTTCCTCAGTTATTACAGTGCTTTCCTGGAATGCCGGAGGTCCAGATCTAATTCTCAGCACCACATAAACTAGGTGTGGTAGCATGCCTCTATAATTCCAACACTCAGGAGTGGAGGCAGGTGGACCAGACCTTTAAGGTTATCCTTAGTTACTTAGCAAGTTCATGGCTATACTGAGCGACATCGAATAACAACAACAACAGTTTTAAGGAAAGCTGTATATTATATATTATGAAGAGATTCTACCCAGGTATGACATACACAGTGATGGACTATAACTGTCAGAATAATTCAGGTCCTCTGGCCTCACTCTCATGAGCAGTATGAGAATAAGCAAGCTTACATTAAAATGAGTGAGAGACCATAGCTATGAGCAAACAGAGCCACTATTTCATCAAAACAGCAAGCATGTCCACACAACACAACAGAAGATCTTTAATGACAAGCTCTTATATTTAAATGTAATGTTTGCTGATCAGTCTCAGAGGGTTTTGGTTTGGTTTGGTTTGGTTGCCTCAAACAACCTACCAGATATTAATTTGATGAAAATCTTAAAATTGATTCCAAAACATACTGGTAGGTAATCAAGGCTCCAGCTGATTTCAAACTACATTTCAACGTACTACACTCTTAAGATATGTTTTTTAAAAAGTCTACTCGAAAGTTGTTATTAAAACATTGAAGGGCCTTTTTCTACCTCTGTGACAGACTAGGAAATCGTCACCAGAAGAGCTGAAGGGACAGCCTAACAAAGTACAAAATTAGAGACTTACTTTGTCCACTTTCTCAGGCTCTTTTAGAACAGATCTGCTTAGCTCATAAAAACACCATGAACATTACAAGCTGTCTGCAGGTAACTTACATATTCTGAGGTCAAACAGTGTTCAGGGTGTCCAGCTCATTAACTGCACAGTACTTGATTTGCCGTTTTGAAATGCCTCTGCTGGTCGCTTATTGATGTTTGGCCTGTGACCTCAGCACAGGTTATTTCACAGCTATCAGCCACTAGGATCTTTCCTAGCTATTCAGATGTGCTTATAGAAGCTGTCTCTAGTCCCAGAACCACAAGGAACTGAATGAAAAACAGACATTAGTGTTTAGCTCTAAAGAAAAGGAAAAAAAAAAACAAACAACTCCATACTACTTTCCTCCTTAACACTATACTGACTATTTTCAGGAGTCCCTGATACATGACTTGCCCTGCTCACCCTTCTCAGAGCCCAAACTCTCCAAGTAAGGAAGGTAGTGTGATCAACAGAAAGGAAAACCATTCTGAATAAGATAAAGTGAAGGAAGTCCCCTGCTTCCAACTCTGCACATGGGGAAAAAAAACACATGATCTCCTCAAATAATAACCAAGGGAAGAGTGCTGGAAAGTCAATTTCATCATGAACGAACATTAGTGATAGACTTAATGGGGGATGGAGAAACAAATGCATACTTATTTGGGAAAAGCACTAGAGTAACATGTATTAAAAGATTAATACACCAGAGAGGACAATTCTTTTTATTCTTCTTTTCCTTTAACAGTGTACACAAAATTTTCTATGACAAGAATGGATTTCTTTCACAATAAGAAAGAAAATCAGCAAGCAAAGGAAAACTATCTCTAATGTTCTGATAACAAGACTAACCCAAACAAAACTGTTCAAGTTATTCATGAGGTTGAAATGTGGTTACTTATATCTCAAAGGTAACAATCAGATTTAAGGGTGGAAGGTAATGCATTTTAAGACTTTAAGTCAGTACCGGTTTGTCATTTCATAACAGGACAATTTCTTAAAGTCATAATGTAGATAGGAAAAATAGTTACTCTTCAGAATAAATAGAGTTAATGAACAAATGAGAAAATAAGGAAACCATGACAAACTTAACATGGATATAAACCAAAGTTTTAATCTTTGCTGTTAAGAATATAATGGAACACATTCAAATGTACACTTACACATGAAAACAAACATCATTCATCAAGGTGGTATTTGTGAATTTTCCTACCCACCAGGATTGTTACTCCAAAATCAATAAATCAGTACCTGTCACATTTGTGTGAATATTTTTCTGGCCAAAACAAAGCAGCAGAAAATGGGAGGCCTCCAAGGGGCTGAAATCTAACAAGTGTCCTTTGGATAGCCCGTTATATTCTTTGCATTGTTGATTTGGGTGATAACTGTGATGTTTCAGGTAGCCCTAACACATAGTGTTGAAGTGTTGACTAGGGTTCTGATACACAAGAAGGCTGTGATGTGCTTTAAGGAGAAAATGAATGTATAGAATAAGTTTTGTCCAAGCACGAAGCATGGTGCTATTTAACTGTGAGTTTAGTGCTAATGAACTGATAATATATATTTACATTAGGACTTCTCCTACCAAAGCACACACAAAGAAAGGTTATTTTGTACATGGAAGTATAAGTGGGGAATTGTTGATCGATACCTATAGAGTTTCAGATATGCAAGTGAGTAAATTCTGAGAAAATAATGTTCAACATGGTGATGTAAATAACAGTTTAGTAGTGTATACCTGACACTTCCTAACTGGGTAGATCCTAAGTCTTCTCACTAAAAAAGAAATAATAGGTTATATAGTGAGTAATTGGTGATGATCTTGTGATCAAAAAGCTCAAACTGTAATTAGTTTAAGAATAACAATTTAATATTTGCTAACTTGGTGTTTAAGGAAACTTTATAAGACATAATTATCACAAAAATTAAGTGTGTGTGTGTGTGTGTGTGTGTGTGTGTGTGTGTGTGTGTGTGTAAGTTTCATGTTATTATTTGGTAAAAAGCACAATCAATAAAAACTTGGTTATTTATACAGATCAGTTTGAAATACCACACCTCTGAAAATTTCACAATCTAGAAATAGTTTGTTCATTAAATCTATGAATTGATAATGGAATGGTGGCACATACCTCCATCCAGCATTTAAGAGGTAGAGCAGGAGAATTACAAGTTCAAGGCCAGCTGAGTTACACTGGAAGATGCCATCTCAATAATAAGAGAATCTTAAATTTAAATATGAAACTTAAAAATGTTGGAGATGCGGCTTAGTGGTAGTTCTAAAAAAATTATGGAATTCTTTTTAGTCTCATTTTTTTTTCGGAAGGAAAAAGTAATGAAGACAAAGGACAGGACTAACACATATGATAAAACAAATGGCCAGTGTGACTATAGGGTGCTGAGATGAGAGTAAAGCCGAAATGGAGACTATGAGTGGCCTAATGGTAGAGGAACTGCTGTAGGGTTTGCTGCAGAGGGAGAACTTGAGTTCTTACTTTTGGAAGCCACGGAAGGAATTTAAACAAAACACTAGTCTGATTTCATTGTCCTTTAAGGTAGATTTGCTGTTGATGGAGAATGAACTGGAAAGGAAGAAATAACTGAGAATGCCCAGTTCCAAGTCTGTCCCAACAATGTGAGTATAGGACGTGGCTGATGAGTAAAAATACAAAACAAACAAACAAAACCAAAAATAACAAACACAAAACCAACAATAACAAACAACAAAACTGCAGCAAAGGACCTGAGGTTGAGAAATATATGGGGAAAACAGTCACCTGAACTTGGTTTAAAAAAATAAAAAAGATACTGAGAGACATCTGGGTTCTTTCCAGCTTCTGGCTATTATAAATAAGGCTGCTATGAACATAGTGGAGGATGTGCCCTTATTGCATGCAGGTGAAGCCTCTGGGTATATGCCCAGGAGTGGTATAGCAGGATCCTCCAGGAGTGTCATGCCCAGTTTTCTGAGGAACCGCCAGACTGCTTTCCAGAGTGGTTGTACCAGCTTGCAATTCCACCAGCAGTGGAGGAGTGTTCCTCTTTCTCCACATCCTCGCCAACAACTGCTGTCTCCTGTGTTTTTGATCTTAGCCATTCTGACTGGTGTGAGATGGAATCTCAGGGTTGTTTTGATTTGCCTTTCCCTAATGACTAAGGATGATGAACATCTCTTTTGCTGCTTCTCAGTCATTAGATATTCTTCAGGTGAGAACTTTTTGTTTAGCTCTGTACCCCATTTTTTAATAGGGTTACTTGGCTCTCTGGAGTCTAACTTCTTGAGTTCTTTGTATATATTGGATATTAGCCCTCCGTCGGATGTAGGGTTGGTAAAGATCATTTCCCAGTTAGTTGGTTGCCGCTTTGTCTTTTTGACAGTGTCTTTTGCCTTGCAGAAACTTTGTAATTTAATGAGGTCCCACTTGTCAATTCTTGATCTTAGAGCATAAGCTATAGGAGTTCTATTGAGGAAATTCTCTCCTGTGCCCATATGTTCAAGGTTCTTCCCTAGTTTCCTTTCTATTAGTTTCTGTGTGTCTGGTTTTATGTGGAGGTCCTTGATCCACTTGGAATTGAACTTAGTGCAAGGAATTAAGAATGGGTCAATTTGCATTCTTCTGCATGTTGACCTCCAGTTGAGCCAGCACCATTTGTTGAAAAGGCTATCTTTTTTCCACTGGATGGTTTTAGCTCCTTTGTCAAAGATCAAGTGACCATAGGAGTGTGGATTCTCAGAAGATGTGGTATATTTACACAATGGAATACTACTCTGCAAGTAAAAACAATGAATTCATGAAATTCCTGGGCAAATGGTCAGAACTTATAAATATCATCCTTAGTGAGGTAACCCAATCACAAAAGAACACACATGGTATGCAGTCACTGATAAGGGGATATTAACCCAGAATCTCGGAATACCCTAGACACAATTCGCATATCAATAGATTTCCAAGACGATGGAGGGAGAGACCCCTGGTCCTGGAAAGACTAGATGTAGGGGAATGCCAGGACAGAGAAGTGAAAGGGGGTTGAATGGGGAAAAGAGGGAGGGAAGGGGGCTTATGGGACTTTCGGGGAGGAAGGAAACAGGAAAGGGGAAATGATTTGGAATGTAAATAAAAAAACTTAGAAAAAAAAAGATACTGAGAGGGAAAGTGAACACAGAACCATGAAACTGAACAGTGCTAGCATGTACTGAGACTGGAGGGCCTTGGCAAGTCCCTGTCTAAGCCTCATCTGTGAAATGTGGTAATTATGTTTTGCTCCTAGAGTTGTTATGATTTTTTTTATATAATCCTCAGATTTCACATCTGCAGTGATTGACATATTGTAAATTCATGATGATATTAGGCATTGCTATAGTGTATATAGACATTAGACTACCATGAAATAAAAACAGTGTTTCCCAAGTAGTTCAGTAATGGGTGTGTCATGACAGGTAATGATGGTGAGGCTAATGTGAAATTTGTTATTTGACCAAAGGGACCAAGAATATGGAACCCCTGAATTGGTCCCCTGACTTAATCTTCCTATGTAATTTATAAATTATTAAGCCATCTAGCTGGAGATTTGGCAGTGAGATTCCAATACATTTCAGGCTGGATCTGTTGACTTTACCCAGGAAGTCTGCCCTAACTTATAACCTGAAAAGACTTTGCCTCATCCAGATGTGGAGACTCAATCCACTTAACATAGTGATGTATCTAAGTCTGGGCTGCAGAGGCCTTATCCAGCAGAGGACGGAAACAGATGCAGAGACCCACAGTCAAACATCAGACTGTGCTTGAGGACTCTTATGGAAGAGTAGAGGATAGAACTGAGCAAGCTGAAGGGGAGTAAAGGACACCACAAGAAAATGAATAGAGTCAGCTAACTAGGGTCCATGGGGGCTCACAGAGACTGAGCCACTAACCAAATAAGGCAGAGGGGATGGACCTGGGCCCACTATACATTTGTAGCAGACATGCAACTTGGTCTTCATGTGGGTCTACTAATAGTTGGAGAGGAGGCTGTCTCTGACTCTGCTGCCTGCCATTGAATACCCTTCCCCAAACAGACTGCCTGGTTGGGCTTCAGTGGGAGAGGATATCCTTAGGCCTACAATTACTGGATGTCCAAGGACGAGTTGGTACACAAGGGGGCTTCCACTTTTCTGAGGAGAAGGGAATGGGTAATAGGAGAAGGGATTTGTAAAGGTGGTACTAGGAGGAGAGGAGAGGAGAGATAGAGGCTGGTGATCAGGATGTAGAGTGAATAAATAAATATATTTTAAAAACAGTCAGACTCAGACCCCTCCAAAACTATCTGCTGGTTGGAACCACAGTCAAGGTCACAGGCTATTTATTTATTTGTTTGTTTGTTTATTTATTACTTTCGAGAACTTGTATTTTAATTGTTTCATTTATTTACAGTTCAAATGTTGTCCCCCTTCTCAGTCACCCATGAGGGAGCACCCCGCCTTATCCCTCCCTCCCCTCCCCATCTAAGAGGGTGCTCCCCACCCAACCACCCACTCTAACCTCACCCCTCTAGCATTCACCTTCTCTGGGGCTTCACACATCCACGGGACCAAGCATATTCCCTTCTACTGAGGTCAGACAAGGCAGTCCTCTACTATTTATGTATCATGGTCCACAGACCAAACCATGTATGTTCTTTGGCTGGTGGCTCAGTCCTTGGGAGCTCTGAGGGGTCTGGTTAGTTGATATTGTTATTCTTCCTATGGGGTTATAATCCCCTTCAGTGCTAGTCCTTCCCCTAACTCTTCCATAGGGATTCCCTGGCTCAGTCTGATGGTTGGCTATAAGTATCTGCATCTGTTTCAGTCAGATGCAGGCAGAGCCTTTCAGAGGTCAGCCATTCCAGACTCCTGTCTTCAAGCACATCTTGACATCTGCAATAGTGTTGGGATCTGTTGCCTGTACATGAGCTGGATCCCAAGGTGGGGCAGTCTCTGGATGGCCTTTCCTTCAGTCTCTGCTCCATTTTTTGTCCCTGCATTTCCTTTAAACGGGAGCAATTTTGGGTTAAAATTTTTGAAAAGGGTGGGTTGTCCCATCTCTTAAGAGGGAGCCATGCCTATCCACTGGAGGTGGTCTCTTCAGGTTCTATCTCCCTGCTGTTTGGCATTTTGGCTAATGTCATCCCCATCGGGTCCTAGGAGCCTCATATATCCTTGGTGTCTGGGACTTTTTGGTGGTTTCCCCTGTTCCCCACTCCACACTGCTGCATATTTCTATTCATTCTCCTGGCCCTCTGGGTTTGTCTCCTGTCTCTCTCCCATAGCTGATCCTGCCTCACCCTTTTCTCTCCCTCTCCCACCCAGATCCCTCCCACCCTCTGCTTCCCATGATTATTTTGTTCCCCATTCTAAGTGCGATCGAAGCATCCTCACTTGGACCCTCCTCGTTAAGTTTCAGATAGTCTGTGAGTTATGTCAAGGGTATTCTGAACTTTTTGGCTAACACCCACTTATCAGTGAGAACGTACCATATATGTCCTTTTGGGTTGAGGTTACCTCACTCAGGATGATATTTTCTAGTTCCATTTGCCTGAAAAACTCAGGATGTTCTCATTTTTAATAGATGAGTAGTATTCCATTATGTAAATGTATCACATTTTCTGTATCCATTCTTCTGTTGAGGGACATCTGGGGCATTTCCTGTTTCAGACTACTATAAATAAAACTGTTATGAACATACTGGAGTATGTATCTATGTGATAATGTGGAGCATATTTTGGGTATATTCCCGGGAGTGATATAGCTGAATCTTCAGGTAGAACTATTTCCAATTTTCTGAGGAACCAACAGATTGATTTCCAGAAGGATTGTACCAGTTTACAATCCCACCAGCAATGGAGGAGTGTTCCCCTTCCTCCAAATCATTGCCAGCATCTGCTGTAACCCGAGTTTTTGATCTTAGCAATTATGATTAGAGTAATGTGAAATCTCAAGGTCAATTTGATTTGCATTTCCCTGATGACTAAGGATGCTGAAAATTTCTTTATGTGTTTCTTGGCCATTTGAGATTCCTCAGTTAAGAATTCTCTGTTTAGCTCTGTAACCCATTTTTTCAATAGGATTATTTGTTTTTCTGGAGTCTAACTTCTTTAGTTCTTTTTATATATTGGATATTAGCCCTCTATCAAATGTAGGATTAGTAAAGATCTTTTCCCACGCTGTAGGTTGCTGACCATGTCCTTTGCCTTAAAGAATCTTATCAGTTTCATGAGGTCCCATTTGTCATTTGTTGATCTTAGAGCCTGAGCCATTGGTGCTCTGTTCAGGAAATTGTCCCTTGTGCCAATAAGTTCAAGGCCATTTCCCATTTTCTCTTCTATTCAATTCAGTTTATCTGGTTTTATGTGGATGTCCTTGATCCACTTGGACTTAAGCTTAGTACAAGGAGATAAAAATGGATCAATTTTCATTCTTCCACATGTAGGCCACCAGTTAGACTGGCACCGTTTGTTGAAGATGTTTTCTTTTATCCACTGTATGGTTTTGGTTCTTTGTCAAAGATCAAGTGTCCATAGGTGTGTGGTTCTATTTCTGGGTCTTCAATTCTATCCTATTGATAGACCTGTCTGTCTCTGTACCAATACCATGTGGTTTTTTATCACTATTGTTCTGTACATAATCCAGTATATAAACAAACTCAAAGAAAAAAATCACATGATCATCTCATTAGATGCTGAAAAAGCCTTTGACAAATCTAATACCCTTTCATATCTTGGAGAGATTAGGAGTTCAAAGCTCATACCTAAACATAATAAAAGCAATATACAGCAAACCAATAGTCAATATAAAGTTAAATGGAGAGAAACTTGGAGCCATCCCACTGAAATTAAGGACAAGACAAGGTTGACCACTCTCTCCATATTTATTCAATATAGTACTCGAAGTTTTATCTAGACTAATTAGACAACAAAAGGAGTTCAACATGATATAAATTAGAAAGGAAGAAGTCAAGGTATTACTATTTGCATATGATATGATAGTATACATAAGCCACCCCCAAAATTCTACTAGAGAACTTCTAAAGTTCATAAACAAGTTCAGCAAAGAGGCAGGAGGTAAAATTAACTCAAACAAATCAGTAGTCTTCCTCTATAAAATGGATAAATGGGATGAGAAAGAAACTAGAAAAACAATACTCTTTACAATAGTCACAAATAATATAAAATGTCTTGGTTAACTCTAACCAAGCAAGTGAAAGATCTGTATGACAAGAACTTAAAATTCCTGAAGAAAGGAAATTGAAGAAGGCCTCAGAAAATGGAAAAATCTCCCATGCTCATGGATTGGTAGGGTTAACATAGTAAAAATGGCCATCTTACCAAAAGCAATCTACAGATTCAATGCAATCCCCATTCAAATTCCAACTGAATTCTTCACAGAGATAGAAAGAGCAATTCTTAACTTCATATGGAATAACAAAATACCCAGGATAGCAAAAACAATTCTCAACAATAAAAGAACTTCTAGGGAAATCACTATCCCTGACCTCAAATTGTAGTGCAGACTCTTAAGTAGAAAAAGATCTGGAGCAAAGAAAGGCTGACGTGTCTCAAAGACAAATTGTCTGCTTTAAATTGACTTAGCAGGTTTCTTTCCCCCATGGTTCAAGCTAAATAGGCTTATTGAGCTTCCTGACCAAATTAGTGTAGATCATAAAATTATAAGGAAGTAATATGATATACCAATTAAATTAACTATAGTTAAATTTGCTTAACATAGAGAACATGAGGATGTCTATATGTGACTTTGGCTTCTTTGAGACAATCCTAGCAATGGCTGAGCAAGCCTGGTGTCTACAGGTGTGCTCACTCAAGGCAACAAGCAACATTGATCAGCAGTTCACGCAGACATGTAGCAAACCTGTGGCATGAGGCCTCATGACTTTTGTTATAAAGATAACTAGACAATATTATTTTTCTTCTGGTAAAGACAGTGTGATTAAATAAAATAAGACCAGTTTCAATCAAATATAGTGTAGTCTCCAAAATTTGGACACAGGTAATCTTATTTTCCTTCCTAAAAATTATGAAATATATATATTATTGATCTCATCACATCAGCATAAAATGTCTATCACTCAATGCAAAGCAGTAGAGTGGATTTTCTTTTCTTTTCTTTCTTTCTTTTTTTTTTTGCTGCGGAAGTACTATTAACATGTCACTTCCTCTTGAGGAAGCCAATTTTGGTTTTGGTTTTTGCAGTGACACAGTATTTTAGCATTTATTAGATTTCTTTTTTATTAATCAATTATTTTATTTATTTATATCCCAAATGTTGGTTCCCAGAGTTCTTCCCCCATCCCCCTCCTCTTTACCTCTGAAAGCCCTCCCCCCTCCCCCCTCAGTATTCTTCCCAACTCTGGGGCATCAAGTCTCTACAGGATTAGGCACATCCTCTCTCACTGAGGCCAAACAAGGCAGCCCTTTGCTACATGTGTGTCTGGGACCTTGGACCAGCCTCTATATACTATTTGGTACATGACTCAGACTCTTAGAGTTCTCATGGGTCCAGGTTAGTTGGCACTGCTGGTCTTCCTATGGGGTTATCATCTCCTTAAGCTTCTTCAGTCCTTGCCCTAACCCTTCCATAGGGGTCACTGGTTGATTTTAAGTATCTGCATTTGTCTCAGTCAGCTGCTGGTAGACACTCTCAGAGGACAACCATGCTAGGCTCCTATCTGCAAGCACAACACAGCGTCTTTAATAGTGTCAGAAATTGATGCCTACCCATGGGATGGATTCCAAGTTTAGCCTGTCACTAGGTTGCCATTCCTTCAGTCTCTGCTCCATTTTTGACCCTGCGTTTCTTCTTGGCAGTATCAATTTTGGGGCAAAAATTTTGTAGGTGGGTTAGTGTCCCCATACACCCCTGGGTGTCCTGTCTGGCTACTGGAGGTGGTCTATTGAAGTTCCATATCACCTCTGTTGGGCATTTCATTTTTTTTTTTTTTTGGTTTTTTTCGAGACAGGGTTTCTCTGTGTAGCCCTGGCTGTCCTGGAATTCACTCTGTAGACCAGGCTGGCCTCGAACTCAGAAATCCGCCTGCCTCTGCCTCCCAAGTGCTGGGATTAAAGGTGTGTGCCACCACTGCCCGGTGGGCATTTCAACTAAGATCATCCACATTGCTTCATAGGAGCCTCCTCCACCCCAGGTCTCTGGCACTTCCCAGTGATCTCCACACCCCTTCCCTCCTGGCAGCTACATTATTTCACTCTCCTGACCTTCTGGGCCTCTCTCCTGTTTCTTGCCATACCTGATCCTGCCCCCATCCTCCTTACCCCATTTCTCACCCAGGTCCCTCCTTCTGCTTTCCAGAAATATTTTGTTCCCTTCCCAACCCCTTCTATGTGGAATTGAAGCATCTTCACTTGGGCCTTCCTTCCTGCTTAACTATTTTGGGTTTGTTGGGTGTATCATAGGTATTCTGTACTTTTTGGCTAATATTCACTTATCAATGAGTATATACCATGCATGTCCTTTTGGGTTTGGGTTACCTCAGTCAGGATGATATTTTCTAGTTCCATCTATTAGCCTGCAAAATTCATGTTGTCCTCATTTTTAATAGCTGAATAGTATTCCCTTGTGTGGATGAACCACATTTTCTGTATCCATTTTTAAGTTGAGGGACATCTGGGTTGCTTTGAGTTTCTGGCTATTATGAATAAGACTACTATGAACATAGTGGAACACGTGTCCTTGTGGTATGTTGGAGCATATTTTGGGTGTATGGACAGGAACAGTATGGCTGGGTTTTCATATAGAATTATTTCTAGTTTTCTGAGGAGCCACCAGGTTGATTTCCAGAGTGGTTGTACCAATTTGCAATCCCACCAGCAATGGAAGAGTGTTCCTCTTTCTTCGGTCCTTGCCAGCATGTGCTGTCACTTAAGTTTCAATCTTAGCCACTCTGATTGGAGTAAGATGGAATTTCAGGGTCTTTTTGATTTGCATTTTCCTGATGAACATTTCTTTAAGTGTTTCACAGCCATTTGAGATTCCTCAGTTGAGAATTCTCTGTTTAGCTCTGTAGCCTGTTTTTAATAGGTTTGTTTGTTTTTCTGGAGTTTAACTTCTTGAGTTCTTTGTATACATTGGATATTAGCCCTCTGTCAGATGCAGTGTTTGTAAAGATCTTTTCCCACTCTGTAGGTTGCTGTTTTGTCCTATTGACAAAGTCCTTTGCCTTACAGACTGTTTCAGTTTCAAAAGTCTCATTTACTAATTTATCAATCAGAGTCTGGGCCATTGATGTTCTGTTCAGGAAATTTTCTCCACTATCAAATGCATTCAATGCTATTTACCACTTTCTCTTCTACTAGATTCAGTGTATCTGGTTTTATGTTGAGGTCCTTGATCCACTTGGACTTAAGTTTGTGCAGGGTGATAAATATGGATCAATTTGCATTCTTCTACATGCAGACCTCCAGTTAGACCAGCACCATTTGTACCAATTGTTAAAGATGCTTTCTTTTTTCCACTGTATGGTTTTGCCTTTTGTCAAAATCAGGTGTCTGTAGGTGCATGTGGGTTTATTTTTGAGATCTTCAGTTCTATTCCATTGATCAACCTGTCTGTTTCTGTACCAATACTCTACATTTTTTAAATCACTATTGCTCTGTAGTACACCTTGAGGTCAGGGATGGTGAGGCCTCCTAAAGTTCTTTTATTGTTCAGAATTGTTTGGACTATTGTGGTTTTTTTGTTTGTTTTGTTTTTCCATATGAAGTTGAAAATTGCTCTTTCAAAGTCTGTAAATATTGTGCTAGAATTTTCATGGGAATTTCATTCTATTTTCACAGTTAATCCTACCAATCCAGAAGCATTGAGAACTTTTCATCTTCTTATATCTTCCTCTATTTTTTTCTTCAGGGACTTGAAGGTCTTGTCATACTGATCTTTCATTTGCTTAGTTAGAGTTACACCAAGACATTTTACATTATTTATGGCCATTGTGTAGGGTGTTATTTCCCTAATTTCTTTCTTAGCCCATTTACCATTTATATAAAAGTGGGCTACTGATTTCTTTGAGTTAATTTTATATCCACCCACTTTGCTGAAGTTGTTTATCACCTGTAAGAGTTCTCGGGTAGAATTTTCTGGGTTACTTATGTATACTATCTTACTATCCATCAATAGCGGGGCTGTTTTTTAAAAACAGTTATATAACAGAAATAATTTTTTAGAATAGCTAAATATGTCTGTCTATCTGCCTATCTCTGTGTCTGTCTCTCCTCTCTTTCTCCCTACCTCCTTTTCTCTTAGAGAGAGAATTCTCTCTTGTCACTCAAAGAATGATAGATAATCCAAACAAAGAAGAAAAACCCTTCAACTGCAGAAACATTTCAAATCATAGCTTCCCCCCCTCCAGCCAGCTGGATTCATCTGCTTGTGACTATACAGTATTCATAAATTAAACACATGCTTATAATACAATTAGCCATCAGAAAGGGCAAGAGGCTTATCATATGTGGATGGGGAATAGAAAAAATAATATGTCTGGGGATACATTGTTGTCAAGGAAACTCCTGTTATGATATCAAGATAGTGCATAGTAAATAGTAACCAAGTCCTCTGCTATTTTAAAGAGATATATTCTTTGATACTTATCATAGCTTAAAATATGTAATAAAATTGTTATCAGAATAAAATTATATATATATATACATATATATATATCAGTATATAATTATAACTATATAATAAACAAAACTGACTGTAGGTCATTTGCTATACAGAAAAAACTAGATCAAGCAGAGATTGATTAGATGCATCTAAATTAAAGACATATTTGTTATAGCAAGCTAAGCTGTACCAAGCGACTAAAAGATATTCATTGACATTTAAGAATAGGCATCTATAGATATTGGATGTGTGGTTATAAATGTACATTCTTAAGAATTTAAATGGAGTAAAAATAATCCCTTGTTTTTTATGGAAAAAAAATAACTGAATCATTCTTCAATATTTCCTGAAGCATTCAAACTGCTTCAAGGTTACCTTTTCAAACACCAATTACCTATATACAACCTGACAACAAAAGTTCTGCATGATTTGTCAATTCCACAAGTTTGTTTTGTTTTGTGGAACAACTCAATGTCATAACCTAAACCTTGAAGACGATTCTATTATTCAACTCTATTGGATGCCAATCACATTTTTGATTCCCCTGGAATTTCACAAGAGCATTTTACCAGCTGTCTCGGAGTTCTAGAACAACCATTACCTCAAGGTAGAATGGCCTATCTCCAGTATTTCGCCCACTAAAAGAAAAGACAAAACAGAAAACAACATTACAAGTTACAATAAAATGTAATGTATAGACTGTAAAACAACCAGGGATGCAACTTGCACACAATTAAGTAGCACCGAATACATTCTAATGAGTGTATTTACAGAAGATACCGGCAGCACTCCGTGAACACGCTACTTGCTAATTCACTAGGCAACTTCAACACCAAAACATAAAGTTCTCTTTAAGGGCATTGAATATAAAAACAAACAAAAAAAATGTGCAGCTATCAAACAAAGCCTGTCTTCTTTGTAATGAACCATATAATTACCCAGAAGGCTAATGCTACTGGGGAAGAAACAGATATCTACTAACTAAACCCTGCCCAGAGTTGAAATCATCTGAGCTTTATTAAAAACAATAATGCTATGCAGATCAACCAGAAAGACACAAGTATAAAATGGTCTGACATCACAGTTGCTTACAGGAGGGTGAATAGAATTTGCTTTTCTTTTATTTTGCTCTATTATTTTTTCACTTAAGTGGAAAAAAACATCAACATATTGAATACCTGAACCACATGGTTAGCATTTTTATTGTTGAAAACCAGTTTTAACAAGTCTAACTAAAGGAGTAAGGACAATGGAAAAGTACTATTCCTCTGCTATAATAAAATGCCACTTCTTTATGTCTTTATTTTACAGATAGGAAGCCTAAGGCATGAACTATCATGAGGAACATTTTCTTGTTAAAAATATTCTCGTTTAAAACTTTATCATAAACAAAAGTGAACAGTATGCAATCTAGACATCTAGTTGTCTAGAATTTCTGTCCAACATATATACATAAATAATGATGTCAGTGGTATGCCTAATGAAGTATTTCTCCTTGAACTGGGCCTTGCTCATGGTTATGAATTTTGTATAAGTATAATACACAAACCTTCAGAATTACATAATTCTATTTAAAGTGTGCTTAGCATTAACTTGACAATCTGGCTTGGGTATTATTCTTGTTAATAACAATTAATTATCATCAAGTTAATACATTAGATACAGTCACATAGACTCTGCATTCAAACGGGAGCCGTGGCAGAGGAAGAATACTAACGTGTGCATCCTCCCTCACTGATGTTGATGGAAAGAAAATCACTGTGGTCCATTCAGGCCTGCTCCTCCTGCCACAATCTGACAAACAGCCTCCAGCTCACACAAACCTCCTTTCTCACTTAGTCCTCCGGCTCATTTCCTCCCTTAAGAAGGATGAGCTTTGATAGTAAGTTGAAGTCTATCTGCATTCTGAAGGCATTATAGGGTGACAAGGCTCAACAGAGGTGGTAGGCATCCTCCTGGTTGGGTCTTATTGAGTCCTTGAAGTTTTCACCTATGAGAAACCCCAAGGTTGAAAAGCATCAGTATATGTTTTAGACTATTTCTTAATTTCTAGTTAGAGATAAATTGCTTTTATAAATTCACCTGTAGCCTTTAAACTGAGTCTCTTAAAACACAACTCCATCTAGAAATTACCTATGAATTACCTATGTGATGGTTTCAACTCCAGGGGCTTATGATATAGAATTAATTATGAAGATAAAATGTATATACAACCTCTATTTGTCTTTTAAACCATAGATTTTTTTAAGTTTTTCCCCTCACACACCAGCTTGTGTTCTTAGAAATTTTTATGCAGTCTCAATATATAGATCTATATAATAGGTATGTAATGAATAAATTTACTTTAAAATAATTCTGGCTACATATGATTTATTTATTAAAGATAAAAGAAAATTTGCATATTGATGAGATGAATGCTTGTGCTTTTCACAGAGAAAATTAACTCTTAGCTGAATCTTTTATATTGTAGGATTTTAGGGCATCTTAAACAACTTTCATAGTGGTCTAATTTTAATTTTCTAATTGCTAATGCTGAGAATGTTGCTTCACATAAATATACAATAAAAAATGGCAGAAGCACATTTAGACTCATTGCTGAAACCATTGAAAATTCCAACCAAATCTCAAGTTAAAATTTATTTAATGATTTTAATGAAATTAAGTCAAACCCTCAAATTAATTTTAAAAGTAAAATATTCTAACACTATTAACTGATTTGATACTTACATGCTTAGAAAGATCAAAACTTCAGGAGACAGGAGGTGCAGGCGAGGATGTGGAGAAAGAGGAACACTCCTCCACTGCTGGTGGGATTGCAAACTGGTACAATCACTCTGGAAATCAGTCTGGTGGTTCCTCAGAAAACTGGGAGTGATACTACCTGTTATATCACTCCTGGGCATATACCCAGAGGATTCCCCAGCATGTAATAAGGATACATGCGTAAATATACCACATCTTCTGAATCCATTCCTCCGTTGAGGGACATCTGGGTTCTTTCCAGCTTCTGGCTATTATAAATAAGGCTGCTATGAATATAGTGGAGCATGTGTCCTTATTGCATGCAGGTAAAGTCTCTGGGTATATGCCCAGGAGTGGTATAGCCGGATCCTCCGGAAGTGTCATGCCCAGTTTTCTGAGGAGCCGCCAGACTGCTTTCCAGAGTGGTTGTACCAGCCTGCAATTCCACCAGCAGTGGAGGAGTGTTCCTCTTTCTCCACATCCTCGCCAACAACTGCTGTCTCCTGTGTTTTTGATCTTAGCCATCCTGACTGGTGTGAGATGGAATCTCAGGGTTGTTTTGATTTGCATTTCCCTAATGACTAAGGATGATGAACATCTCTTTAGGTGCTTCTCAGCCATTAGATATTCTTCAGGTAAGAACTCTTTGTGTAGCTCTGTACCCCATTTTTTAATAGGGTTACTTGCCTCTCTGGAGTTTAACTTCTTGAGTTCTTTGTATATCTTGGATATTAGCCCTCTGTCGGATGTAAGGTTGGTAAAGATCATTTCCCAGTTAGTTGGTTGCCGCTTTGTCTTTTTGACGGTGTCTTTTGCCTTGCAAAAACTTTGTAATTTAATGAGGTCCCATTTGTCTATTCTTGATCTTAGAGTATAAGCTATTGGAGTTCTGTTCAGGAAATTCTCCCCTGTGCCCATATGTTCAAGGTTCTTCCCTAGTTTCCCTTCTATTAGTTTCAGTGTGTCTGGTTTTATGTGGAGATCTTTGATCCACTTAGAATTGAGCTTAGTGCAAGGAGATAAGGATGGGTCAATTTGCATTCTTCTGCATGTTGACCTCCAGCTGAGCCAGCACCATTTGTTGAAAAGGCTATCTTTTTTCCACTGGATGGTTTTAGCTCCTTTGTCAAAGATCAAGTGACCATAGGAGTGTGGATTCATTTCTGGGTCTTCAATTCTGTTCCATTGATCTACATGTCTGTTACTGTACCAATACCATGCAGTTTTTAACACTATTGCTCTGTAGTACAGCTTGAGGTCCGGGATACTGATTCCCCCAGAGGTTCTTTTACTCTTGAGAATAGTTTTAGCTATTCTGGGTTTTCTGTTATTCCAGATGAATTTTTGAATTGCTCTTTCTAACTCTATGAAGAATTGAGTTGGGATTTTGATGGGGATTGCATTGAATCTGTGTATTACTTTTGGTAAGATGCTCATTTTTACTATATTAATCCTGCCAATCCATGAGCATGGCAGATTTTTCCATCTTCTGAGGTCTTCTTCAATTTCTTTCTTCAGAGACTTGAAGTTCTTGTCATACAGATCTTTCACTTGTTTGGTTAGCGTCACACCAAGATACTTAATATGGTTTGTGGCTATCGTAAAGGGAATACTACTCTGCAATTAAAAACAATGAATTCACGAAATTCCTAGGCAAATGGTCAGAACTTGAAAATATCATCCTTAGTGAGGTAACCCAATCACAAAAGATCACACATGGTATGAAGTCACTGATAAGGGGATATTGACCCAGAATCTCAGAATACCCTAGACACAATCAGCATATCAATAGATTTCTAAAAAGATGGAAGGAGAGACCCCTGGTCCTGGAAAGACTGGATGTAGGGGAACGCCAGGACAGAGTAATGAGAGGGGGTTGAACGGAGAAAAGAGGGAGGGAAGGGGGCTTATGGGACTTTCGGGGAGGGAGGAAACGGGAAAGGGGAAGTGATTTGGAATGTAAATTAAAAAATAAAATAAAATAAAATTAAAAAAAAAATAAGGATACATGCTCCACTATGTTCATAGCAGCTGTATTTATAATAGCCAGAAGCCAGAAAGAACCCAGTTGTCCCTCAATGGAGGAATGGATACAGAATATGTGGCATATTTACACAATGGAATACTACTCAGCTATTAAAAGCAATGAATTCATGAAATTCTTAGGCAAGTGGTTGGAACTGGAAAATATCATCCTGAGTGAGGTAACCCAATCACAAAATAACACACATGGTATGCACTCACTGATAAGTGAATATTAGCCCAGAAGCTCAGAATACCCAAGACACAATCCTCATATAAAATGATGCCCAAAACGAAGGAAGAACAAAGTATGGATACTCTGGTCCTTCTTAGAAAGGGAAACAAAATACCCACAGAAGGAGATATAGAGACAAAGTGTGGAGCAGAGACTGGGGGAAAGACCATTCAGAGACTACCCCACCTTGTGATCCATCCCATATACAGTTATAAAACCAAGACACTATTATCTATGCCCACAAGTACTTGCTGACTGGAGCCAGATATAGCTGTCACCTGGGAGGCTCTGTTAATGCATAACAAATACAGAGGGGGACACTCTCAGCCAGCCATTGAACTGAGCACAAGGTCCTCAATGGGGGAGTTAGAGAAAGGACCCACGGAGCTGAAGGGGTTTGCAGCGCCATAGGAGGAACAACAATATGAGCCACCCAGTACTCCCAGAGCTCCCAGGGACAAAAACATCAACCAGATAGTACGCATAGTGTTACCCATGACTCCATAGGTATAGGCAGCAGAGAATGGCCTTGTTGGACATCAAAGGGAGGAGAGGGCCCTGGTCCTGGAAAGGCTTCATGCAGCCGTGTAGGGGAATACCAGGACAGGTAAGCAGGAGGGGGTTTATTGGGGAACAGGGCGAGGGGAGATGACTTATAGGACTTTCAGCTGGGGGGGGCAGACCAGGAAAGGGGAAATCATTTGAAATGTAAATAAAGAATATATCAAATTAAAAAAAAGAAATGACACTAGAGATACAGTAAATGCTGTTTTTCATAATTAAAAACAATTATGTTTCTATAGGAGCAGAAAACATTGTATAAACAACAGAATGTATCATAAATGTGAGCAGACATGTTTCAAGGAGTATTCACTGGCATTTTATGGGAAGATGGCATGTGTAGGGCAAAGTGTACATGTATGCTCAGAACCATGGCTCCAGAAGTCAGGCAAAGCAGCAGAGAGAGTTCTGCTCAGAGCCCTTGATTCACTACATGTTTTGTTTCTAATTAATGTTTGGCCATTGAACATTCAGAAACCTGTTACTGTTGCCACGGTTATTGGACATTCTATTCCAAGATCACAACCCACACTTTAGGAAGGTAAATGATAGAGTATAAAGCCATGTTAATTAAAGTGTGCCCACTGCAAAGTCACTGACATGATAACACAAAGTATAGGAGAGAAACATGGCTTCCTCTGTGAGTGATGTAATGTTATAACCACAGAAAGGAAAGTAGGACTATCTTGTTTGATTTTCTTTATGATAATCTTAATGTATTAAAATATGAAAGAGGCACATAATTCTTTTACTTAAATCCCTCAACACTACATTTAATCAGATATCCAAGAGTATCTTTTAGAGGAAAAGAAATATATTGAGGTTTATTTCGACTATTGTTTGACAATAAATTCATTTATGAAGTAAATTTAGAGGTCTTTTGGAGATTCACAAAGACTTTACACATTTTATATTTTCCTAATGGAACCATGAGAAACTATTTTCCCCAGTCCTATAGAAATCATCATGAATTAGAGCTTCTCCTTATCAGCCTTTCTATTTTATATTCATTTGAAGAGTCAAAGAAAAGTCCTTATATATTTTAGATGTGGATGAATTTCTCTCATTATATGTCTTTCCAAGGGGACCATGACAATCCATTTATCTCACAAAATGAATCATATAAAATCTGTCACTGTTAAAGTACTGCCTCCCTCCAAGAAATTAGCTACAAATTCAGAGTCCCAGGTAAATCTTGTTCTGTCCCTTAGGCTTGATAATTCATTAGGATGACTTGCCGAATGCATGAAAATTCTGTTAAACAAAGAGGATGCAGATCAGAAGCAGCCATGGAGAAATCTTGTTCCTTTCCCTGAGAAAGCACATTACTCCCTGACACAGGAAGGTGTGATAATAGGCACTCACCTTTGTAACCTAGAGGTTTATTCTTGGGTTTTGGTATTGACTTCATCATTGACCGGGAGGTTGAACTCCATCTCTAACATCTTTCTGTTCCCGGGAGAGCAGGCTCATACACAGGTTTCCCACAACGCTCATCATCTAAGCCCATGACTGTTTTCTTCCTGGGATGTCCATAAACATCCTGAATCATATTGTTAACATAAACTACTTAGAGACCCACCATGAATAAGAAGCAGATTTCTACTGTTTAGGAAATAATCAAGTGTTCATCTCTCAGCAATGGAGGATAAAAGCTGTCCAAATTTTATATTATATAATAATCTATAAAAGCATTTGCCTTATTAAACAGTTTTATAATCAATTTTTGATAGTTTGATAGTTGCACTAGTAATGTAGTATTAAGCCAAAACTACACCTAGTCTTAGTCTATTTGTCTATGCTAAAATTGGGCAAGATATAGTTAGCGATTTCCAAAAATAAATACAAGGTTTTTTATAAAGCAAACTCTTATTATGAAATTATTACTTCCAAGAACTTTTATTCCAAATAACTATGAACATGTTATCTATTTCCCAAGAAAATATAGTATTAACTGGGAAGTACATTAAAATCATTACAGGAATTAATTTTTGGATCTATTCTTAGATGTAGCTCCAAATCTGTTATATAGGACTTAGATCTACCATCCATTTCTAATGTGGGAAATACTGTAATCATGTTTGAACAATTTAAAATACACTTAATTTTTCTATATGAATATATAAAATATATTACCTATGGAAAGTACTAAGTGTCTTATTGAACCATAAAACATTTAGACATTTACATTCATGTACATGTAAAAATTCACAAAAAAGAATACCACAATGAAGAACATGTGTCCAAAAATAATATTGAAACCCACATAAGTTTTGATTTGTATAAATTTCCTACCCATTAACATTCTCCATTGTGCATATATACTTATTTATTCCCTTTATTGGTATCTGACAAATAGATGACATTTATCTGAGATAACCTTTCCATTCCTCCAATAAACACTTGCTGATACATCTTATATGTCAGGCACTAAGAATGCTGCAAGACACAGAAAATACATTATTTAACATAGGCCAATAATGTTTTATATGCACTCTTTACTTCCAACACCTAGAAGGCAGAGAATTGTGAATCTCTGTGACTTCTAGCTAGCCAAGGCTACACAATGAGACTCTATAACAAAATAAAAATAATATATACTATATGTAGTTACATAGTGCTTTAAATGTTAAATCTCTGAAGAAATTTAGAATGGTATTTAGAGATTTAAAAAAATGGGTAGAAGTTACAAATTTGACAATCTATCAGGATGATATCAAAATTGTAAACACAAATGGACCAAGCATCAGGACACAATTTTATTAAAACAAACACAACTAGACGTAAAGACACTACTACTTTGCATTTTTATTTCTGTGATAAACAAAATGACTATCTTAGTTACTGTTTCTATTGTTCTGTGAGGAGACACACTAACCACCACAAGTCTTATAAAGAAAAACATTTCCTTGAGACTTATAGTCGGCTTGTGGACAGACATGGTGCTGGAGAGGTAGCTGATGGTTCTACATCTGGATTGACAGACAGTGGGATGAGAGACAGAGATACTGGCCTGGCCTGAGCATCTGAAACTTCAAAGTCCATTCGCCAGTGACATACTTCCTTCAACACAGCCATGACTCCCTGTGAGCCTACAGGGGCCATTTTTATTCAAACCAAAATGACTAAAAACAACCTGAGTAGGAAAGGGTTTATCTCATCTCATAGCTTACATCATGAAAGGAAATCAGGGCACAAACAACAGGAAGGAACCTTGAGGAAGGGACTGCAGCAAAGGCCATGGAGAAATGTTCCTTACTTGCTTACTCACCATGGTTCTCTCATCTTGTTCTTTTACACAACCTAGGAAGACCTGCCTAAGGACAGCACTGCCCATAGTGGGCTTGGAGATTGTGTCAATCATTAACAAAGAATATGACCCATGGGTTTGCTTCAGAAAAATCTGATAGAGGCTTTTTTTCCGTAAACTAAGTTGTTTTCTTTCCAGGCAACCCTATCTTGTGTTATGTTAACAAAAACTAACTTCTTCTCAACTTGATGTTGTTTTGGAAACTATAATTACATTATTTCCTCTTTTCAATTTCTCCCTCCTGGCCCTCCTATGTACCCCCTCTCCAATTCGTGGTTTCTGACCTCTTTCTCTCTAATTGCTTTTATATAATATATATTCTATTTATATATTTAGGACTATACATTCCTAATATGTATCAGATAGGAATATATATATATATTCCTACATATATTCCTAAATCTATAACTACAATCTTCTCCGTCAATATAATATATCTATATAATATCAGAGGTGGTTATTTGGTCTTTGATAACTAATTAAGAAAACTTTCCCCAAGGAAGACTATTTTCTCCTCCTCTCAGGAATTAGGTGCATATAGTTGTTTGTCAAGAGGCAGGTCCCTGTAAGACTCCCCCCTTCTACGCTAGCATGTCTGTTGGTGTTAGCCTTATTCAGGTCTTGTCTAGGAACCCATCTTGTTGAGTTTTGATCTGTATAGTTTCCCTGACATTGCTATAGGATACAGTCTTATAGCAGACTTCCTTTACCTGTCTCTTACAGCCATTCTCCTTCCCTTCCACAAATTCCCTGAGCCTTGGGTGCAGTTACAAAAGGATCAGTTGGGGATAGGCACCACATAATTAGTCGTTTTCTGCATTTATATCAGTTAAGGTTTTCTGTTGTTGTCTCTGTTGCCAAAAAAGAAATTTCTTTGTTGAGAAGAAGAAGAAATATTTATCTGTGGGTATAAGGATAAATATCTACAATGTGGTTAGGAATCGTGTTGGTTTAGTAAAGTGACAGTTGCAGGTTCTCCTCCAAGATTCATGACCTCATGAGGTTCAGGTAGTTTGGCTAGCTTCCCAGTATCAGGCATGATTTCCCTCCTGATGAGCAAGCCTTAAGTCCAATTAGAGATCTGTAAGTTGCCTCCAAGATACGTGTGTCACTATTGTATCCTTAGGGTTATTGTGCTTTTCTGTTCATTGTTTTTGTTCACAGGTATAACAGTTCAGTAGGACTATTAATTCCTCCCTTGGAGCTTGTATGACACTTTCTAGTAGCATGAAAGCTCACCCTCAGATAGGAAGATTTCATGTCAAGTGCAACTCAGGTCCTTTGGACACTGTGCCCTACAGAAAGATTTTCAATCTCTGGGAAACCTTCAAGTGCAATGGTAATACCCCATAATGTTTTGAGTGTTTCTTGGTCTCCTCTGAACTATAATTCAAAGAGGAGTTTCTCATGCCTGTTATTGGGGTTCTGTTATACAGTTTTGACTTTTCAGGAGAGAACTGTCTGCCTAGATGGAAAAATTTCATTGGAACTATATGTTTACTCATAGATATATATATATATTATATATATATATATATATATTACATGTAATTTTAGGAAAATATGTAATAATATGATTCCTTACTGTTTTAGACATCCTTACTCTTATTTAATCTTCCCCTTCCTCTAATTCTGTGTTGACCTCCCTACCCATCTACTTTAAAGATTCCCCCAATTTCCAATTTCTTCCTTAAATATCTTAAATATTTATTTTTATTACTTTTAATGATGTAGAGACATATGTGCACATAAGTACATGTGTCTGGGAAGCCTAGAGGCGTCTGACCCCTCTGCAACTGGGGTTACAGAGAGTTGTCAGTCACCTGACTTGAATACTAAACTAGGTTCCTCTGAAAGAGCAGTAGTCATTCTTAATTCCTGGGCCATCTCTCTGGGCCCTAGTATTCCTATTTTACTACTGAAAAAAATTGGGATAAGTAACTTGCCCTTACTTACAGATAATAAAGTGATGGAATACAGATTTTACAGTAGCTAGCATGCTTCCTAACTGATGCATTGTCAAGTAGAAGAAAAATATTCATCTCCTTGGGTTTACAAGGTAAGTAATAAATAGTCTTTAATGTATTCTTTCAGCAGCACTTTGGCCAGTGGTTTGTACAGAACGCCTTTAAATTTGGATGGGTGAGGGGCCAGAAATAACAATAGAACCAATGACAACTGGGAGATATTTGTAAATAACTACAGATTTCTAAAGAAATCTCTGTGTGGATGTGTGTGTGGATGTGTGTGTGTGTGTGTGTGTGTGTGAGTGTGTGTGTGTGTGTGTGTGTGAGTGTGTGTGTGTGTGTGTGTGTGTGTGTGTGTGTGTGAGAGAGAGAGAGAGAGAGAGAGAGAGAGAGTAGGGGAGATATTTTGATGTATTGAATTCATCACAATGCTAAAACAAAGCACTACAGACAAGAGGGGATAAACAGTAGACCTTTATTTTCTCACAATCCTGATATTAGAAATCTAACACAAATGATCGCAGGTTTGGTTTCTTCTGGATCTTTATTCTTTGACAGCATAAGCGAGTTCTCTTATCTCTGTTTTCACAGTCCTCCTTTGATATGTATTTGTGCCATAAATTGAGTTAGGGCTATGCTGTATAGCAATACGCTTCATATTGAAATATTCTCTGCAGGGAAAAAGTGGAATCTTGCAAGATCCTCAAAGGGAGCCTCCTCCACTTTGTAAAAGAAGGAAACAGCTGCTATGGAGATGCCTCTGAATAGCCAAGCTTGTAAAGGTGACCTCTGGAATGTACGGCAGCCTGCAAGTATGTGAAGAGCTACTGCAAACTGCGCAAAGATCTTCAGCTTGAAGCTTTGATAAGTCTTGACTTGTGTTGGAGCAGGAGTTTTGATGCTGGTGCTGCTTTTTGGATCATCTCTACTTCTGAAAGTAACCCTAACCCATATTCCTTCTAGTAACTTACCCAGGAAAACTCACTGGCTCACCAAGTCAGACTTCAGTGCAGTCATTAATTTGGTCTGCCATGGCTTCCTTTTTGGAGGTGAGAAGACACACATGGGTGTTACATCTTCCAGGAAGACTCAAATTACATGAATGTCTATGTGTGCATGTGTATATAATTAAATATATATACATATATATATATACATATTTGATGACCTTAGTAATTAATTACCTTTTAAATTACTATTTGCAAATACTTTCACATTCTGAAGTAGTATACTTAGAGTTTTAGTATATGAATTGGGGAGGAGAGTACCACTCAGCTTGTAGTAATTATCTAGTATTGTTCAAATCCTTGTAAGCCTGTCATGTAGAATCGGAAAAATCTCGTCCCCACTGAACCTAAAGTTATATTCAAAATTTCCATCAGCTGAAGGATGCACAGAGACAGTCATAGGATAGCACCTGATGCCTCTGTACTGACAGACTTTTCTTTTCCACTTATACTTCTTACCTCAGACATGTGAACAGAGGTGCAGTCATCACAGGGCTACTCTTGAATATTTCCGTAGAGACTAGGATGAGAAGATCTTGGTCAGAAAAAGAACACATAGACAACTCTGTCAGCAATTTTTTAAAACTTCTACCATAATCCTCTGCTACATAATACAAAAGATGATTTGAATTCAAGGTTATTTCCCTATGAATGTTTTAAACCAAACTAAGCTGACAAGCATCAATCAGTTTGAGCTTTTATGTCTTTAACTTTGTTTCATAAAGCTTTCTGAAAGCCGATTGGATGTTTCAGTTTTGTTTTTAGGATATATATTGAGAATTATTCAGAATGCCTATTGATGGAAAGATACAGGAAATTTTATTAATCATCTCTATGTAAATTTATTCTCACAAGATTGTAAGGTCTTTCATTTCTGAAATATAAAGCTGATACAATCACCTTGGAAATAATGCAGATAATTTTCATAAATGAAATGCATACATCTTTAGCCAAAGGCTAGAGACTCCAAGCTATGCACTGATAAAAGTTCACTAAAACTATGATTTGAATAGACTTTCAGAACTATTTCACTCTGAAGTGTTACTGGTATCTGCAACCCTGATGATCCTGGCTCACTTGCAAAGTGAAGAGATGTGAAGATGTATGGAGATGTCTCAACAGCATAGAAGTTCACGAACATTATGAAAGTCTCAGGTTCTCAAATTATACTCTCAAGATATGGCTTTAGAGGTAAGAGGAATCATGGTCCACACAACTCCAGTAGCTAGTACTGTATCTGTAATTAAGGTTTAAAAGATCATATTTACCTTCTTTTGGCAAAGACTTGAGCCAATTTTTGAGGGAAATCTGACCCTGGAAACTCACATACCCGAAAGGAATCCCCTAGGTCTTGAATAAAGGTCACGTCTAAGCTCAGCATCATTTATTGCACAGCACTGAAGGAAAAGATGAGTCTCATGTAGGAAAAGAACTATAGTTTCCCTCTGAAGCCTTTTGTAATAGGATAACATGTTTTGCTTTGAACTATTCATGGAAATTTGGGGGCTCTGATTTTCTTTTATAGTCTGCAGCAAAATAAAAACAATCATAGTAACTACTTATATTTTACATTAAATCATCTTTATTGTTTTATATTTATATTTCAGCTTAAAGTGAAGAATGTATCATATTTATTATCTGTCTAAGCTTTGGGCACATCTCTCATAATGGAGATAGTCACAGAAATTCTATTTACTTCAAGAGGAAGCTGTGAATTTCAAAGGGTACAGCGTTATAAAAAGCAATTTAAAGTCGATATTACATGTTCTTTTGCAGCATGTTCTAGTAAACTGTAAACTCCAAATTAATCATCTGCCCCTTTTTAATGATGATTGTTGGTGCAGATGTCTCCATTGTCAATATCTTGGCCCAGTTGAAGTCTTCAATAACAATAACTGGATCGCTCTATTACAAAGTTGTAATAAGGATCCCAAAATCATTTGCCTATGAAGACTGAGAACTTAGTGTACTTAATAATTATCTTAGAATATGTTTATCCACTCCTGAAAGAAAGTAGTTTTTAAAAATGAGGGAATAAAAAAACTACTTAATTATTCTCTAGAGCCTGTACTACAGTTCTTCAAGTTGTAGTGACTCTAACCACAAAATTATTTCCATTGCTACTTCATAACTATAATCATGATACTATTATTAGTTGCAATATAAATATTTTTTTTAAGTCAGAGGTTTGCCAACAGTGACCCACAGGTTGAGAACTGTTGCTCTAGAGAAATGTGATACCATCTACTGAAGACCTTAGTGACAAACACAAAAAAGAAAGAGAACTTCAGACCAATTTCACTTATGAATATCGATGCAAAAATACTCAATAAAAGTATCACAAACCAAACCTAAAAACACATCAAAACCATCATTTACCACAATCAAACAGGCTCCATCCCAAGGATGCAGAGATGGTTCAATATATGAAACTCCATCAACATAATCCACTATATAAACAACCTAAAAAACAAAATCACATGATCACATGATCATTAGATGCTGAAAAAGCCTTTGACAAAATGCAACACTCCTTTATATTAAAAGTCCTGGAGAGATTAAGAATTCAAGGCACATACCTAAACATAATAAAAGCAATATATAGCAAACCAACAGCCAACATCAAATTAAATGGAGAAATACTTGAAGCAATTCCACTAAAATCAGGGATAAGACAAGGCTGCCTGCTCTCTCCCTATTTATTCAATATAGTTCTTGAAGTTCTAGGTAGAGCAATTAGACAACAAAAGAAGTTCAAGACAATACAAATTGGAAAGGTGGAAAGGAGGAAGTCAAGGTATCATTATTTGCAGATGATAGAATTATGCCATATATATATATATATATATATATATATATATATATATATATATATAGGCGAACCCCAAAATTCTATCAGAGAACTCTTACAGCTGATAAACAACTTCAGCAAAGTGGCCAGATATAAAATTAACTCAAACAAATCAATAGACTCCTTTACACAAATGATAAATTGGCAGAGAAAGAAAATAGGGAAACAATACCCTTCACAATAGTCACAAATAATGTAAAATATCTTGGGGTAACTCTAACCAAACAAGTAAAAGATCTGTATGACAAGAACCTCAAGTCTCTGAAGAAAGAAATTGAAGAAGACTTCAGAAGATAGAAAGCTCTCCCATGCTCATGGATTGGTAGGATTAATATAGTAAAAACGGCTATCCTACCAAAAGCAATCTATATATTCAATGCAATCCCTATCAAAATTCCAATAGAATTCCTCAGACTTGGAAAGAGCAATTCTCAACTTCATATGGAAAAACAAATGCAAGTAAACAAAAACAATTCTCAACCATGGAAGAACTTCCAGGGGACTATTTTTGTATTAGAAAGAAATACTTTGAGAAGTCATTGGAGGATAGAAGGATGCTCTAGGCCTTCAGAACTATAGCAAATAAAGATTACTAATATTCTCTATATAAATGAAGGAGGAAAATTTGTTGATCCTGATAAGGCAAAATATAAGTAAACAAGACATAAAGGAATGGGATCAATAGTGATCTAAGAAGCCTGCTTCCGAGTAATGAAAACTCAATGTATGGATCTAAGAAGATAGGAGAAAGCAAACGCCTATCAAGGAGTCCAACTAGCTGATCAAGGAGATCATTTATGTGTACTCTTCTGCCTTCCTAGGAAATCGTCAGGAAACTCAGTGAGTGGAAGTTTTAGAATTATTTTACTTGGAGGAGTTCGGATATCATGATGTTTCTAAAAGCTCCAGCTGTGAGTTTATTTCTCCACCCTAGATCCGTCAAATGCATTCTGTTTCTTTTACACTTCACCCTGCACCTCAATTAGCTCAAGTGACTTTTTTTTAATGATGATGTCTCACCAAAGTCGATTTGAAATGATTCTATTTCCGGCAAGCCGCAAAGCACCTCTGGAAGCTCAGATAAGTAATGCAACAGTAGTTGTGTCTGCAGCACACAGGCCGGGGGAGGAAGAGTTTCTCACAGTCCGTGCTGTTTTGTGCCCTTTGCATCTCAGCTGTGTTGTTTCAGAAACACCCATAGCACATTGTGAAACGATATTGATATAGTGGGTGATATCCTAGACTTGAAGCACCTAAAAGGTAGAGTCTGCAAAGCCTTAGATAAAGATTTGCTCATATTTCATTGCAGTGAGAGCTGAAAGCGAAGATGCACAGCCTGAGTCTTCATTTAGATAGAGGAGTGATCATTTAGAAGGCTTTTGAAGGACAGCATCTTACCCATATTTCACTATATTTCAGATGTTTTGTCATTATCCTGTTTTGTGTGATAGGAACAATAATTGCAGCAATCCAAAAGCAAACTACTGTAAAAACATGCCTAACTTACCTCTGGTATTTATTTCAACAAATTCTTTAGTTCATAATGCCTTCTGGAACCCTGGAAGATTTAATTTCATATTTTTGCATGCTATTAAAATGTTTAAATAATTTCCAGGCTCTTTTCCATTTAGAGACCTGAATTATTTGGTTGTAATAAAGTTAAATCGCATTATGATCAATTCCCTAGTAAGAGTGTATTTGTAATCTTCAAGATTTTCGAGTCTTATCCATGGCTCGCTTGTTGTGAATGCCACAATCTTCCAGGCAAATGAATACATTCGAGCATCCCTTTAACACTCATGGTAATGACATTTCAAGATGTGAGGTGAAGGAACACATCCAGCCAATTACCGATACTCAGAAATCTGTAAGAAAATGGCACCGAGAAATGAAACATAGTGGTTAATGTGACTGTCTTCATTTTATTACCCAAAATATGTGAATCAGAGCAGAATGCTGAAATTTCTTTTCGTTGTGACTAACACCTGTTTAAAAATCTTACAGCTCCATTATGACTAGCTCTCTTCTACAGCCCAGAGATAATCATGATATCATAGTCTGAGAATACACTAAATGATGTTTTCTAAATGTAAAGTTTTCATTTGACCTTTATGAAGACATAATCAAAGTTTTATTCACAGCATGATAACTCTTAGTTGAGGCTCAGGGTGAAATGTAAAAGAAACATATAATGCATTTGACTTATCTAGGGTGGAGAAATACACCCACAGCTGGAGCTTTTAGAAACATCATGATGCCCACTCAGTGTTAGACTGTAGCTTTTGGGTTATACAACATGAGTTGAAAATTCCACCTTGACTATTTACTAGTTTGTGTAATCATACTTATCAGGTTACAAAAATTCTTTAAAAATCCCATTCCTTATATGTAAAACAGGAAATAGTAAGTGTCTTCTGCAAAGAGATGTTAGGAAGCTACACATAGTAATGCAATATTTACATGGAGGTGAAACCTCATTTATTAGAAGCAAAACTGTGGGTTTTTATGGAAGCCTGAACAGATTTACAGCAATAAAAGACTGGTTTCTCACAAAGCAAATATTTTCATTTAAATATGCTAAAAATTCAAAGGCTGTCAAGAGAGATAACAAGGCTCTAGGGAGATGCCACCAGGCTTATCTAGATAACTCACCACCACCACCAAATATGTAGATGTGTAGCTCAGCCTTCATTTGGTTCCCCCAACAACTGGAGGGGAAGCTGTGCCCTACTCTGTTACCTGACTGTGGATCCCGTTTTACTAATTGGGGAATAGTTGTCTGGCCTCAGTGGGAAAGGATATGCCTAGTCCTGCAGGGACTTGATGTGCCAGGATAGATTGGTACCCAGGGGGACCTCCCCCTTCTCAGAGAAGGAGATAGGGGATTGAGGAAGGAGATATGTGATGGGGGACTGGAAGAAGAGAGGCTGCAAATTGGATGTAAAGTGAATAAATAAATAAATGGGAAATAGTCATTAATTTAAGAAGTTATATATTTGCTTATAACACTAAAATTAATCTTCTGATGAAATGTGTCAAAAAAAAAAAAACCAAAGTACCTGGAATTAAATGATGACTAATGATTTGAAAGGTTTAAAATTAACAGTGTAAATTTGTGAGCTAGTTAAAAATCTGAAGCTTGGTTTCTCTCCTGTAAAACAGATGTGATAACAATATCCTATAGATCTTTAGGAGTTTCATGAAAGGAAGTAGATGTATAGCATCTGGCACAGTCTGGATGCTCAGGAATAATGGTGGCTTTGGCTTAGAAATTATTATAACTATTAATTATTATTTATGTTTGAAAGTGTGGAGGCCAAAACCATAACTCACTTAAAGCAAATTTTGTAGGCTCTGCTATGAAAATAAAAATGTGTTCATGAAATTGGAGATTGATAGATAGATAGATAGATAGATAGATAGATGGATGGATGGATGGATGGATGGATGGATGGATGGATGGATAGATAGATAGATAGATAGATAGATAGATAGATAGATAGATAGATAGATAGATAACAGATGGATAGATGATAGACAGAATGGAGAAAAGCAGGGAGAAGAAGAGAGTGTGTTACAGCAAGGGTGGGTTATAATGAGAAGGGAGATATGTCAAACTATTAAGCAGGTAATATGCACCGATATGAATTTAAGGAGAACCTTAGAAAATCAGGGTGGAGGAAGGAAAAGGGAGAAAATAAAGCACTGATTTCCAGATGGTAGAGTAGGTGGAAGAGAGAAAGAAAACAGAGGAGTGAGATAAACAACAGCTGTAGCTAAGGCGGGGTGGGGGAGGGGGGAAGAACAACATGCTACTCCTAGGTGAGTGTGCTTAAAAACAAGGTCTGTCCAGACTGTAATTTAGGAGCAAAGAAGCTAGGAAGGTAGCTGCAGACTGCACAAAGGTACTGTGAAAGCAGAGAGTAGTCCTAGAGATCTGATGGCCCTGAGAGGCATGGCAAAGAGGAGTCAAATACACAGGAAGGAAATTGCGATGCTGAAAGTGAAGTCATACGCGGAATAAATACAGTCAACAGGAAGGAAAAAACATAAACTCTAAGGATGAAAACCAGAGGAAACATAGCACATGTGTATCTGAAAGGAAGTGATATGAATGAACACAGCTTGGGTTGCTAGAAATATATGATGCATATATGTTTTGAGATAATTGAATTCACAGGTTACATTTAGGTATACATATGCATATAAAATCCATATATGATGCAATTACAATTAGAGGGAAGAAGCCATGAATTTGAAGGGGGTATATATAAGAGGGTTGGAAGGGAAAACGTTGCAATTAAATTATATTCTCAATCCTAAAATAAATAAATAAATAATAATCCAGGAAAGTTTTAAATTATCTTGATTTCTACCTCCTTCTCTCTAAGTTGTCCTGTACTCTGTGAGTGGATTCCATAGACTAGGGTAGGAAGTCCTAGCCAAATGTACCTTACACGGGTGACTCTATGCAGACACCATGTACCTTGCAACACAATGTAAAGAGGGCACACTGGCGTCATGGTATTCTTTGTCAAACATTTGACTGTATTCTGGTTGGGAGGAAAACAGCAAAAAAAACCCAAAACAAAACAAAACAAAAAAGCAAGCAAACAAACAAACAAACAAAAACCCACACAGGGACATTCTGCAGGATCTCTGGCTAGTATTTCTCAATATTGTCAACATCATCAGACACAGGCAGACTAAGAGAGAAAACCAGGGGAGATGAGTGGACATGGAGAAGGAAGGTAATATAGGACACAAGATTGGATTCTGGGACAACAATGATGACATATGTAAAGAATACTTGCAAAATATGAAATCTGGAATCAGTAAATAGTCCTATAGTAAAAACAGATGGAATGAGATGAACGGTGTCTATGAGGGGATATACTTGAACAGCTTTTTTATAAATCTAAAAATAAATTCAAAATTGAAATAGTTAAATTTACAGAATGATAATATACACAAAGTGCACAAGAATGAATAGAAAGAACACATAGTGGCCAAACAATGAATTAAGATTGTAACCTGTGGAATAAAGTTGGTTTCTACCATCCCAGGCTGCTATGAACGAATGATGGAATCAATAAAATGACTTGAGAAGAGCAAAACCACTCTTTACAGAAGAATTCTAACACTACAGTGCTAAAACAGCACTTACTATGGGGTCATTCTGCTAAGAAGTGCTGAAATTAATGAGACTAAGTTTAGAAAGAAACAGAATATTGGCAAATGTTTGATGTTACTTCCTTCAAATATTTACAAACAAGAGGGGGAAAATAATAAACTAACAGTTATAGAAACTGGCCATCTAATGGATCACGGCTAATATCATATCATGGAATAAGATGTGAGCAATCCCCAGGCATGCTCAAGAAGGACATTCTATAAAACATCTCACCAATATATTTCAGCATGTTAAAGTACATTATGCACTTGCATGAAAATGCCACAATATAATCCTGTATAATAAAGATAAACGTTTATGACAAATAACAAAAAAATAAAACCTAAATAAGTAGATAGTATGAAGGTCATAAAAGGAAGGAAAAACAGAAAAACTGTCAGCAAACAAAGGCAACCAAAATGACATTACAACTAAATGCAATGTGGTGCTGGAGTTTATTTGGTGAATGCTTGAAAAGCCCATGTATTCATTTCCAGTTTGCAGCAACTGGAAAGTAGCAGAAAAGTGACAGAATGGTGTGTAGTGCTTTGGTGTCTTTGGGGAATACATTAGGAGGAGACTGAAGATCTGGCGTCTTCCTTACTTGCTTATCTACAGGCCAAACCATAAGCAGTTTTGCCCTATCATACCCTACTCACTGTAATTACCTGATATGGGTCCAGAACAATGGAACCTACTGATCATGGACTGCTGAAACCTTCTAAATTATACTTTCTATCTTCCTAAGTTAATCATTTGAAGTAATTGCTACAGTAACATGAAACTGGCCAATATCATGGGGTTCTGGATTAGGTACCAGAACAGAACAAGAAGGTTGATGTTAAGTCTGAAGTTCAATTAAAAATCTTACACCAATATCAACCTCTTAATTTATGGTACATGTACGACCATTATGATAAGATGAATATTTAAAAAGCTGGGTGCACGATACATGTGAACAGTTTGTACTATCTATGTCATTTCTTCTGTATACATGAAATAACACCAACACTGAACATTCAAAATATACAAGATGCATAGGTAGAAACACAAATGAAGGCCAAGCCTGGTGCCTGGATAATACTCATGTGCTTCTCTATTCCCTGACCCCCAGGATTCTAGATAACAGCATATGCTTACAGACAACTGAGACAACTAGCCATCTGAAAACTATTGAGAAAAAATATTTATCAAAATGAAGAAAATGTTGAAAGTAGTAGAAAATCTGGCAGATAGATAGATAGATAGAGATGAATATTTAGAATTTATAAATAAACATAGTATTGTAGTATTGATTGGCAATTCTAAGAGTGTCAAATGTAATGTATTTAAGAAGTGATGCACCCCTGAGGGCAGGTAAGCCTTGGTCTGCTTTCAAAGTATCAGGCCACTAAGATACCTTAGACAAAAAGCAAAACAAATGGTATCGATATAGATGTAATTAATGCTTATAATGTGGATTTGAAAAGTTAGAGCAAAGAGTAAAAATGACTTAGAAAATAGGTGGCAGCAATATAAAATGTTCCAAAGTATGAAAATGCAAAAATAAGACAGCTGAGTCACAGTCTCGCTGAGGAACTATGACGGTGGAGCTGGTGGCAAAGTTGGCCTTATTGAACAACTGAGCGGAAGGGAAGCGCTTTTCACAAAGTGACCTGGAGAAGAGAGGCTTCGAGAGAAGCCTTACCAACATAAATCCCAAATAAAAAACTGCATGTAACGCCAGACACCACTGCTGGCAGGGTAAGCACGGTTAATTTGTTGAGCTGAGAACGCGCATGAATGTTTAAATGACTTCAGAATTTACTTCTGCAGGACTCCGAGTCCAGCCTTAGCAAACATTTGCTAGTCTTAGTCACTTTGGGGTAATAGTAGGGATAACAAGTGTTATGGAACGAGGCTTGCCAGCTGTGACAGGATGAAAAGGGAGAAGAGCAAATGGGTGGGAAGTAGATGATCCTGTTGACGCCGACACGGAAAATTACACAAATCCTGTTGGTGCACAATCTGAGCAGCAGCGGCTCAGGGCATAGCATCGAGCCACCGAGAGGCGGAAATTCAGTCCACGTGTGTGTATGGCTTCTTAGAATTAATACTGCAAGGCTTTTCAGTGGACAAGGATCCTTTCCACAAAAATACACAAATGTGTTCCAGATGAGCTTTGTATGTTATATGCCGAGATTACCCATGGAAAACAAAAAGAAGGGGGGGGGGAGTAACCAGAGCTATTTAACATGTGTGGCTTGAAAATCCATCCCCCAAAGAAATCCCACCTCCAACCAAACGGGAAATAGCAAAATGACAAAAGTAGAGTTATAGAGAACCAATAATACCTCATTTAGAGGCAGACCCTGTTGAAAATCGTACTTAAGATGCGGTGAAGGTCACATGTTGTCGTCAGTTTCCAACACCTTCTTGGCACACTTTGCTGTCTTCACATTCTCTTCCTGTCTTTTCTGTATGGATGTAACCTTATTAATTGACTACTAATTTATAAATATTACTTCCTAGCCCTGGGCGAATTTTCTTTTTAACTAATTACTGACTCTATAAAAAGCCTCATCAATTACGACTACAGCTTTTTGGAGTTACCAGAGTTAGCAAGGACAAAAAGCTTTATGTGAGAATATTTAAACTGACCAGGACTTCGCAGAGTTCTCATTGGTTAAACTCGACTGAGTTATTTCAGTATCTCTGAAAGGGTTCTCAGTCACAAGAGTACAGGCCCCAGTGAAATGGCTTCACAGTGAAGTGATTGGTAGCCAGCTAATGGTTCTGAACACTTCCTCAGTGCCAGGCACTGTGTCAAGAGCCAATTGGCCCATCAGAATGCCTCCTTATAAAAAAAGAAGAAGAAAGAAAGAAAGAAAGAAAGAAAGAAAGAAAGAAAGAAAGAAAGAAAGAAAGAAAGAGAAAAAGAAAAAGAAAAAAAGTAACAATTTTACAGCAAAAATTAAGACCTGGGGAAAGTTAAGTGATTTGACTTATTGGTAGTCATCATCGGCAGTGATACTTTGCTCAGGCTACTGTAAGAAGATATTGGATGGCTTAAACAACAGAAGTGAGCTCATGGCACAGCCAGTATGCCTGGTTCCTAGTAAGAGCTCTTCCTGGAAACCCAGCACCAGGCATGAGAAACCTCTTTCTGATACTGGTCAGTGGAGTCCAAGAGACTCCAAAAACAGGGGCAATGCTTGTTGTTGTCATTATTTGCTTCTTGTGGGTTCAAGTTGAGTCCCAGTTGCTGAAGATATTAGGCACTTTAGACACAGGATTTAGAGGATCCTGGCTGTATCTGTCTGAAAAGCCTCTTCCCTGAAAACTAGTTTTCATGGTACCAGAAGCTGATATACAAGGTGCCATAGTTGGTGGATGGTAATAAATACTGATACCTTACTGTGCCACCTATGAACCACAACATTGCCTAGCCTAAAGGTGCAATACTGGAGTGTATACTTTGGTGGAAATCAACAGCTGTAACTGGACTCAAGGTTCAGTCAACAAGAAGTAAATCGTTCCTGTTACTGGAAACCTAGCCAAATACTTAAAGCTAGTGAATTCATGGATTTTAAGAGGAGGAGCTATTGTTACTAAGTTACTAAGTTACCAAACCAAAATAATCTCTAATTGCATTCTAAATACTGATCCATATGACTACAGAAAAGTTTAGCTCTCACCCCTCATCAAAGCTTCTCTTTGCAGTAGAGACCGTCACAGGAAAACACAATTGGTCAAAATGCACAGAACAACTAGATGTGGGCTGTTAAGTTCCAGTAGATACATCTTTAACATGAATATTGCACCTCAGACTTAGGGAACATTTCAGAAGAGGTGACAGAAACATGGGAAGTCTTCTGTGAGACTGTGCCTCCTAAAAATTACAGAGAAGCTTCAACAATATGGCTGCCTAACTAAACCCAGAATGATGATAACTCCAATAGGTGTGCTAACACGGGTATGGAAAATCTCAAGGGGTCCCACCCCTGGATAAAGACCTACAAGTAACTAATTACATCTCAGAGAGAAAAACTAGTCTTCTCTAGGGACAAGCCCTCTACCATAATTAAACAGCACCAATTTGTCCATCCTGAAATTATGTACACATGAGCAATAATAAATGGAGTCATTTAGTGTTGTGTTTATTCATACATGTATGTGTGGACACACACACACACACACACACACACACACACACACACACACACACACCATAATCATAGAAACAGCAAACAGCATGGAAAAAGAGGCCCTGAATTTGAGAGGGATTATAGAGGGGAGGGACATGGAGGTGGGGAGATGAAGAAGGCTGGGTGAGAAGGAGGCACTGAAGAGAAAAAAGAGAAGAGAGCTCTTCTGGGTGTGTCAAAGGTTACTTGTCTGTATCTTTACATGGCCTTACCTCTATGAGAGAGAGGGAGACGGAGAGGGAGAGGGAGAGGGAGAGGGGGAGAGAGAGAGAGAGAGAGAGAGAGAGAGAGAGAGAGAGAGAGAGAGAGAGAGAGAGAGAGAGAGAGAAAGAGAGAGGGGAAGAAGGAGGAGGAGGAGGCGGAGGAGGAGGAGGAGGAGGAGGAGGAAGAAGAAGAAGAAGAAGAAGAAGAAGAAGAAGAAGAAGAAGAAGAAGAAGAAGAAGAAGAAGAAGAAGAAGAAATCACCCTAAAAGCCATATCTCCAAAAAATTATATTGAATCCAGGGTTTCAATATATGCATTCTTGTTGAATGTAGTTTATACCATTAAAGTCACATGACTAATGAAGGAAAAAGTAATGATTTAAAGTGAACAGTCTAAGTACAAATCCTGTCCCATTCCATTTTTAGGTTTCCACAGACTTTACACACCAGAGTAAGCACACACAGGACATCATCAATACCGTCAATTCTACTTAAGCAACTATCATTTGACTGTTAATCAAAACCACCTGAAATTTTTCTCTCATGAAAACTGTGGCTGAATATGTGTGAGAATTCTTATTTCTATGTTTGTGGTAACTAAGCTAATGTGAACAAATGGCAGCATGATTGTCATCTGCACAGTGGGGGAGACTGCATCATAACTACAGGTCAAAAGGTTTTATCTGAGCCTTAGAATGCAATGCATCAGGTAGGTGTTTGCTTGAACTGGCTTAAGGTGGATTTGAATTTTCAAGCTGAGACTAATTGAGGATGACAACATAGATCCATATTCTCTGTATGAGCCCGTAAGCTTCTCAGAGGTCCTGTGCTGTGAAGACACAAAAGCAAATAACCATGGACGAGTGTAGTCAGTAGTAGGCTTCTGTGCCGAGTGGAATGAGGGCCTAGGCGAGGTATGATTTGGGTACAACTCACGGGCGACTAAAGAGGAACAAGTAGATTATAGAATTCAGATGAAAGACAATAAAATAAAATGCAAACTCACAAGAAAAATCAAGTCAATTCAGTCCTGCTGATCATTTAAAAGGAGATGATAACGTGATCAAATAATATTGATAGCCTTTAATAGAAAATATATACTTAGGATAAGAAAAGTTAGATCTCTCCAAATTATATTAAATCAACAAAACTGTGCTAATCCATAGCAATTGTTCTTCGATATATCTCAGTTATGCATACACAGCCTAGTATGATACACATCATATTCATACACATAATCACATAATATTCATATACATAAGGAAAACTTGTCTGTAGAAGGCACTTTAGATACCAATATGTAGAGTATGTTCAAAATGACACTTACTGAGCAGACATCGCTGTACTTCAGGAGAAAAGGGTTTTTTTTTTGTAAAAACCTTAGAGGTTACTGGAAATATGAGAACTCCAATAGAGTCCATGCATACTTGATTTACACCACAAAGAACCTCAAAAATGAATATAATATGTTGGGCCTAGAATGAGAAATGGCAAATAGAGAACAGAGCAGCAATCCCAGGAAGACAGGTGGCTAACAGTGCAACGCTGAAATGTTGCTGAGACAGATGGCAACAGTATGTGGGGCAGGTTACTGGGTGTTTCGGAGAAGGACTCCTTTGAGAGGGGCATGGATGTTCAAGTCCAAGTCAACCACTGGGCAGTCATTATAGAATGAACTTTAATTTCAGTGTTTAAGTATCTTGCACACATTTGTTATTGACAGGTGCCCAATCAGAAGAAAGGGAGCATGGTCTTAGATTTTCTCATGATTCTAAATCTAGATTTAGAATTAAATAAATTAAGTTAAATAAACAAATAAAAAACTTTTTTTTACAAGGTCCAATTAAGTAAAACATACATACCCACACGAGAATTTTTAAAGTTATTTATTAAATGTTAAGTTTTGCAATATAAATTCTAAGTTTGACTCAGGATGTAGCTCACTGTTGACAAATTCACCTTGGATGTACAAGTCATGCATTCAATTTCCATCACCTAAACGAAAAAGCACTGTGGGATTTCAGGGAATTTTCAAAAGAGCAAGGCACTGTTAAGAAAAACCAAACAAACAAAGATGAAGAATTTCTGGAGCTTTCTTTGAATTTCATATTTCAATTGAATAAAAATTAGGAAAGTCCTATGTTATATGGCAAAAGGAACCATTTTCATTGTAAATCTACCAAAGTGTTCAAAGCACTATCCAATGAGATAGTTCTATTTAATTATCACAATGCTTGGAAAACAAACATAAACATGTCTTGATAGTGATTTATTCTTCAATATGTACGTTGCTTAATGAATTTTGAAAAATAGTGCATGCTAAAAATTTACTTGTCTTTTATCATACTTTCTAAGGGTCTTGTCATAATTCCTTGACCAAAAAAAAAAATTTGCTGGATTTAGAACTGGAAAATATCATCCTTAGTGAGGTAACCCAATCACAAAAGAACACACATGGTATGCAGTCACTGATAAGGGGATATTAACCCAGAATCTCGGAATACCTTAGACACAATTCGCATATCAATAGATTTCCAAGAAGATAGAAGGAGATACCCATGGTCCTGGAAAGACTGGATGTAGGGGAATGCCAGGACAGAGAAGCGAGAGGGGGTTGAATGGGGAAAAGAGGGAGGGAAGGGGGCTTATGGGACTTTCAGGGAAGGAGGAAACGGGAAAGGGGAAATGATTCAGAATGTAAATAAAAAAACTTAGAAAAAAAAACTACTTAAAAAAAATAAAAACTTCAAAAAAAAAAAAAAGAATCAGCCATAGATGGTTTTGGCAATATAACAAGAGTACCTATATTTGAGATTGCTTTAGAATTTAGTTCTGCCTCGAGATGGATTGTCATAGTAGATGTAATTCTAGTTCCTTACCTAGTTTTAAATTTATGTGTATGCTTGTTTGTGCTTATCAAGACTGAGAGTCACTCATTCTTTTAGAACCCCACCCTATTTCTGACATTTAAGCTGTACTATTCTTATTCTCTGAGATGTGTCCATTGCAGCTTTGTATTTTCATTCTTTGTGGTAAGCAGTCATGTTTTCTTTGGTTTGTCACTGTTGCTCTGTTCTGGTGGTGCTGGTGGTAAATTCCAAGGGCACATGTGTTAGGCTCTACTGCTAAAGTATGTTTCTAATCCCAGAAGCCATTTTTCTTTTCCTTGTTTCTTTCTCTTCTGTATTGTTCTTTCCTTTGCCCTCTCCTTTACTTGATCTACACTGTAGCATCAAGGAATTGTAAACAGCATAGGAAGTCCCTTGGCACCAAGCAGTGATGGCACATGCCTTTAATTCCAACACTTGGGAGGCAGAGGCAGGAGGATTTCTGAGTTCGAGGCCAGCCTGGTCTACAGAGTGAGTTCCAGGATAGTCATGACTATACAGAGAAACCCTGTCTCAAAAAACAAAGAGAGAGAGAGAGAGAGAGAGAGAGAGAGAGAGAGAGAGAGAGAGAGAGGGAGGGAGGGAGGGAGGGAGGGAGGGAGGGAGGGAGGGAGGAAGGAAGGAAGGAAGGAAGGAAGGAAGGAAGGAAGGAAGGAAGGAAGAAAGAAAGATCCTTGGCTAAGGGAAAAAGACTACCTCACAACAGGCTGACTGATGTGCCCTGGAATGTGTTCTCAGAAAAGTCAATCTTCATACATTGGTGCTTAAAAACCCCTCCCAGCATCGCTTTCATTATCTGTTCTTTACATCCCATAGCATAACCCTATCTAACTCATTCACAGTGACTTACATTTTATCCTACTCTCTGCCTTCCTCACAGGATACAGTCTATTCCTCTTCATGGGTCCCCTCTTCCTAAGTCACCCGTGTCTCATGACCATGGAGGAAGTCTCCCCCCCTCATTTGTTCTATATTCATATTGACCTCAATTAGACATTCCACCCCCTGTGCATCTTTCAATAATAGTATTGACCATGACACTCTGTGCTTTTCCATTAACTGATCTGAGCATTTCTCCCCTACCTGCATCAGCATGGCAAGTGGCCAGAGCAGAAGCTTAATAAATTCCGAGTAAGGACAACAAGGGCATGCAAATAACATTTACAGAAGATGCAAGGTTGGACTTCAGAGCAGCCATGCTGATGAAGAAAGCAGTTTCCCAAAGAACAGCGAGACACACTTGACAGAGAGGAATTTCATAAGAGAAAAATGTCAAGTTTTGCACTTACCTTCTAAACAATCAACCACAGATGTGTAGGTTGTAGAATATTAGTTCGGGTAAATATGACTTTGGGGTTTTTTGATGCCAGCTCAAGTGCTTAGAATCTAAAAGTTTGAGAACATATTGGAAAGGACCTTGTTTAACTTTCCTCATGATTCACGAGTGACCTTAACAGGCACCTGATGTCGTCTGTGTTAACGCTTTCATGGTGTTCTCAGCCAGGTGTTACTTGGCAAGACAAAAAAAGCATAATAAAAGAAAATAAAATACATAAAAATCTTCAGCTTCTTGGTTGACATAGCATGTCCAAAGGTGTAATAGTGTTGTTATTCTCACTTCTGTTATAAAAATTACAATGTTGCATTTTCTTGGACAATCAGTTTCCTTATATAACTTCTCTTATATTTTAAGTTCTCTAGAGATGAAATCTCTGCCTTATTAACTTCCATGTACCTCATATCTAATACAAATGTTGAATAATGTCCAAATGATGACTGTACCAGAGATGGGGAATGCAGGCTCTGATGAGATTCGTAAGATATACTGCTAAACCCACTGTCTACTACCTACATGATGTTTGCATGTGTTTTATAGCATCCCTAAGCCTCGTTTTCTTATTCTAAAATGATAGTTATGGTTTCGAAGACTAAGTTAGAAAGTAAAGGTAGGTATCTATCAAAGCACCATTAGATATCATATGTTTAGAAATAATAAAAACCCAGAAAGAATCTACAATAATGACCCCCTAAACCCATATCATGTCATGAGAGTTAAGTTAGGGGTACTTCAAGTCTGTGCACTAAAAAGGGGAAGACTCCAAGATAACAGAGTGATTATTAATGCCATAGCTTATTTATTCACATTTTGTGTTTCAGAAAGAGGCTCCATACATTATTTTTCACAATGGCTGTATGACTTAGGGTGTGAGAATAGGCTTACTCTTTTGTTTTGTTTTGATTTTGTTTTTGGTCTACAGGTGAAGAAACCAGGGCTGGGGAGGTTCATGCTTCCTGTGACCACAGTGCACTGATGGTCCAAAATTCAGTTCTCTTTCTAAGGAAAAACACAGCCCCAAGAAGGCATGGAATGTGAATTATTTGTGTGGAAATAAAAGTAAAGACTAATGAATGAAAAACAGTGAGGAAGTAAGTAAAGTCTCAAGACAGGGAGAAACACTTAAGATAACTTTAATCATTTCAATGCAGCCCTGAGAACCAGAAGAGGTAAGTTCCCTTCCATTCTTTATATTTAGTAGACAATGAATAAACATCCACTTGAAATGATGGAGTTTGGGTAGCACTAACTTCCTTCAAACACTACTTATGATTCTAAATCTCTTTTAAAAGGACATGGGATCTTACATATTTAAGAATTTCTTGAGACCAGAGAGATAATGCAGTGATTCAAAGAACTGTTGTTCTTGCAGAGGACTTGAATTCAGTTCTCAGCACTAACATGGTGGTTCACAACCACGTGTAATTATGGTCCCAGGGAACTTGATGCCCACTTCTGACTTCTGTGCGACAAAACACATACATAAAATTAAATAAATAAATAAATAAATCTTTAAAAATAGAAAGAGCTTTGCTGTCACACCTGAGGTTGTACACAGCCACGGACTGCCAGTCCTACACTGCACTCTCAGGTGCTCTGTGTGTCTGCTCAAGACTCATAAAGGTGGATCTGGGTCACTAGGAGCATTTCCATAGTGATCATTCTCCTCACTGTGGGACACCTCATAGCCATGGTTCAGGGCATTGTGGGTAGTTTCCTGGCGCAAATTTTTGTGACATAAGAAGAAAAGAAGACACAAGATGATGAGTCTATGTGGATTACCCACCTGGATAGGCACTGGACCTATCTACTCTTTACAAGAACATTATGAATATGAAGCAATAATAAATATATCTCATTCCTTAAAAAGAAAGGTATTATGATAACTCAACGTGGATTTGCATTTATCAGTAAAACGATAGTTTCCTAAGCATATGTTATTTTCTAACATCTAGAAAAACATCTTAGCCTCCACCTAGTTCATTGATATGCTGATCTATTTCTCTATTTTCTCTCCAAACAAGGTTAGTTAGTAAATATACTTTATTTAACAAGAACCATTACAGTCTAAAATTTTTGAAATTATGGATATTACTTTAACTATGTGTTACTCTATCCCAATTGGGATAATCTTGACAATGTTTACAGGTAATATCCAAATTAGACATAATTAAAGATGATGTATTCATATGTAATTACTGATCACTTATGCAGTAGTTTGAATAAATGCAAAAATTATTTCAGGGCACAGTTTCTGGAGAGATGCAGAGCCACATAAAAAGTTTTACAGGTTTGTGTTGCTTCCTCACACATCCAGGTAGATGCCATTTTGTTTCCTTTCGAATGATTTTAAATGCAATGAATTATTTTTTTCTAAGACCTACTTTACGGGCGATGGTGGCGCACGCCTTTAATCCCATCACTTGGGAGGCAGAGGCAGGTGGATTTCTGAGTTCGAGGCCAGCCTGGTCTACAGAGTGAGTTCCAGGATAGCCAGGGCTACACAGAGAAACCCTGTCTCAAAAAACCAATTAAAAAAAAAAAAAGACCTACTTCAAAAAACCTATCAGAAAAAGGTCCTTAAGACATGGATACAAATGAGCAGGTTGGGATTCCTAAGAGAATAAGACCTATGTAAAATATTAATAAAAGGAATTAGCATCATTTCTTTCCTTAAATCACTTAAAAGATATTAAAGTTATTTATTTAAGTGCTTTACCACGTAAATTTTTAAAAGAACATAACTTCCTATTTAGGAATATGGACAAACTTGGTTACTGGAAGAAACTGATCATTTACTCTTTAACATTTAAATAGTCCAAGCTAAGTCATTTGTATTCACAATAAGTGAAATACTCTTCACCTTTTATTTAACCTTTAATAGGTGACTGTTCTCATAAAAAGAAAATAAATTTCCTTCCATTTTAAACTACATTTCATTCGATCATGCTCTGAATGGACAATGTAAAAGTGAACCAATGAAATGCTGTAACAAATGAAACAGAAGGGCTGCAGCATTCTGTGTTGGTTTCTCCTGATTATCTAGCAAACTCGATCACAGATTTTGTGCTTTCAGAACAGAACAAGTATTTAAATGGCAATTATTTTATTTATGGATTTCCATAATGATTTGAAAGTACTAAAGCAAATAAGAGAGACCTTTGTCCCAAATCACATTTGCTCAGATATCAGAAGAGGAGCTGATTTTCTGGGATTTTATTGATTAGGTGCATAATGTGCTCTGTAATTGCCTTTGTAAAGCATAAGATACTTGAGGTTATACATGGATGATCACGAGCACAATTTAAAGAGCAAGGAACTTCTCATGGTTTCAAAGCAATAAGTCCTATAAAAATCTTGCAATCTCACAGAATCTGGGATCTGTGGAAGAATTGGGAAACTTGGAAAGGGCAGTGGGGACAGAAAGCAAAGGTACCATGCAAACCCACAAGAGGAATGACTGCCCTGGATATGTTGCAGGATGTATTTTTTTATTTGCCAAAGTCAACTGAAATGTAAATCTGATAGTGAGAGTCTTTCCTATGCTCAGCCAGGCAGTATTAAGAGATGTGTGCACACATACACACATATATGCAAACAAGTAAACATAAAAGGAAAAGAGAAACTATTTGAGAAAGAAATGTTATAATTAAACAAAATGTCATTATAAAGCCCAATATTATACACAATGAATACATACTAGTAAAAAAAGAAAAGAAAACAATGTTGTTGTTGATATAGTACTTCCTTGGGATTTGAAGCCCTGTTTACTATTGTTGTATAGCAATTTCCTCTTCTGGAAGGGAAAACCATGAATAGAGATGTTCTAAAGAGAGGTGAAATTTTCATCCTCAGGAGGCTTTGTAAGCTCAAGAAGTAAACAAATAATAGCTTCAGGAAGTCCCTGAAACTGACAGGATTCATTAGGCACCTCTGTCCTCCTAACATATATATGCGGTAAAGACTGCTGAGAGATACTTTCAAATATGCTGAGCTGCCTGAAAGAAGCCAAAAACAGCTAAGTTGTCTGGAAGAGGATCCAAGCAACTGACCTGCTTCTAAAAAAACAGCCTCTCAACATCCTTAGTCATCAGGGAAATGCAAATCAAAACAGCCCTGAGATTCCACCTCACACCGGTCAGGTCAGAATGTCTAAGATCAAAAACACAGGTGACAGCAGATGCTGACAAGGATGTGGAGAAAGAAGAACACTCCTCCATTGTTGGTAGGATTACAAGCTGGTACCACCACTCTGAAAATCAGTCTGGCAGTTCCTCAGAAATTGGATATAGTATTACCTGAGGACCCAGCTATACCACTCCTGAGCATATACCCAAAAGATGCTCCAACATATAATAATGTCCTCTCCTCATGATTTTCCCTCCCAGAAGAGGACACATGCTCCACTATGTTCATAGCAACCTTATTTATAATAGCCAGAAGCTGGAAAGAACCCAGATGTCCTTCATCATAGAAATGGATACAGAATATGTGGTATATTTACACTATGGAATACTACTCAGCAATTAAAACCAATGAATTCATGAAATTCTTAGGCAAATGGATGGAACTAGAAAATATCATCCTGAGTGATGTAACCCAATCCCAAAAGAACACACATGGTATGCACTCACTGATAAGTGGATATTAGCCCAAAAGTTTGGGATACCCAATATGAAATTCACAGATCACATAAAGCTCAAGAAGAAGGAACACCAAAATGTGGGTGCTTTGGTCCTTCTTAGAAGGGGGAATCACAAGTGGGAAGGGAAGGAGGGACCTGGGAGGGAAAGCAGATGGAGTAGGGGAGTTGTGGGGAGAGGGGAACCTGAATCTGGGGGAGGGGAAAGGACTGAAGCCCTGAGCAGAAAGAATGGAAACAGGCAACCTCGGGAGATAGGAGGTTTGGTGGACCCTCCAGAATGCACCAGAATCCTGGGAGGTGAGAGACTCACAGAACTAAAAGGGAGGGACCTTAGATGAAATGCCTGACAGTAGGGAGAGGGAACTTATAGAGCCTACCTCCAGCAGGAAGACAGGGCATCAAATGAGGGGGGGGGGCATCCCACAGTCATAACTCTAACCCATAATTGTTCCTGTCTGAAAGAATTACAGGGATAGAAATGGAGAGGAGTTCAAGGAAAAGAAGGTCCAGTGACAGGCCCAAAGTAGGATCCAGCTCAAGGGGAGATCCCAAGGTCTGACACATTATTGAGGCTATGGAATGCTCACAAATAGGGATCTAGCATGCCAGCACTTCAGAAGACCCAACAAGCAGCTGAAAGAGTCAGATACAGATATTTGCACCCAACCAATGGACAGAAGCAGCTAACCCCTGTTGTTGAATTAGAGAAGGCTGAATGAAGCTGGGGGCAACACTGTAAGAGGACCAGCAGTCTCAACCTGGAACCCCAGAATCTCTCAAACACTGGACCACCAAACAGGCAGCACCCAGACCTCCCAGAGCTCACAGGGACTAAACCACCCACCAAAGATTACACATGGAGGGATCCATGACTCTAGCTGCATATGTAGCAGAGGATGGTCTTGTCTGACATCAGTGGGAGGAGAGGTCCTTCGTCCTGAGAAGGTTAGATGCTCCAGTGTAGGGAAATGAGAGGGCAGGAAGAAGGGAGTGGCTGGATGTGTGGGGGCACACCCTCATAGAAGCAGTTGAAGGGGGGATGGGATAGGGGGTTTCTGGGGAGGAAATTGGGAAAGGGAATTACATTTGATATGTAAATAAATAAAATATCTAATTTAAAACAAACAAACAACAAATAAAAAGCCCAGCCTCTAGGCTGTTAAGGTGCCTGAGGGTTGTGCAGCAAGCTCCAAGTTTCCAGTTCTCATGAGCTGTCACCCATTTTGGTGTGTGGTTTTGGTGATGCAGCTATCTTTGAGTCATTTCTGCTTCTGTAATTTACCTCTTATCCATACTCCCATAAGTACCCCCAGGTAAATTCATTGGTTGTATCTTTGTGTGGTGGTTTGAATAAGAATGACCACAGGACTGGGTATTTAAATACTTGATCCAGAGTTAGTGGAACTGTTTGGGAAGCATTAGGAAGAGTGACCTTGTTTAAAGAGGTCACTGAGAGTGGGCTTTGAGAATTCAAAAGCCCACACCATTTCCAGTTAGCTCACTCTGATTTGTACTTCTGGATCAGATGGAGGATCTCAGTCCCTGCTCCAGTACCATGCTTGCCTGCCTGATGCCAAGCTCCCCATCTTTGTAGTCATGGATTCTAACTCTGAAACCATGCGCCCCCAAACTAAACACTTTCTTTCCTAACTTGCCTTGGTCATGGTGTTTTGTCACAGTAATGAAAAGTAACTAAGACATCTTTGGTCTGTTGTCACTACCCTAACAATGATGAGTACATGTTTGTCCATGTCTCTCTAGGGATAACATCACACAACTACATACTGAACCACCTGTTTCACAAAACTTTTATTAACATGAACTTTCTACAATAATTATCCTGAAAAAATTATGGAAGAGGGGGAAATAAAAAAATTTTTACCACGAAGATTTTAATTTCAGTAACAATATTTTTAATTATAGAAAAAAAAACTCTACTGGATTAATATTTAGGAGCTTACAAGAAGGACCATCTGTGGAATTTCCTAAAAGATTATATATTCAGACACTGCATTTCTTGATGATTCGAATATCTAAAGAAGTGTTATAATTTTAGATTAAGTGTGTTCAGAAATGTATAATCTCATTTTTTCTTAGGAATTGCTTATTCATGGTTATTGGTTACTCCTGTTCTCTGTTCCAAGATGAAAATGGGGTTGGCATTTACAATGAAAAAAATTAATATGTGAATAAGAGAGATATCCAACCCACCTCTATGATTTGTTTTCATTTTAAAAGCCATGCATTGCATTAACTAAGTTATGTAAAATTTGCTTTCTGTTTTAAAAACAATTATGATTTCATCACATGTGAACATCATTGAGAAAATAAGCATAGTTTAGCCTATTATACTTGAAGAAATTTTGTAAATAAAAAGTGAAGCTATTTTATATTGTTCTAGATTAACTAGGCAAATTTTAAACGTTGACATTGTCCGGGTTGCTGTATGTAAATATGATTGAGAAATGGAAAAAGATTATTGTAACATGCCACACAGGAAATACCTCTCTCGCTCTCCCTCCCTCTACCCCTCTCCCTTTCTCCCTCTCCCCTCTCCCTCTTTCCTTCTGCTTCCTCCTCTACCCCTCCCCCTTTCTCTCCTCCTCTCTTAACAAAATAATTTTTAAGAAAAAATTTCTACTGTTATCATTTCTAAGTATTAAATGATTATTATATTTCTAACATTTAATATGTTCAAAAAGTCATGTTCTATAAAGAAAATAACAATGACTTAAGTGTGCAGTGTCTCTAAAATTTCTAAATGAATGTGGATGGAGATATAAGTGAGCTGGCATGGGTTCGTTTGCCTTGTACATGGCTGTAATTAGGTAAGATGAGATGAGAGAAATAGTCTCCTTTCAACTGCATCCATTGCCATACAGATAGCCTTTATTTTGCTCTCATTTATGACTGTCCAAAGTCACTTTCTCTGAATAATAGAGAGAGGAAATTTCACTTGAAGTTGGCCTTGACAGCCAACTGTACTGTAAACACCTTCTGTGTCAAGATCTGCAGAGCAGACTGGTCAAGAGAAGGCCACTAAGACGATTGTGGTAATGCCAGAGTGTGGACTGCATTAAGACTTATAAAACTGCTTGCCACATTCTTAAATATTTTTACATTTATTCTGTGTGTGTGTGTGTGTGTGTGTGTGTGTGTGTGTGTGTGTGTGATCAGAAGATTACTTGTAGGAAACAGGGACTGAACTCGGGTGTCAGGTTAGAAAGTACCTTTATATCCCTGAGCCTTTACGTATGTTCCCATCCACTTTTATGGATTAAAAAGAAAAATAATTATTTGCATCTATTTGAATTTGTGGTGGGGAAATCCTAGAACTCTGTAAAATATTAGAAATACGTTATGCAGAAAAGTTTTAAAAAATCAAGATAAAGGTTGTTTGTGAACAGGAGAAAGAGGCCAAGAAGAGGGGATATTATGCCCATAACACAAGCATGACACATGCCCAGAGTACAAAGCACATATGGGTACTTGTATCTGAGTGGTGTACATTTCATAACTAAAATTTATAATGCACATATATAGTTTAATACATAAATTGGTCTTTAATTTGATAATTGTTATATTAAGGAAATAATGTCAAAAAAACAGAGAAGGAAAAATACAATTACCACTTTGATAGAGTGTTGTAAAGATCCAAGAAATTAATTTTTCTGAGGAAAATAAAGATCAAACTTGCTATTAATATATTTATTGTTCGCTGGCAATAGCAGTGTTCTGATTTGTCTTGCCTTTTCGTTCATTATAGATTTCTCCCTGAATTATCTAACAGCTTCTCAAAGATGTTGAAATTGTGCTGCCCTCTTTGGCCACGCCTCACCCTAACCCATTAAGATTGCTGTTCCTCTCCCTGCTTACAGCACTCCATAATTATCATCACCCTTGATAGCACCCTTGTCCTTGGTTCTAAGTTAGGGAACACATCTTACAGCTTGTACTTTCCCTTCCCTCCTATGCCCCATCACTCTCTGTTCTTCAAGTCTCTGCCTCTGATGTGCTTTGTCTCATACTCTCCTTCAGGGATAACATGGCAATTTTGACCTTTTGATGTCTTTCTTCTGTTCTGATAAGTTGTTTTGATACAGGCCTTTGGCCTTGAGAGAATGAAAGCTTATAAGTTGTACCCTACTCCAAAATCAGGCCCTTGAAATTCTTATTTTTTTTCTTTCATTCTGCAGTTGCTGGTTGTTGATGGTTTCTTTTCAAAGTATCCTACAGTTTCATTCTTCTTCACTTCTCCAGCTAATGTTCCACATGATTGTTGCTTAACATGAATTTTATGAACATGCTACTGTGAAAAATCAGTTTTCCCCTTTGCTTTCTCATCCCCACCCACTTGTTTAGGATTTATTCCTTTTAGGTTTTATGCATTATACTTTCTTGTGCCTCTTGAAGATCTGATAAGCCAAGCAGTTTGAACTGTTAGATTACCACCAACATTTCAGGGCTTGGTTTTGACAGCTATAAAGTGAACTATATGGTTTTGTGTTGCGACCAGGAAATATAATAGAATGCATGCATCTTAAAAAACAGAACCCTTTACGCAGCTTTTGAATGTGTGTGTGTGTGTTGGGGGGGGTGTATCTCATTTATCTTAAGCTGTGCATGAATTAATACTTTGTAGTTTTTGTCTGAAGAAATAATATTTAAATGAAGTTAATATTTCTTCTCTAGGTGCTGACATAGTCCTTAAGAATGATTTTTTGTCCTAACTAGCAATAAATAGTTTAAACAGAATTTTGGGTGTGGATGTTATGCATCTGATAGAAAGGTCTTGCAGTTTTGTTTTATCAGATCAAAGTAGTTCAGTGTACTACAAGGGGTTTATAGTGGATTAACTTTGTAGGGGATCATCAATAGGAGAATAATAAAGAAGTATAAAATGGATGCTCTGTGCTCAATAGCTATTACTTCTGTTCTGGTTGACATTCAGGGCATGTGTGAAGAGGAGTCTAGCTGTCATGATTCAGAATAATTCAGAAAAGAGTGGTCAGTATTCCATACAATGTTGTTTAGTAAAGTATTGAAATACCTGCTAAGATTAATGTTGAAAATACAAGAGACTATTTTATAGCTTGGATCTGGAATGCCCTCTGAAGACTTATACTCTGAAGTGTGGTTCCCAGACCATGGCACCATTGACAAGTGATAGAACCTTAAGGAAGAGAGTCTGAGTACAAGTAAGTTACATCATTGGGATGTGATATTGAAGAAGACTGTAGGACCCTTCCCCTTTCTCCTTGCCATTGCTTCAAGCTACTGTAGAATGAATAGGATTATGCCAGACAGTCTCAGCATTGTATGTTATTGCCATAGGCCCAAGGCAACAAAGTTAAGCAAACATAACCCAAAAGCTTACTCCTTGCAAACTAGTTATCTCAGGAGTTGTGCCAGAGTGATGGAAAGCTAACTGACACAACCAGGATATTCCTTAATAGGGACAACTCACAGAACTGTGTAAGTAAATAGGAAATAGTTTTCTGGTTTGATGCATGGTGTAGTATTAGGGTTTTATAGAATGTAATCCCCTGGATCATCTATATCGGGGCAGAATGAGACAGGGTAAGTATAAATATCTTCCAGAAAAGATGCCTTATAATATTCTTAATTGTATAGTAAGACATTAATTGCATAAACTACAGGAAGATTTTGCATTGTTTGTTTATTTTGTGTTTTTTAAGACAGTGTCTTATCATGCAGCCCATACTGTCCTCAAAATCAGAGCTCCACCTCCCCTCATTTAGTCTGCTGGGATTAAAGATGTGTGTCACCATGTCCAGCTAGGATGATCTTAATTGTATTCAATGTGAATTCTTTTTAAATCAGATTACACTCTTACATTCATTTTCATGAAGGAATTGAAAGTAGCAATATTTACTAGAGCTGAAATAATGAATATTCCCATAAAATAGTAAGTGAAACATTGTATAAAGACAGCTTCATCAACTGAAGATCCTTCAGATTTCTTCTATAGGTTAGTGCAAATATAATCTCAAGCTGCTGAAAGGAGCCATGAAAGTGCTCATGTTTAAATGGAAACAAATGGTTAGCACAAGGGCACATATGGCCTTAACTATGGCTAAACAACTCTTCGTCTGCTTACACAGGAAAGAGGTGATTCTATAATAAAGCTCAGGAAACTATCTTGTCTTCAGAGTTTCCTCTCCAGGCCAATCAGCCACTATCACAATAACACTGCTGCAAATTCTCCAAGCACAGTGGCAGACAAAAGGCATAAGCAGTCCCACGTGCTGGCCAGCAGGTCACTGAGACATCTGGGTACAGATTCCCTCACTGAGACTGCCCTGTTCAGGGTGATGCCAGAGAGGTTAACAGTAACATGGGCTGCCTTTGAAAATGTAGCTCAAAACTGTCCTAATCAATCAATGCACACCTTCACACGAAGGGGGTTGTATGTACCCCAACCCTAGAGCAGGTGAGGGCAATATTGGAAAGGACAGAGGGCGTGGATCAGCAGCCATGCTAGCTATTTCACTGGCACATTCCTCAATCCAATGAGGACTGAGGCTGCTTTTGAAATAAAATTCTATATCTTTACATAAATATTTTTAATAATAATGTAGATCTTTCCTTATTTTAAAATATTATTAAGAAAGAGGCTAAGTAAATATTTCATGTAAAAGAAGCATAGCACTTCAGAAATATCAGCTAATACAATGCTTAACGGCTACCTGTGCACAAGTCACCGAGAAATCTATAAGAAAAGGAGATTATGTCATAGGCTGTCACACCCTTGTGAAACAGCTAACTACATACAGAAGGGAGGAGGTGAAGTTGCACATGCATGGAATAAGTCACCCCTGGCCACATTTCTAGTGTATGTAGGGGTTATAAGTTATTGTCTTAAAACAGAAGCTCATTAGAGATGAAACAAATTTATTACAAGTATCCCAAGCAGGATTGCAGAGCAGCTGCCTGGACGTACAGATAGGAACGCCTTTTAAAGGATTCAGAGGTTGGCCCTGAGAAATTCTCTCTAGCAGCATAGAGCTCTGATCTCATTGAGCTCACAGCTGTCTTCACAGGGAATTAAAAGGGCTGTCCTAAAGCTCTCAGACAGTTAAGAGTGAGGTCTAAAAAGATCAAGAAAAAAAATTGTCCATTGGACCAGATAGTTAGGAAAAATTGATTGTCAGGCTACAGCACCTATAATCTGAAAAATAAGGAATGCTGGGGTTGCTATTCTGTATCTAGAGAAAGGCAGAAACAAAAACAAAACAGAACAACAACAAAAAACTCCCTATGCCTTATGGAGCATGATAGCAGACCCATTCCAATTCAGGATACTTCAGACTCTCTGGGCCACAGTAGAATACTGTTGGAATCAAGTTTACCTTAGAAAATAAATAGATTTGTTCCAGGCAGCCACAGCTTTTACCTGAATTGAGTTTGGGTAGCGTCGTGTATGACCCAGAAACCACTAAATCTGTAGGGATAACTGCAGCTGCAGCAGTCCTTTGCTTTCATTCCTCTATAGCAGTGTCCTTTCCCTTCAGTCCGCTGTGATTTGAAATGTCTGGAAATAAACTATTTATAAGTCTTAAACTTTATAGCATTCTGAGCAGCACTGTGAAATCTGAGCCCTCCTACTCCCTCCTACCTGACTGTGAATGACCCCTGTGCTTAGAGCATCCCACTCACTGGCCACATCTCTCTCTGTGGTGGCACAGTGTTTGTGTTTAAATATCCATCTTAATGGCCCCCAAATGCATTGCAATTCGCATATGCCAAAGAGAAGTCACAAAGGTCACTCTGAAATAACTGAAAATAAGGAAGTCCTTGACTGAGAAAAATGTTTATTAAAAAATAAAAATAAAAATGTATATTGAGAGTATTAATATCTCTGGTCAATTATTGTTGGTAATGTTTTATTTTGGCCTTTTTTTTTTTTTACAAATATCACCATATCACAGGCTTGCATGCAGAAGAAAAATCACAACACGTACAGGGGTTGGATTTCAGACACTGACTGAGGAAATAAAATGCATCCTAGTGGATAAGGAGAGTCCACTGTATGTTCTTTTTTTTTCTCCAAGATCTGTGTCTTCCATGAGCCTCTATTTCATTTATGAAAGGAAATCTTATTAGAAGAAAAGAACTCAGCATATAGAGGCAAACATACTAATCAGAGGCTACTTTAAGCTTCCCATGAAGAATAAGAATTTTTCAAACCTATCTCATATCATAAAAAAGTAGCAAAATGCAGTAAAGTCAAGAAAACAAGCTAATGGGAGTAGATACGATTTTAAGATAAACACCCAACACCTACTTGATAAATGAAAAGTGAGATGTAAGAAATGCTTGAACAATGAATAATGAATTCAATTGGTGAATTTGATGTAACTTTGCCTGATTCACTACAAACCCTACCTCTTCTTTCTTAGACTAGAAATACTAGAAATAGAAACAACTGGGTTAAAACCAAGGCCATTTGTGAGCACAGCTAACAAATTACAAATGATATAATGTGTGATTGATATTTGCTTATGTGAATCTCAATACTCTTAACCATGCTACAGCACATACACATAAGTAAATATCTGGATTTTTGGAGGTTCAAGAAACAATCTCAAAAATAATTCAACATACTCTACTTAGCAGATGATAAAAAAGTAAAAACCTGACAATATTTGATTCAGTATATTGGACAAAGTCACTAAAACAAAAGTTACAGTTCTTGTTTTGCCTTACATACCAAGGCTTGATTCCCAAGTGTCCAGAGTCCTAATGCAGCACCCTTTCTTTATATATATAACCCATTTAATCACTGTTATGTCAGCCTCCTTTTGTGAACACGATGCCCATTAAATTCATATGTGTTGATGTACATATGCCAAATCATTCCTTCTCAATGCAAAGAAAAATTCAATTAAATAAAAATCATGACTTCTTGTTCATCCAACCTAATATTACACATTTAGTTTATCACCTGTCTTGGGCTAGTGGTGATAAATTTTCCATGAACATTCATATCCTAGTGTTTTGTGGGCACACATTTGCATTTCTCTTGGATAAATTCCTGAGCTGCCTTTTCTGGTCAGCTTCTGGATAAGTATGTGCTGAAACATAAAAATCCACCAATAGTTCCCTAAAGGCAGGAAATCAATGCCTATAAAGTCCTCAAAGAAAGAACAAACAGAGATTTATGTGTCTAGTCAGCACATAGATTAGATGTAAAGACAGAAAACAAACCTTTTGCAACATGAAATAGATGTACATTTGCTAAGGCTCTTAAAAATTTGTAAGAAAAAAGCTTCTGCTTTCCAGAGCAAAAGCTTGACTGTGAACAGAAAATCCACTTAGTCTCAGAATTTGAAAAACAAATATGGAAATTTTTGTTGTAGACTAAAATGCAAATGTCCTAATCTAAAGATGGATAGAAATAATAAAATTCATTGCTATTGGCTAGAGAAGTGAATGGTGAGTTTATGTAGTATAAAGAAGCTGATCTTCACAGACACAGAATTAAAAGATATTTAAAATGGATAAAACAATAGATGAGTCTATAAAAGAAATGAATAATCCCTAAACTATAGAATACATGTAAAGTGTTGCAGGATTCAGGGAACAGAGGAGGGTTAAAGCTAACATGCCTTAACATAGACCTGTTCATAAAGGAGGTCAATATGAGAGTCTTAAAGAGCAGAAGATTAAGTATATTTCCAGTAAATCATAGAAACATAGATTGAAACACTTTTGGTGGGCTGGAGATGTGAATTGATAGCAGAAAATGTTTCTAATTGGCAGACATCTCCTGGATTTGATCTCCAGCCCTGGAGAAAAAAAATACTTTCTTCTACAATAAAAGTAGAAAACGTGACAAAATATGATGCCAGAACCAAGAACATTTTTGTAAGTCAATAAATTGAATTTTCTATGAAAATAAGGCTTCTTCTGAGGCATAATGCCAAAGCTAACACTGTCTGCAAAACAGACTCATTTGCTCAAAATCCCAGTGTCCAGAGAGCCCAGTAAGCCCAGAGAGCACTGTGAACCCAGAGCTCTGAAACCCAGATGGCACTGTGAGCCCAGTACTTACTCTGAGATGCTTAGTGAAGGCTCTGTCCCACCCCAAAGCGTCCAGCTGCCTACAGAAAAGCAGACAGATCTTATAGCCCTCAATGAGCTGTGTTAGATTCTAGTTAACAAGCTATGTCTCTCAAAAAATCTACTGAAATGTTGTTTCTTCCATTACAAACGTTAAAAATACTTTGGAAGTTTAGGCCTTTTATCCCTTACTATATAGTCAGGACTGAGAAAGCAAAGAACTCCACACAACAGTGTGCTAGGCCCCATCTTCCCCGTCTGTCCACTGACCAGAGATCACATGAGACTGACAGCTGAGTTAGAGGTATAAGAAGACTAGTGGTGATCTTCCATGACAGAAATCAGTTTCCCATTCCCAAGGCAGCCCCAGCATTACATTTGTGTTAGGTCTTTGTCTATCCTCATGTTTATAAGAAGCATGGACAAGGCAGGCCAGGAACAGAAGTATAGGTCAGCCTCTCATGGTAGGGTGACAGACAGAGGAGATATAGTAGATGAATGAAGAATATGGATTTTAATTAGTCTGATAATACTTTTCATTAAACATGTGATCAAATCCAACTAAGAGTCTGTCCTTGAGGACAGTAATACTAATATAACTCTGCATTTATCTTAGCATTACTTTGAGGGCAATGTCCGTCTTCCAGCCTCTTGGCATTCAGACTTGGTCTCAGATACATGTATTGGAAACCTGATGGCAAGATGGTCACTTTTACTATATTAATCCTGCCAATCCATGAGCATGGCAGATTTTTCCATCTTCTGAGGTCTTCTTCAATTTCTTTCTTCAGAGACTTGAATTTCTTGTCATACAGATCTTTCACTTGTTTGGTTAGAGTCACACCAAGATACTTTATATTGTTTGTGGCTATCGTGAAGGGTATCATTTCTCTTACTTCTTTCTCAGCCTACTTATCCTTGAGTATAGGAAGGCTACTGACTTGCTTGAGTTGATTTTATATCCGGCCACTTTGCTGAAGTTGTTTATCAGCTGTAGGAGGTCGCTTAAGTATACTATCATATCGTCTGCAAATAGTGATAGTTTGACTTCTTCCTTTCCAATTTGTATCCCTTTGACCTCTTTTTGTTGTCTAATTGCTCTAGCTAGAACTTCAAGTACTATATTGAAAAGATATGGAGAGAGAGGGCAGCCTTGTCTAGTTCCTGATTTTAGTGGGATTGCTTCAAGTTTCTCTCCATTTAGTTTGATGTTGGCGACCAGTTTGCTGTAAATTGCTTTTACTCTGTTTAGATATGGGCCTTGAATTCCTGATCTTTCTAAGACCTTTAACATGAAAGGATGATGAATTTTGTCAAATGCTTTCTCAGCATCTAATGAAATGACCATGTGGTTTTTTTTCTTTGAGATTGTTTATACAGTAGATTACACTGATGGACTTCCTTATATTGAACCATCCCTGCATCCCTGGGATGAAGCCTACTTGATCATGGTGAATGATCGTTTTGATGTGTTCTTGGATTCAGTTGGCAAGAATTTTATTGAGTATTTTTGCATTGATATTCATAAGAGAGATTGGCCTGAGATTCTCTTTCTTTGTAGGATCTTTGTGTGATTTTGGTATTAGCGTAATTGTGGCTTCATAGAACGAGTTGGGTCAGAACTTGAAAATATCATCCTGAGTGAGGTAACCCAATCACAAAAGAGCACACATGGTATGCAAGCACTGATAAGGGAATATTAACCCAGAATCTCGGAATACCCTAGACACAATTCGCATATCAATAGATTTCCAAGTAGATGGAAGGAGAGACCCCTGGTCCTGGAAAGACTGTATGTAGGGGAATGCCAGGACAGAGAAGTGAGAGAGGGTTGAATGGGGAAAAGAGGGAGGGAAGGGGGCTTATGGGACTTTCGGGGAGGGAGGAAATGGGAAAGGGGAAATCATTTGGAATGTAAATAAAAAAAAACTTAGAAAATTAAAAAAAAAACATTTTAAAAAAAAAGAAAAGAAAGAAACCTGATGGCACACTCAGTGTTATTCAAGGACACTCCATGTAGGAAGAGTGCTTTACTGCAAATACATTTTAGAAATTTGGATTATGCTTGAAATGTGGAACATAAGGCAATAAAATGCAAAATACCATCCATCCTCTGAGTTCTTTTAAAATATTCCATGGCCAGAAAAAGAGTTGCATAAGATTCAGTGCGGAGTCTCTCCATCCCCAAGGTGAATGTTTTTTCTAAGGAGACACAGGGGCTCTGAAAAGAATGAACCATTTGAATTGAAAATGCCCTGGGAAATGATGAAGAATGAGTGTTAAAATAAAACTGTTCTCAGCTCTCTCTCCCTTTGGTGTAAGACAGGATTCTATAAGCTCTGCCCCCTCCCACTATAAATAAATACACAGAGACAAAATCACTGTCATACAGATGAGAACTGCTGTTTTCCCTATCCTGATTCATCTCACTCTCATCCCCTAAATAAAACAACCAACTAATCAAAAAATAAAAATTACTTTTTGTAATAACAGGATTGTATAAACTCCTTATGATGTCCCTGTCCAACCAACATAGTAGGCTTTCAATGGTTAACACGCGTGAAGTGACATAAAGTTTATACACCAACCTTCTTTTCGAGCTATGACTACCAAAACCCAGGCAAATGCAGAGCTTGATTCTGCTGGCAATTTAAAATTGTGGGGTGAGAGAAGATCCCGCACAGATCAATGTCTGCCCTACAAGTGATAACATGGATATCCAGTGTTATGAGACTGATAGGACCTTTCTTGGCTCTTGGATGTACTTTGAAGTCAGAAGCCACAGTGCTTAATGCACACTGTCATATAAAACTTTCACCGACCAGTGGTTATGAATTCATGGATTATGGAAAGTGAAATTTTGAATGAAAAATTTTAGTACCAAGTATTCTATACTTAAGAGACTGAAAGAAGGCACAGCTCCCTATAGCAGGGGGGCGGGGGAGAGGGGGGAGGTCCCCAGGAGCTGGAACCACTGAATGCCACTGTCTTGGAGTTAATAAGGTTTTACTACCTTTACTGGAGAAGGGATGAGCAGGTCTGTCCAGTTTCCATTTCAGGTGTCTAGCTGCCCTACAGGTTTAGTCACATCCTCAGCATGGTTGCCAGGAAAGAGGTATTCCTTTAGGGGAATTCCTTTAGGGGAAAAGAGATAAGGAAGACCTTGCTTCTGGCATCCCTCACCTCTGGCTAGAGCAGAAGCAAAGGCATTCTGTCTTAAATACTTCTTTATCCTCTGGACAGAACAAGGCTGCCCATCCAGGCTGGAGACTAGAGAAAAACAAACAACCTTCATTTTTCAGTCTTTACCTTAAAACTGCCTGGCTATTTTCTATCTTATTTTTATTACCAAGAACTTCTCGCCAGGCAGTGGTGGCGCACGCCTTTAATCCCAGCACTTGGGAGGCAGAGGCAGGCAGATTTCTGAGTTCGAGGCCAGCCTGGTCTACAGAGTGAGTACCAGGACAGCCAGGGCTACACAGAGAAACCCTGTCTCGAAAATACCAAAAAAAAAAAAAAGAACTTCTCTTCTGGCTGCCAGTCTCACAGGGGATGCATCTCCAGCCCTTCAGGCCCACCTGAAGCAGGATTCATTTTAGATATTGAAAGGGGGCATTAGTTTGTCCTTCTCCAGTAGTACCCACAGAAGGCCTCTCACCTCCAAGACATTTGGTTTGGTTCAGAGCTTTATGGGAACATAAGGAAGTGCATGGACCCTGAGCGAATTACTCCAGCCTTCCTATGAACTCACTCTTGCCTATTTTCCTGGCTTTACTGTTCTTCTAAGGCCTTTGTCAATCTCTAGGTATGATATTAATGGTCAATCTTGATTATCAGTTTGACAGAATTTAGACTCACTATGGACACACACTCCTAGGTGATTGTTTCCAGAACAGTTTAACTGATGGTAAAATACATTCAATAGGTGGATGGCACCATTGCACAGGCTTGGGTAGAGCATTGGCATTGGTTTCCCATTGCTTCCTGACTACACACACAATGTGACCAGCCACCATCTGTTTCCTTCACCTTGCATGCCTTCTCCATCATGATGAACTGTGACCTCAAATTCTACAACAATATTCCTTTCTTTCTTAACTGGCATTGATCAGATATTTTGTCACATCAATGAGAAAAGTAACTGACACACTGAGTCTCAGTCTGGGAAATTGGAACTTGGCACCTGATTTCAACATCACTTGCTGCTATAGAACTCAGTTTTCTGAGCACAACAGACATTGCCATTTCAATAAGAGCAACTGTGACTACCCACAAGAGACTCTCAAGATTAAGTCTATTGGTGTTCGTTTATAAAAGAATGGGATGGGGATGGCCATTAGACAGTCAACTGAGATTCAAGCCACTCACTCCTTCCTACACATCCCTCCAATCTGTAGGTATTTTTTTCTGATTGCACCGGATCTCATGGTCTCATGAGATGATATAGTCTGCAGAACGCACAAGGTCAGATTAAGGGAAAGGGACTTCTTCTATGAAGCTGAGGGTACTCAATTGGCATGATGGGATAGAATGCTTTGGGTCGTCTATGCTGTAAGTAAACCCTCACACATTTTCAGGTAAGCAAGCCCAATGAAGTCATTGGTTCACCAAGTTAGACTTGGTGGAATCATTACTTTCACCTGTCAGTGGTGTACTATTAGAGGTGAGCAGATGTTCATTCTCCTCAGAAGAAACTTTACATGACACTCATACACATTCCCTCAAAGATGCTAAGTCACCTCACCTAGTCATAAAGCCCCTGTTGTCAATTGTATGGAACACACAGGTGTCTGGGCCTGTTCTGTTCCAGAAGGCAAAGCATAAAATGGTCAAGAAGAAAGAAAAACACCAAAGAAGTGTAACATATGTTCTGTGCCTAGTGCACATGATGCACCATGCCTAGTAAACCTGATGCACCATTCAGAGTGCACAGGAAACAGGTCACTAGCTCTGCTTCCCTAACTCCACAAACATCTGCCTTTGAAAGGAAGCTGTGGTTATGGAATAAGGGATGGACAAGAGAAAAAGCAAGAGGGGAATGGGCCAGAGAAAGAAAGAACAAAGGAAGATGAGAGAGTCAAGGGGATACAAAGCAGTCATGGTGGGTGGGAACTGAAAGAGAAGAGAAAAAAATCTTTCTTCAGTGGAAGCCAACTAATAGACAAGGAAAGGGACTATGTCTATTCCCAACAGAACGGAGCTGAACAGAGGAAAGCGTTAGTAGATCATCACAGTGTTCTGCCTCAAGCCACATAAAATATTAGGGTCAGGACAGCTGATATTTAAATGCTTAATAGGTTCTCAGTCTTTCAAAGCATGGAAAGAGCAGTGCCCCGTGATGCACGCACATAAATAAATTAGGGAAACTATATGGTGTTCTGAGTGACTAGCTCTCAGTGAGGAGATAGAAAGGCGCCCTTGTCTCGGAGCCAGTGATCTTTGAAAAGGCAAGAGCTTTATGAGAAAATGCAAATGACTGATTCATGTGTATTTTTGGAGGGGGTATCTGGCATTTTAAAGAGTGTCTTGGTATTAGGAAGGCTAGACACAACATGAAAAACCAGCCGCAAATGACCACGCTGTAGTAGAATGTTCTGACATTTTCGAGGAGCTCATTTCTGAGAACAATCGCTCTGTGTGCACTTCTGCAGAGCTGCCCATGTTGCTGAAATCAAGCCCTTCTGGGATTCAATAGATGCACTATTTTTACATGTGCAAATTGTACAGGCTTTCTAAAATAAAACTGCTGGGCTAGAGACTCCATTATCCTACAACTTCCACAACTGAAAAGCATCTTCTCTAACTGGTAACAGATTGCCAGTCGATGAAGGAATGAACAAATACAATGGTTTTGCTTTGATTTTCAGAGCAGCTCAAATATACATGTATAGCCCTAGGATGAAAAACACTCCCAAGCCACTGCTTGTCCTGCATTTCTACCTACTTTGCAGTGGGATAGGGTGGGGATGGTTCTAATTCATTCCTTTTCAAAGTTGTTTGTCACTAATTTGACTCACAAATAACATTCACTTAGTGCCAGGTATGGTTTTAAGCATTCCATATGCCTTCACTCGCTGATTCCCTGATAGACTAATTTTACCTGGCACCATCAAGGTGAGTTCTTGAACTCCTACCCCTAATTGGAATTGTGACAGTTATAGCTTCCTTCTAGGGTGACAAGAAATAAGATAGCAGAGAGAAACTAAGCTCATCTGTCAAGTCAGTAGGTCAGAGCACACTGGTCTGAAGCCTTGGAGAACTTAAGATGCCTGAAGCTGACATGGGAATGATCCCAAGCCTAGAAAAAGTGATATCTCCCACAAGGCAGGGATTCACAGAGGATGATCCATACAGGGAAAAAAAAATGAAACCTAAGCATTTGAGAATTAAAGACACTTCTCTATTTTACTCCAACATACTTAGTTTGAGAATAATTTATCAAATATGTTCTAAAGCTTTTATAAGTAAGTTCTTCCCAAGGTATGTCATGTAGGAAGCTATTGATCTCAACCTACTAAGAAATCTTCACAGGATTTCAATTAATGAATTAATTCTTAGTATGAAAGCATTCTGATAAGTCCATGATGTATCTAGCTTGACTTTGGAAAGATGGCAATATCTAGAATATTTTTAAAGATTCCCCTTGCCTTAGGTATATGCTGGGATACTGTAGATAAAGAAATCAAAAAATCTTCATTACCATAACAACTAAAACAGAAAAGGCATAACTACTTCAATAATTCTACTTATTCAAAGATAAAGAAAACGTGGCCACTATTGCCTCATTATCAGCAAATGCATGGGCTTTTTTTTTTTTAAATTCCTTGCTGTAGAATTTATCTTATGCCACAGAACTTTATAGTCACACACAGGTTATGTACATCACAGTTTAAATATACATTTCCAATGTGATAAATGTAATTTTCTTTCATTGAAAATAAGTTTTAAAATTCTTACTCTTCTAAATTAAACTAAGGTCTGTGATCTTCAAGATCTTCTCTGCTGTTTATAAAACAAACGTCCACTGTGGGATGTGCTTCTGTCCTCACTGCTTCTAAACAGACATTCTAAAGCACAGAAGAGATAATACAGGCATCCAGTCAGTACACAGAGAATAGCTAGAATTTGAATGGAAGTCAATTGTACACATTTTCTGCTGTCTCTCAGAGGAATGGGAAGAAATTGCCATTGTAGTCAGATCTCTAGTTTCTTAGCAGCAGTGCTTCACCATGACCACTGAAGGAAGGTTGTGAACTATGATGGCTTGCTGCGATCATAGGACAGTGTTCCTGCAGACACTCAGCAGCTGAACACTGGAGTTATTTTCTCTCGGAACATGAAGAATTGATGTCCATTCTCCTGGGGTTTCTATCAGCTTTTATTACAGTGGTAATGTGATGGGCAGCACTAGTCTTATAGTGTGATGGGCAGATGAAATACATTTCTAATAGATGAGAATATAGTTGGACTAAAGACATTTTAAATTTACCCAGTAAATATTTGTTTACTTAGAATCTTGTTTCTGTTAATGATGTCAGCCACAATCAAATGTTACAAGCTATACCAAGCATCAGTATGAGATTATTTCAAGCTAATTTTTCTAAATTTTCTAATGACCTTTACTATCAAATAGTTTTCTTTTTTTTCTAAGTTATTTTTTTATTTACATTCAAAATCATTTCCCCTTTCCCGTTTCCTCCTTCGCCAAAAGTCCCATAAGTCCCCTTCCCTCCCTCTTTTCCCCATTCAACCCCCTCTCGCTTCTCTGTCCTGGCATTCTCCTACATCCAGTCTTTCCAGGACCAGAGGTCTCTCCTTCCATCTTCTTGGGAATCTATTGATATGCGAATTGTGTCTAGGGTATTCTGAGATTCAGGGTTAATATCCCCTTATCAGAGACTGCATACCATGTGTGTTCTTTTGTGATTGGGTTACCTCACTAAGGATGATATTTTCAAGATCTGACCATTTGCCTAGGAATTTCGTGAATTCATTGTTTTTAATTGCAGAGTAGTATTCCATTGTGTAGATATACCACATCTTCTGAATCCATTCCTCCGTTGAGGGACATCTGGGTTCTTTCCAGCTTCTGGCTATTATAAATAAGGCTGCTATGAACATAGTGGAGCATGTGTCCTTATTGCATGCAGGTAAAGCCTCTGGGTATAGGCCAAGGAGTGGTATAGCTGGATCCTCCGGGAGTGTCATGCCCAGTTTTCTGAGGAACCGCCAGACTGCTTTCCAGAGTGGTTGTACCAGCTTGCAATCCCACCAGCAGTGGAGGAGTGTTCCTCTTTCTCCACATCCTCGCCAACAACTGCTGTCTCCTGTGTTTTAGATCTTAGCCATTCTGACTGGTGTGAGATGGAATCTCAGGGTTGTTTTGATTTGCATTTCCCTAATGACTAAGGATGATGAACATCTCTTTAGGTGCTTCTCAGCCATTAGATATTCTTCAGGTGAGAACTCTTTGTTTAGCTCTGTACCCCATTTTTAAATAGGGTTACTTGGCTCTCTGGAGTCTAACTTCTTGAGTTCTTTGTATATCTTGGATCTTAGCCCTCTGTCGGATGTAGGGTTGGTAAAGATCATTTCCCAGTTAGTTGGTTGCCGCTTTGTCTTTTTGACAGTGTCTTTTGCCTTGCAAAAACTTTGTAATTTAATGAGGTCCCATTTGTCAATTCTTGATCTTAGAGCATAAGCTATTGGAGTTCTATTCAGGAAATTCTGCCTGTGCCCATATGTTCAAGGTTCTTTCCTAGTTTCCTTTCTATTAGATTCAGTGTGTCTGGTTTTATGTGGAGGTCCTTGATCTACTTGGAATTGAGCTTAGTGCAAGGAGATAAGAATGGGTCAATTTGCATTCTTCTGCATGTTGACCTCCAGTTGAGCCAGCACCATTTGTTGAAAAGGCTATCTTTTTTCCACTGGATGCTTTTAGCTCCTTTGTCAAAGATCAAGTGACCATAGGAGTGTGGATTCATTTCTGGGTCTTCAATTCTGTTCCATTGATCTACATGCCTGTCACTGTACCAATACCACGCGGTTTTTAACACTATTGCTCTGTAGTACAGCTTGAGGTCCGGGATACTGATTCCCCCAGAGGTTCTTTTACTCTTGAGAATAGTTTTAGCTATCCTGGGTTTTCTGTTATTCCAAATGAATTTTTGAATTGCTCTTTGTAACTCTATGAAGAATTGAGTTGGGATTTTGATGGGGATTGCATTGAACCTGTATATTGTTTTTGGCAAGATGGTCATTTTTACTATATTAATCCTGCCAATCCATGAGCATGGCAGATTTTTCCATCTTCTGAGGTCTTCTTCAATTTCTTTCTTCAGAGACTTGAAGTTCTTGTCATACAGATCTTTCACTTGTTTGGTTAGAGTCACACCAAGATACTTTATATGGTTTGTGGCTATCGTGAAGGGTATCATTTCTCTTACTTCTTTCTCAGCCTGCTTATCCTTTGAGTATAGGAAGGCTACTGACTTGCTTGAGTTGATTTTGTATCCGGCCACTTTGCTGAAGTTGTTTATCAGCTGTAGGAGTTCTCTGGTGGAGTTCTTTGGGTTGCTTAATATGCTATCGTATCGTCTGCAAATAGTGATAGTTTGACTTCTTCCTTTCCAATTTGTATCCCTTTGACCTCCTTTTGTTGTCTAATTGCTCTAGCTAGGACTTCAAGTACTATATTGAAAAGATATGGAGAGAAAGGGCAGCCTTGTCTAGTTCCTGATTTCAGTGGGATTGCTTCAAGTTTCTCTCCATTCAGATTGATGTTGGCTACTGGTTTGCTGTAAATTCCTTTTACTATGTTTAGATACGGGCCTCGAATTCCTGATCTTTCCAAGACCTTTAGCATGAAAGGATGCTGAATTTTGTCAAATGCTTTCTCAGCATCTAATGAGATGACCATGTGGTTTTTTTCTTTGAGATTGTTTATATAGTGGATTACGTTGATGGATTTCCTTATATTGAACCATCCCTGCATCCCTGGGATGAAGCCTACTTGATCATAGTGAATGATCGTTTTGATGTGTTCTTGGATTCTGTTGGCAAGAATTTTATTGAGTATTTTTGCATCGATATTCATAAGAGAGATTGGCCTGAGATTCTCTTTCTTTGTCGGGTCTTTGTGTGCTTTGGGTATTAGTGTAATTGTGGCTTCATAGAACGAGTTGGGTAGTGTTCCTTCTGTTTCTATTTTGTGAAACAGTTTGAAGAGTATTGGTGTTAGGTCTTCTTTGAAGGTCTGATAGAATTCTGCACTAAAACCATCTGGACCTGTGCTTTTTTTGGTTGGAAGACTTCCAATGACGACTTCTATTTCTTCAGGGGTTATAGGACAGTTTGATGGTCTATTTGATCCTGATTTAATTTTGGTATTTGGTATCTGTCAAGGAAATTATCCATTTCCTCGGGACTTTCTAGTTGTGTTGAATATAGGCTTTTGTAGTAGGATCTGATGATTTTTTGAATTTCCTCAGCTTCTGTTGTTATCTCTCCCTTTTCGTTTCTGTTTTTATTAATTTGGATACTGTCTCTGTGCCCTCTGGTTAGTCTGGCTAAAGGTTTATCTATCTTGTTGATTTTCTCAAAGAACCAACTCCTCGTTTTGTTGATTCTTTGTATGGTTTTATTTGTTTCTACTTGATTGATTTCAGTCCTGAGTTTGATGATTTCCTGCCTTCTACTCCTCTTTGGTGTATTTGCTTCTTTTTGTTCCAGGGCTTTCAGGTGTGCCATTAAGCTGTTAGTGTATGCTGTCTCCCATTTCTTTTTGGCGGCACTCAGGGCTATGAATTTTCCTCTTAGCACTGCTTTCATTGTGTCCCATAAATTAAGGTATGTTGTGCCTTCATTTTCATTAAATTTCAAGAAGTCTTTGATTTCTTTCTTTATTTCCACCTTGACCAAGTTATCATTGAGTAGAGCATTGTTCAGCCTCCATGTGTATGTGGGTTTTCTGTTGTTTTTGTTGCCATTGAAGACCACCCTTATTCCATAGTGATATGATAGGAGGTATGGGATTAGTTCGATCTTCTAATATCTGTTGAGGTCTGATTTGTGACCAATTATATGGTCGATTTTGGAGAAGGTACCATGAAGTGCTGAGAAGAAGGCGTATTCTTTAGCTCTAGGATGAAATGTTCTATATACATCTGTTAGTTCCATTTGGTCCAAGGCTTCAATTAGATTCACTGTGTCCCTGTTTGGTTTCTGCTTTCCTGAACGATCCATTTCAGAGAGCGGGGTGTTGAAGTCACCCACTATTATTGTGTGAGGTGCGATGTGTGCTTTGAGCTTTAGTAAAGTTTCTTTTATGAATGAGGGTGCCCTTGCATTTGGAGCATAGATATTCAGAATTGAGAGTTCTTCTTGGTGGATTTTTCCCTTGATCAGTATGTAGTGTCCTTCTGTGTCTTTTTTGATGACTTTAGTTTGGAAGTCAATTTTATCTGATATTAGGATGGCTACTCTGGCTCGTTTCTTGGGACCATTTCCTTGTAAAATTGTTTTCCAGCCTTTTACTCTGAGGTAGTGTTTGTCTTTGACACTGAGGTGCGTTTCCTGCATGCAGCAAAATGCTGGGTCCTGTTTATGTATCCAGTCTGTTAGTCTATGTCTTTTTATTGGGGAATTGAGACCATTGATATTAAGAGAGATTAAGGCATAGTGATTATTGTCACCTGCCATTCTTGAAGCTATCTTTATGTTTGAGTGGTTATCTACTTTCGGGTTTGATGCAAGAAGGTTACTATCTCATTTTTTCCAGGGTGTTCTTTCTTTCCTTATATTGGCGGTTTCCACCTATTAACCTTTGCAGGGCTGGGTTTGTGGAAAGATATTGTGAAAATTTGGTTTTATCATGGAATATCTTGGTCTTTCCATCTATGGTGATTGAGAGTTTTTCTGGGTAGAGTAGTCTAGGCTGGCATTTGTGCTCTCTTAGTGTCTGCATGAGATCTGCCCAGGATCTTCTGGCTTTCATAGTCTCTGGAGAGAAGTTTGATGTGATTCGGATAGGTCTTCCTTTGTATGTTACTTGGCCCTTTTCTCTTACTGCTTTTAATATTCTTTCTTTGTTTAATACATTTGATGTTTTGATTATTATGTGACAGGAGGTATTTCTGTTCTGGTCCAGTCTGTTTGGAGTTCTGTAGGCTTCTTGTACGTTCATCGGCATCTCTCTCTTTAGGTTAAGGAAGTTTTCCTCCATAATTTTGTTGAAGATGTTTACTGGCCCTTTAAGTTGCAAATCTTCACTCTCATCTATACCTATAATCCTTAGGTTTGGTCTTCTGATTGTGTCCTGGATTTCCTGGATGTTTTGCGTTACACATTTTTTGCATTTTGCATTTTCTTTGACTGTTGAGTCGATGCTTTCTATGGTATCTTCAACACCTGAGATTCTTTCTTCCATCTCTTGTATTCTACAGTTGATGTTTGCATCTATGACTCCTGATTTCTTCCCAAGGTTTTCTATCTCCAAAGTTGTCTCCCTTTGTGATTTCTTAGTTGTTTCTACTTCCTATTTTAGATCCTGGATGGATTTGCTGAGATCCTTCACTTGTTTGTTTGTATTTTCCTGTATTTCTTTAAGGTATTTTTGCATTTCCTCTTTCAGGATTTCTGCCTGTTGACCCAAGTTCTCCTGTATTTCTCTAAGCGATTTTTGTGTTTCCTCCTCATGGGCTTCCATCTGTTGATCCATCGCCTCCTGCATTTCTTTAAGCAGTTCTCGTGTTTCCTTTGTACGGGCATCTATCCGTTGATTCATTTCTTTAAGCACTTTTTGTGTTGCCTCCCTATGGGCATCCATCTGTTGACCCATATTCTTCTGCATTTCTTTATGCAATTTTTGTGAGTCCTTTGAAAGTGCATCTAATCGTTGATTCATTTCTTTAAGCGATTTTTGTGTTGTCTCCTTGTGGGCTTCCATCTGTTGATCCACGTTCTCCTGCATTTCTCTAAGCAATTTTTGTGTTTCCTTTTTAAGGGCTTCTAACCCTTGATTCATGGTCTCCTGTAATTCTTTATTAGATTTATTTGTGTCCTTCTTGTAATCCTCTAATAGCATCATAAGAAGTGATTTTAAATCCAGATCTTGTCTTTCGGGTGTGGTGGGGTATCCAGGACTTGCTGCTGTTGGAGAGTTGGGTTCGGATGGTGCCATATTACTTTGATTTCTGTTAATAACGTTCCTACGTTTGCCTTTTGCCATCTGGTTACCTCTGGTGTTAGTTGGTCCTGCTGTCACTGGCTATTGGTTGGACCTCCTGTGAGAGTGCAAAGCTATTTCTGGTCCCCCTGGATTACCGGGATTCCCCTGGCACCGATTTCTGGGGCCTGCCCTGCTCCTGAGTGACTTTGGAGCCCTGATGTGCCTTGCCCCAAGAGATGTTATATTGGGGAGTCCCTGCACATCCAAAGGCTCAGCGTAGTGGATTCCTGGAGCAGATGTCACCAAAGGGAGGCTGGTAGGCTCCCACCCTGTGCTGGGGCGTGTGATCTCTCGGGGGGGGGGGGACGAGGGGGCGTCCCTCTGCAGGGCAGAAGTCCCACAGCAGGGCTGGCGTGTCAATTACAGCGGACCTGCCCAGCTCTTGGAGCAGGTTACACACAAGCTGCCTGAGGCCCAAGCGATATTATGCCTGTCTGTCTCTGAGCCTGGTGGTCCCAACTACCTGGACACTGGAGCAAAGATGGCGGAGTGCACTCTGAGCTCTCTCGGCGGCACAGGTCACCCTGCAGGGGGCATGGCCCACAGCAGAGCTGGCGCCCAGAAGACCACAGTGCTGTCCAGTTCTTGGGAGCAGATGGAAGCTCCAACAGGCCGTGTCCCAAGCGATGTTCTATTGGGGGGAACCTGGGTACCTGTCTCCTCAGTGCAGTAGATCCCGGAACAGAGGTCGCCAAAGGGAAGCTGGTAGGCTCCCGCCCAGTGCAGGGGGGTCCCTCTGCAAGACAGAAGTTCCACAGCAGAGCTGGCGCGCTGGTTACTGCAAATCTGCCCAGCTCTTGGGGAAGGTTACACACAAGCTGCCTGAGGCCCAAGCGATATTATGCCTGTCTGTCTCCGAGCCTGGCTGTCCCAACTACCTGGACACTGGAGCAAAGATCTCAAATAGCTTTCTTTCAAGAAAATTATGGAATGCTTTGTTTTATCACAAAAACTAAATGGGCACCAGCTACTGGTAAAACAAACCAGAACATCTTGGTTAAAATAAAAAAATAGGAAAAAGATTTCTTATTTTTCTAATACAGATTAAAATTAAGATTAGTACAACTATATAAAATACAAGATGCCTTGAGCAATGGATTTAACTTTTTAAATAAAACCTTCTACTGTGTCACAAAGCACTGCCTTCCAGAGAGCTAGTTTTTGATGTTCATCATTCTGACCACTTAGAGTAGCAGTATAGCACTTGATTGAAAAATATTTGCTCCTTGTCTTAGGCAGGCAAAGTTAACAGGGATGTAGCCACCCAAATACACAGAGGGTAAAATTAAAGTAAGAGATTCAAATAGAATCAGATATGCAGGGGATTATTTTTGCTGAGCCTGCAGCAGCAGACATATTCTTGAGAAATTTCTGACCAGATACTCTAAATGTTTCCCAATCAGACTGGATCAAAGTTGTTCATGGCAGCACCTAGAATTGAACAAATGGGAAATGACCCATCAGCAATGGAGTAAATAGATTCACTACATATTACCTATTCACGTCTAGAGGGAAAATCAGAATTTAAAACATATCTGCAATGTTACATCTCAATAAAATAATGCTGGATGAAACAGCCAGAGAAGCTGTAAAACGCATACATGTATAATTCTATAGGTTTAACACATGCATACAACACACAAGTTAGTTGAATATTGTGTTGCATGTCTTTAATCATAGCACTCAGGAGGCTGAAGCAGAGGGATTGTGAGTTTAAAGTCAACCTGGGTTACATAGAAAGATCCTCTGTCAAAGATCTGCAATATTTAAGCATATTGTTTATAGACAGTAACAGAAAAAAAATGGTAACATGAAGTAATATCAGGCACAGTGATTATCTGTGGAGAGAAATAAAATTGAATTGTATATCAGTTGTGATTATAAAGCATTGCTTTGCCAGGGAGATCAAATGCACCTGTGACAAACTGTTAAACAGATGTTAAATCTGGAAAATAGCTAGATGGTGGATACTATTTTATTTTTGCTAGTTTTGAAATATTATATGGAAAATTAAATGGAAAAAAATCAGTCAAGTGTTCCACGTGGCTTACTAGGGTCAAATGAATATAGTAGCCTGATGGAAGTAAAGTTGAGTTGCATCCTAGTTTTAACATTCTAACCGCTTAGTTATAACTCAAAGTACTGGTTCTCACATGTCTCCCCCTCAATTTAAGGCAGGGTCCAGCCAAGTCTCTATTGTGTTTCCATATCATTTTTGAGCGTGCCGAGTTCATCTAAAAAGTAGACAAGGAGCTGACAAGATAGCTCAGCAGGGACAGATACTTACCACCAAGTCTAAGAACCTGAGTTTCAACCTTTGGTCTACATGGTGGGATTAGAGAACTAATTCCAAACAACTGTCCTCTGAATTCTGCACACTCAATTACATGTGAGTGTATGTATACACACACACAGACACAGACACACACACACATACAAACACACACCCAATGCAAATAAAAAACCCTATTGGATATCAGTTTCCCGCTATCTAAATTTTTATTAGTGTTCAAGTTATTAATTGACAGCAGAATTATCATAAATTATACCTTCATGCTCTGAAATTGATTTTAAAACATAATTAATATTGACTGAAAAAACAAACATCGCAAAAGTATGGCACAGATGATTATAGCAATTTACTATAATTCACACCTAAATCTATCATAAGAAAGTGAGTTTAAAATAAATTAGTCATATATACAGAGGCACATTTATATAGCTAAAGCTGTTGTCTGTAACAGTAATTGAAAAGTGGATTACTGTGGAGAAAAGGCAAAATGGTCATTGCTGTTCTTCAAAGATGTGCATTTATGGCAAAATCACACTTGTCAGATCTGCTCAAGGCAAGGGGATGCTGGGTTAAAATTTGCACATTTGAGAGGGAAAACAAAGCTTTATTTGCCATTGTCAACAGAATTTGGCAAATTCTGAAGAGAACATTACTCTAGGACTAAAAGTTATATCTTTTTTTTTCTTTTCAGATAAATCTCTGTATTCAAACAAATGAAGGAGAAGCAAGACTCGTGGTTTGTTAAAATGATGGTGTGTGATGTTCTTCAAGCCAACTACAGAGAACAAAAGCAAAAATGGAGAGGAAAAGTAAAACAGAATGCACTTTTGGGGCTTAGTTCTAAGGAAAATGTACAGCAAAACTTGTGACCCCCGGGCCCATAAGAGCCGGTCATGAAGCCTGAACACATGGGACACACTGGCCATGTGTAAGCTGCAGACATGCTCTGCCCTCCAGCATATGTACTGTTTCTCTAAGCATAAAAGGGAAAAAGAAAGTCTTAGGACAACTTGTGTCTTAAAAGATGAAGACTGTGGAGATGTTAAACAGTGAAACTCCACAGGAAATTCGGCCATGTGTTTTGCACCTTATCAGCTGCACATAAATAATGTGATCTGTCTGCCAAATTAAGAATCTCATAATGGGCTCTTGGGGGGGTATTATTGGTGAGAGACTTGGATTGGGCTGTGCTTCCCTGGAGGAAATGGGTAGATGCCATCAGTGGATAAGAAAACTGCATGTTAGTGGCAACAACACAAAATTAAAAATGACAGAATAAGCATGAGATAGGACAGCAGACAATGAAAGGATTTGAGAATGACAAAAAGGATTCTCTTAATTAAATGTGATTATGCATCTGTTATTAAAGACAGGAAAACAGACTGGCATTGGGACATACTTTCTGACTTTTATAATTAAGAAGTGGGACCCCACCCACCCTCGTTCCTTTCTTTTAAAGTTTCAATGAGGAAGTGAATACTGAAGTAAGTCAGACATAAGTAGTTTTGATCTAACAGCTATAGGAAGTACCAGAATTTGGAAATAAAGGCTGTGGTGTACACGACTTGGAGCTCCTCCAACAACAGCAGCCACATAGAGTCTAACAAATCTTGGCAGATTCTTATCCTAGATTTTCAAACACTATCTAACAGAGTAGCAGAGTCCTCGCATAATAAAAAATTTAAATACTTTAAATGTCTACAGATCAGTTTTAATACTCATGTGACTTTAACATTTTGTTGCTATTGAGTTTTTTATTAATATTTCACTAAAATGAATTATTTTAAAAGTAGTAGCTTCATATTAATGCTGTTAATGTTGGAATTTATTAATTTTTCTTCACAGGACTGCCCCAAATTCATAATTCATGTTTCCTGCAGTTGTTGTCATTGTCAGATAATTAATTCAAGAAATGATTATTGGACAATTATTCTATATAAGATAATGAGATAGATGTGTGGATGGAAAGAATATAGCACACAGTGTAGCTTTTGCCCTAATGACCAAGCATCTGACAGGAAGTTTCAGGGGTTTGTACTTAAGAAAGGCTTTGTGGAGAACAAGCTTTGGACTGAAGTTTGAAGGTTTCTTCAGTCTTTAAGATCTATGGCTAGAAGCACACACTGGTTCTGAAAGCTTTAGTATCCCAAATAAGAGAAATCACCTTAATTCCAGACCCAACAAATAACGGGTCCTGCTCCCCTGCCTAAGATAGAAGAAACTTACTGCTAAATAATAAATTTATGGCTAAGTTATACATGAATTAATTAAATCAAAGTACTTGATATATGAGCATGTATCAAATTCAAAACTAAATTAGCAACCCATAACCTTAGATCTCAAACTCCCCTACAGGGATCATTGAATTATTATAAGCAGATTACATAATTAAAAAATATTATCACCTACAAATATAAACCTCTGTCTTTCCAAAGCTGACATGAGCAATACAGAATTATCCACTTACTTGCAGCACTGAATGAATTTTGTTACACTGAATCACTGAATACATTCAGCCACACTGAATCAATGAATTCCAATTTTGGCATAATTTCATTGTTTTATTCAATTTAAATAAAATAGAGTATTTGCACTCTACTACACTGCTTTTTGTAGGATACATTTTAGTTAATATATTACATATATTTGTATATTTTTAGTATTATATATATATATACTTATATATTATATAAGTACCTAGCCTATATATAGTACTTATATATGCATATATTATATAATTACTAGTTTTCCTATAATAAATTTTCCTATAATAAACAACACTAATATAAACAATATTGCTAAAGCTAAATGTTATTAAAATTCCTAATTATTTATTAGGATAAGTTTTTACATAGGAAAGACCTAAAATAAAATGCATATGTTTTTAAGAATTTCAATATGTTTTGCTAATTTGTCTTCTCAAAACTTCTATCATTGTGTACTATTTACATCAAGCTATTTAGAACTGCTTAGAGTCTTGTATCATCCATTACTCATACAAGTCCCTAAAAGGCAGTCTGTTGAACTCTCTTTTCCTCTGTGTATCTGAAAGCATTATTATTCAAATATGTACTTAAAAGAGTGAGCAATTCAGTATGAACTATTCTGGTCTTGCAATATCTGCAAACATGGGAGAAAGTCAGGTTTTCCTTAAAAATGGCTTCATTTTTCAAGAGGAGCTACACCCACAAAGGAGAGAGAGAAGAAAGAGGGGCATGTGGCCGGGAGGATGAGGTATAAGCAGTCCTTCAGTTCACCAGAAAGAAGAGCACAATAGGAATCCTCAGTCTGAGGAACCTGGTGAATGAGTCTCCCAAGAACATGAGCCCTTCCTCCTCAGACAGAAACTGAATTGTCGCGTCTGACTATAGTGAGTGAAAATCAAAACAGCCTGCTTCTCTCTGATTTTCTTTAAGTGTTACGATATCTGCTCCATTTAGAGAGGACTAGGAACTACCCTTTGAAAGAAAATGTGGGATTCGGGAGCCTGTAGGAGCAATTTCTGCTAATGTACACTGAATTCCTGTGACTATCCACACACCTCAGTTATGTTCACTTATGCCTGTGTTTTGAGGGGAGTGGGGAGAGAGGAGAAAGAGAGAGGATGGAAGCAAGTAAAGAAAGTGAAAGAATAAACCTTGAAGTCCTTTAGTTCTGCTTAAATTCTGTATTGATCCTGTACCCATCTTTCCTGATGTATGAATCTATTTTCCCTCTGAAGTGCCTGGTGATCCTTATTTGGTGCTGTATTGGCTACTAGAGCTCCTGTTTAGTGGACAGAATTGATAGACCTGATTAATGAAATTCCTCATGTGTGTGGTTTGTTGAGGTGGAATGCCAAAGAGATGCTAAGAATCCCAGGCAATAATGTAAAGTCACTTTATTTAAACCAACTGAATAAAAATTAAATGATTTTCCCTCCTGGAGCTGCAGTGGAGACCTGTCAAGTGCAGAGGCAAATTCACAAAGCCAGAGAATTGGAAGCAGGTCCCGGGGAGAAAGGCTGAGATGGGCAAAGCAGTACTTACTACAGGGGGTGGAAAATTGCCTAGCAGCGGAGGGGTTTCTGATTAATCAGAACAGAGAAGGATGTGGGAATGAGAAAAATTTCTATGATGAAATATTCTAGTCAAATAATGAAAGTACTTTGCTACCCTGAAATACTAGCTACTAATAAATATGACCTAAATAATAAATCTCACCCACCAAAACTGTCTTTCGGAGGGAAGCTCACACCAAAGCCATGCACTGCAAGGGTTCTGAGAAATGAAGCTACTGAGAAACTGAAAGGAAAAGAATATTGAAAAGTCTCAAAGACAGCTGAGAGAACTTCCACATGCCCTTTTCAGGTTAACATCTTGTGTTCCAATAGTGCATCTGTCAGATCTAAGATCCATGATAATTTACAGTTGATTTATTACAATTTTAATCAGATTTGGCATACTTTTCCCCTCATACATTTCTGTTCTAGAAGCTCATCGAAGCCCCCATACTGCCTATACTTACCGTATCTCTAAACTGCCTCTGACAGAGTCTCAGAATGCCCTAACCCTTGCTGACCATGGCAGTTTTGAAGAGCCCTGGGGAGGTTTTGCTGGTTTTCTCTTTGTATTCCCAAACATCTTTGCATTTTAATTCTCCTTATTTTTTTTTAAATGGTAAGATCAAAGCCAAATAATTTTTTTGGTAAACAAACTCTAAAAAAGTGAAGTGTTTTTTTCTCAGAAAAGCCACTTAGGAGTTTAACAATGAAATTAGTAAATTGCCTCAAGACTTTTTAAATTGTTCCCATAATTCTACCCCTAATTAATTCTGCATCTTTCACCATGAAGTGATATCAGAAAGGCTGTCATGACCTTTTTCATCAAAAACTTTGAGAAATTTGGAAGTAGGACCGTCTTTTTCAGCAGTGATATCCTCTCTCTGGTGAAGAAACTTCTGATGCAGTATTGCTGTGACGGTGACAGTTCATAGTAATTGTGCCGAAGTCCGAAAGGAGCTACTTTAGGAAAGGGACACTTACTTTGGTTTTCGTTTTCAGAGGTGACCGTCTGTGCTGGATGGATGGGTTCTGTTCCACTGAGCTTGAGCTTAAGCTGACTCTTGTAGTCATAGGAACCTGAAGGCCACGGCTGAAGCACAAGCCATGGAGGTGCGCTGTTTCCTGGCTTGTTCCCCATGACTCACTCTGCCTACTTTTGCATCCCATGCAAGACGACCTATCCAGGCGTGTGGGATTGCCCATAGTGAGATGGACTCATCCACTTCAGTCATCAATCAAAAAAATGCTGAACAGGCTTGCCTACAAGCTCATCTGATAAGGGAAATTTCTCAATTGAGAGTCCTTTTTCTTGGACCTGTTCATATTTGTGCCTAGTTGACTAAAACCAACCAGCACAGCATAACCAAAATAGAAACATTTTTCTAGATTGTTATGTTAGTGGCCTCTGGTCCAATTTCCTTTCTGACAAAGTTTCCTCCTGGTTCTTTATTATTGTTGTTGTTGTTGTTATTTATTTTATTTATTTACATCCCAAATGTTGCCCCCTTCTGGTCCCCCCTTGCAGAGTTCTTCCCCCTCCTCTTCACTCTGAGAGGATGTCCCATCCCCACCCTAGGCATCTCCACTCCAGGGGCATCAAGTCTCTATAGGATTAGGTACATCCTTTCCCACTGAGGCCAGACAAAGTAGTCTCTACCAGCAGCTGACTGAAACAGATACAAATACTCACAGCCAAACATTGGATTGAGGTCAGGGACCCCTATGAAAGAGTTAGGGGAAGGATTAAAGGAACTGAAGAAGACACCAACCCCATAGGAAGACCAATAGTGTCAACTAACTTAGACCTCTTGGAGATCCCAGAGACTGAGCCACCAACCAAAGAGCAAACATGAACTTCTCTGAGGGCCCTGCATATATGTCACAGGGGGCTGCCTTGTCTGTCCTCTTGGTTCTTTAGGAAGATTCAGTGCCATTCTGGTGGAAGACCAGGTAGATAGACACTCAGGCCTCTTTTCCAGGGGGTTGGCATACAATCCTCTCTGACAACTGGCTATCTCAGAGAAAAGTACAGGAGACAAGGGAATCTCTATCCCTGAACCAGCTCTAGTCCCTCTTTCCTTTCAGGCAAGGTACAGAAATTTCTTTTTTTGTTTTGCCTGATTTCAGTTTGATAGAAGAAAGAGTAATGTACCGAACTATTGCCAAATAAATAAAGGCTTGAATTGTCTGAAAGAATAAAAGAAAACTAAAAGGGATTCCCTCTTTCCTCACATCGTTCTAGGCTTTCCTACCCAAATTCCAAAGGCTTTTGAACTATGATACCAGAAGTAGTCATAGCACCAAGGTACCAACTACCAATCTCTACTGAGATAGGTACCCGAGAGAAACAATTTGTAAAGAGCAAAGCTTTACTCTACTTGTGGTTTGAGGCCATGGTCAGTGGGCTCCATTGTGCTGGACTTGAAACAGAAGGTAATGGTTGTGGGAGTCTGAGGTAGACAATGTTTCTTCATGACAAGCAGGAAGGAGAAAGGAGCCAAGGGAACAAGGTAAATGTCTCAAGGGAATGCCCCCTAAGGGCTTCTTGAGTCTAGACTCCTCTACAATGCTCCCAGATCAAACCAGTTCCTCAGAGTCTATCAAATATCAATCAAGTCCCTAATATAAGGGCCTTTAGGGAACACCTTAGTTTGAAAGCACAAGAGAGTTATTAACCCTAATCCATATGTAGGAGTGTAACTAATAGAAATTCCAGCTTATAGGGACTGGCTGATACAGCACACACCCTGGTACCTACCTAGCATCACCCTTGGTTTTTTTCCACCTTACTCATGCGGTATTGCAAGGCCAAAAAAGCTGGATACCAATTTTCCCGATTTCTCTTGCATTTAATCTAGTACTGCATTGTACAAGGAGAAAACTAGTTCTTTGGAATTCTGAGGCAAAAACATTTTTTCCTTGATACAGAAAGAAAGACAGCAAGAAAACTCTGAACTCTGTGTTTCTGCTATGGGTCTGTAAAGATGAAGTCATAGAGGGCTATTTCAGTCCCAAGGTCCAAGAATAAGAACTGGAACACTAAGAGTAGCACCAGACAAAAGAGACAGAGAGAGGACTCCAGGCAACACCCAGCCAGAGACGGGACCTGGAATTGCTGTGTCCTCACCATTGTTTAGTGGCCATGTGATTTCAGACAAAAGCACTGAAGTGTCAGGCTTTCTGAGAGACCCTGCAGAACTACACACATACTTTGTTTGGCCTAGAAATTTTAAAACTGTAGTGAAGCATTTCAAAATCACATATTTTACAAAGAGAAACTTCCTTGTTTCCTTAAAAAAAAAACTGGCAAAATCTGGGTTACATGTGGTCACAGTTTTATCCAATTGGTTATCAAACACCAAATGGTCTGAAAACATTCATTAAATTGGCATTATACAAACTGAACAGGCTATACATGAGCACACAAACACATATATGAACACATGTGTATTCCTAAGTATAGGAACACATTTATATATTTATATTCCTAAATATAAAAACACACAGATATATATATATATATATATATATATATATATATATATATATATATATGCAATAGCATTTAATTAAAAATGAGGCCATGAATTTGAAATGGAGCAAGGAGGGTTATGAGTACTGTTAGGAGGGAGGCAAGGAAGGGAAAAATGCTATAGTTATAATTTCAAAACTTAAAATAAAGATCTAAAAGCTGCAAAAAATAAAAATTTTCTGTCTAACTTTTCCTTGATGTTTCCCACAGACTTTCTACAGGAGCCTCTCCTTTGTTCAGTTAGAAAATAATAGAAAGCCGTTTTCATAAATCCAAATTCATGAATCCATTTTTCCCTGTAAAAGCTCATGTTCCTGATCTAAACTGGACATTTTGGATAAAACCTCACAAAATCTTGTTTATTTTTTCTTGTTGGTGGGATTGCAAGCTGGTACAACCACTCTGGCAATCAGTCTGGCAACCTCAGAAAATTAGACAAAGTACTACGGGAGGACCCAGCTATACCACTCCTGGGCATATACCTAAAAGATGCTCCAACATATAACAAGGACACATGCTCCACTATGTTCAGAGCAGCCTTATTTATAATAGCCAGAAGTTAGAAAAAACCCAGATGTCCTTCAATAGAGGTATGGATTTAGAAAATGTGGTACATTTACACAATGGAGTACTACGCAGCTGTTAAAAACAATGACTTCATGAAATTCTTAGGCAAATGGATGGAACTAGAAAATATCATCTTGAGTGAGGTAATCCAATCACAAAAGAACACACATGGTATGCATTCACTGATAAGCGGATATTAGCTCAAAATCTCAGGATACCCAAGATAAAATTCACAGATCATATGAAACTCAAGAAGAAGGAAGACTAAAATGTGGATGCTTCAGTCCTTCTTAGAAGGGAGAACAAAATACTCACTGGAGGTAGAGGGTAGGAGGGACTTGGGAGGAAGAAGGGGGCGGGGGAAAAGGGAGGCAGGATCAAGTATGGGAGGAGACAGGGATGATATGCAGAGGGTCAGAAATTTGAACAGAGGTGTGTAGCAATGGGGGATGGGGAACAGGGGATAGTTACCAGCAAGTCCCAGATGCCAGGAAAGCAAGAGGCTCCCAGGACCTAATGGGGATGAGATTAGCTGAAATCCTGAGGGAGAACCTGTAGAGACCATATCCAGAGGTTAGACAAGGCCCCTTGTTGTGGGACCACCCACTCATCTCCAAGTTTTTAACCCAGAATGTGTCCTGTCTAAAAGAAATACAGGGACAAAGTGTGGAGCAGAGTCTGAAGAAAAGGCCATCCAGAGACTGCCCCACCTGGGAATCCATCCCATAAACAGATACCAAACCCAGACACTATTGCGAATGCCAAGAAGTGCTTGCTGACAGGAGCCTGCTAAAGTTATGTCCAGAGAGGTTCTGCCAGAGCCTGCAAATACAGATGCAGATGCTCACAGCCAACCATTGGACTGAGCGCAAGGTCCCCAATGGAGGAGTTAGAGAAAGGACTGAAGGAACTGAAGGGGTTTACAACTCCATAGGAAGAACAACAATATCAACCAACCAGAACCCCCAGAGCTCTCAGGGACTAAACCACCAACCAAAGAGTAGACATGGAGTGACCCTTGGCTCCAGCTGCATGTGTAGCAGAGGATGGCGTTGTCTAGCATCAATAGGAGGAGAGGATATTGGTTTTGTGAAGGCTCAATTTCCAAGTGTAGGGAAATGCCAGGGCAGTGAGGTGGGAGGGGGAGCACCGTCATAGAGTCATGGGGATGGGGGATGGGATAGAGGGGTTCCAGAGGGGAAACCAAGAAAGGGGATAACATTTGAAATGTAAATACATAAAATATCCAATAAAATCAAATAAATTGTAAAATAAAAATGATTCATTTTGCTTTTTTAATTGTGTGTGTGATAATTTCAAGTGTGTGTGAGTGTATGAGTGTGGTGAGTATGTATTAGTATGCTCTGTGTGTGTGTGTGTGTGTGTGTGTGTGTGTGTGTGTGTGTGTGTGTGCACAAGTACCAGCAGAAGTCAGAGGCATTGGTGAAGCTGGAGTCGAAGGTGGCCATAAGCCAAGGATGTGGGCGTTGGGAACCAAACTCAAATCCTCTGCAAGAGCAATTCACTCTTACTCACTGAAGCCATCTCTCTAGCTCCAAAGCTCACACACCAAAGCTCAACATTTCTAACTGATACTATGCAGTGCATACCACATAAAGCATGCTTAAAATATAGGATGCATACACAGGCAGCGTCCACACCAATGAGCTGTGTATTTATATATTCAAACTATATGGATTAAAAATATTAGGGATAAAAATTGAGTCTCTGCAGGAAAAAAATGCTCTTATTTTGCTTCAGGTGTTAATAGTTTAACTATTATTGAGATAGGGCTTATATTATGCTCATTATAAATAGATGATTTAAACTTTTACTGCATAAAGATATGTATTGAGTATATGCACACACCATGAACTTTAATACAAGAGATTTAAGCCTCTCTGAACATGTGTTTGCTCAGGAAGGATTTGCTTTGGGAACCAGTCTTTCCCTACACAGGAACACTGTATGTGGCCATGGATTAAAGTTTGTCCCTGGGTTTGCAAAAGGATGGTGAAAGACAGACTCTGTTCACCAAGATGTGCTGGGTCATCAACCTCATTAGCATGATTGAAAAGTAAATATAAGCTTGATTGACAACAGAAACAAATTTAAGGCCCTATAAAGAACGGAGTTCAATAGAGGAAAGGGAGTTTATTACTGCTCTACAAAGAGTAACTTGGGAGTCTTCAGAGAGAAATCTTGAGATATGCTTCAAATGTTCATGGCTGCTGTATCTTACCCATAGCAGGTATTCTCACTGTGCAGTGTCCCAGAGCAGCTAGCCCTAAAGCTTCACCCAGAGAGATCACAAGGCAGTGTTGGTAGAAATGCGACAGCAAGCAAATGGAGCAGGCCAAAGTCAGCATTTGCGTTAGCTTGCCATCATGTGTCAAGCACCTGAGAGAAACAACTTCCACTGAGGAATGGATCGGTTTTGGTTCAGTTCTATAGGTTTAGACCATTTTTCTTTTCTTTCTTTCTTTTCTTTTATCCTTTATTTTTTCGGTACCCTGTTTCTTAGAGCCTGTGGCAGTACAGTGCCCCATGACAGGCACATTTGGCAGAGGAAATTGCTCTCCTCACAGCTGCCAAGAAGCAATAACAGAAGCAGCCAGAGCCCCATTTCAAGGACATACCCAAATAACCTAATTTCCTTCCACTAGGCTTACCTCTTAAGCAGCAGTTCTCAACCTGCCAGTTGCTACCCCTTCAAGAGAGCCGAACCACCCTCTCACTGAGATTACATCACAAATGATTCCATTACAATACATAAGAGTAGCAAAATTACAGCTATGAAGTAGCAGTGAAATAATTTTATGGTTGTGGGTCACCGCAACATGAAGAACTGTTTTTAAAGGATTGTAGCATAAGAAAGGTATGCCTTAATTTCTCTTAATATCAATGGTCTCAATTCCCCAATAAAAAGACATAAACTAACAGACTGGATACATAAACAGGACCCAGCATTTTGCTGCATGCAAAAAACGCACCTCAGTGTCAAAGACAAACACTACCTCAGAGTAAAAGGCTGGAAAATAATTTTACAAGCAAATGGCCCCAAGAAACGAGCCGGAGTAGCCATCCTAATATCAGATAAAGTTGATTTTCAACCTAAAGTCATCAAAAAAGACACAGAAGGACACTACATGCTGATCAAGGGAAAAATACACCAACAAGAACTCTCAATTCTGAATATCTATGCTCCAAATGCAAGGTCACCCTCATTCGTAAAAGAAACTTTACTAAAGCTCAAATCACACATCGCACCTCACACAATAATAGTGGGTGACTTCAACACCCCGCTCTCTGAAATGGATCATTCAGGAAAGCAGAAACTAAACAGGGACACAGTGAATCTAATTGAAGCCTTGGACCAAATGGAACTAACAGATATATATAGAACATTTCATCCTAGAGCTAAAGAATACACCTTCTTCTCAGCACCTCATGGTACCTTCTCCAAAATTAACCATATAATTGGTCACAAATCAGACCTCAACAGATATAAGAAGATAGAACTAATCCCATGCCTCCTATCAGATCACTATGGAATAAGGGTGGTCTTCACTGGCAACAAAAACAAAAGAAAACCCACGTACACATGGAGGCTGAACAATGCTCTACTCAATGATAACTTGGTCAAGGTGGAAATAAATAAAGAAATCAAAGACTTTTTGAAATTTAATGAAAATGAAGGCACAACATACCCTAACTTATGGGACACAATGAAAGCAGTGCTAAGAGGAAAATTCATAGCCCTGAGTGCTGCCAAAAAGAAACGGGAGACAGCATACACTAACAGCTTAATGGCACACCTGAAAGCCCTGGAACAAAAAGAAGCAAATACACCAAAGAGGCGTAGAAGGCAGGAAATCATCAAACTCAGGGCTGAAATCAATCAAGTAGAAACAAATAAAACCATACAAAGAATCAACAAAACGAGGAGTTGGTTCTTTGAGAAAATCAACAAGATAGATAAGCCCTTAGCCAGACTAACCAGAGGGCACAGAGATAGTATCCAAATTAATAAAATCAGAAATGAAAAGGGAGAGATAACAACAGAAACTGAGGAAATTCAAAAAAATCATCAGATCCTACTACAAAAGCCTGTATTCAACACAACTAGAAAATCTCGAGGAAATGGATAATTTCCTTGACAGATATCAAATACCAAAATTAAATCAGGATCAAATAGACCATCTAAACTGTCCTATAAGCCCTGAAGAAATAGAAGTTGTCATTGGAAGTCTTCCAACCAAAAAAAGCACAGGTCCAGATGGTTTTAGTGCAGAATTTTATCAGACCTTCAAAGAAGACCTAACACCAATACTCTTCAAACTGTTCCACAAAATAGAAACAGAAGGAACAGTACCCAACTCGTTCTATGAAGCCACAATTACACTAATACCAAAAGCACACAAAGATCCGACAAAGAAAGAGAACCTCAGGCCAATCTCTCTTATGAATATCGATGCAAAAATACTCAATAAAATTCTTGCCAACAGAATCCAAGAACACATCAAAACAATAATTCACTATGATCAAGTAGGCTTCATCCCAGGGATGCAGGGATGGTTCAATATAAGGAAATCCATCAATGTAATCCACTATATAAACAATCTCAAAGAAAAAAACCCCATGGTCATCTCATTAGATGCTAAGAAAGCATTTGACAAAATTCAGCATCCTTTCATGCTAAAGGTCTTGGAAAGATCAGGAATTCAAGGCCCATATCTAAACATAGTAAAAGCAATTTACAGCAAACCGATAGCCAGCTTCAATCTAAATGGAGAGAAACTTGAAGCAATCCCACTAAAATCAGGGACTAGACAAGGCTGCCCTCTCTCTCCATATCTTTTCAATATAGTACTTGAAGTTCTAGCTAGAGCAATTAGACAACAAAAAGAGGTCAAAGGGATACAAATTGAAAAGGAAGAAGTCAAACTATCACTATTTGCAGACGATATGATAACATACTTAAGCGACCCAAAGAACTCCACCAGAGAACTCCTACAGCTGATAAACGACTTCAGCAAAGTGGCCGGATACAAAATCAACTCAAGCAAGTCAGTAACCTTCCTATACTCAAAGGATAAGCAGGCTGAGAAAGAAGTAAGAGAAATGATACCCTTCACGATAGCCACAAACCATATAAAGTATCTTGGTGTGACTCTAACCAAACAAGTGAAAGATCTGTATGACAAGAACTTCAAGTCTCTGAAGAAAGAAATTGAAGAAAACCTCAGAAGATGGAAAAATCTGCCATGCTCATGGATTGACAGGATTAATATAGTAAAAATGACCATCTTACAAAAAGTAATATACAGATTCAAGGCAATCCCCATCAAAATCCCAACTTAATTCTTCATAGAGTTAGAAAGAGCAATTAAAAAATTCATCTGGAATAACAGAAAACTCAGGATAGCTAAAACTATTCTCAAGAGTAAAAGAACCTCTGGGGAATCAGTATCCCGGACCTCAAGCTGTACTACAGAGCAATAGTGTTAAAAACCGCAAGGTATTGGTACAGTGACAGGCATGTAGATCAATGGAACAGAATTGAAGACCCAGAAATGAATCCACACTCCTATGGTCACTTGATCTTTGACAAAGGAGCTAAAACCAACCAGTGGAAAAAAGATAGCCTTTTCAACAAATGGTGCTGGCTCAACTGGAGGTCAACATGCAGAAGGATGCAAATTGACCCATTCTTATCTTCTTGCACTAAGCTCAATTCCAAGTAGATCACGGACCTCCACATAAAACCAGACACACTGAAACTAATAGAAAGGAAACTAGGGAAGAACCTTGAACATATGGGCACAGGGGAGAATTTCCTGAACAGAACTCCAATAGTTTATGCTCTAAGATCAAGAATTGACAAATGGGACCTCATTAAATTACAAAGTTTTTGCAAGGCAAAAGACACTGTCAAAAAGACAAAGTGGCAACCAACTAACTGGGAAATGATCTTTACCAACCCTACATCCGACAGAGGGTAATATCCAAGATATACAAAGAACTCAAGAAGTTAAACTCCAGAGAGGCAAGTAACCCTATTAAAAAATGGGGTACAGAGCTAAACAAAGAGTTCTCATCTGTAGAATATCTAATGGCTGAGAAGCACCTAAAGAGATGTTCATCATCCTTAGTCATTAGGGAAAGGCAAATCAAAACAACCCTGAGATTCCATCTCACACCAGTCAGAATGGCTAAGATCAAAAACACAGGAGACAGCAGTTGTTGGCGAGGATGTGGAGAAAGAGGAACACTCCTCCACTGCTGGTGGAATTGCAAGCTGGTACAACCACTCTGGAAAGCAGTCTGGCGGTTCCTCAGAAAACTGGGCATGACACTCCCGGAGGATCCGGCTATACCACTCCTGGGCATAAACCCAGAGGTTTACCTGCATGCAATAAGGACACATGCTCCACTATGTTCATAGCATCCTTATTTATAATAGCCAGAAGCTGGAAAGAACCCAGATGTCCCTCAACGGAGGAATGGATTCAGAAGATGTGGTATATTTACACAATGGAATACTACTCTGCAATTAAAAACAATGAATTCACAAAATTCCTAGGCAAATGGTCAGAACTTGAAAATATCATCCTTAGTGAGGTAACCCAATCACAAAAGAACACATATGGTATGCAGTCACTGATAAGGGGATATTGACCCAGAATCTCGGAATACCCTAGACACAATTCGAATATCAATAGATTTCTAAGAAGATGGAAGGAGAGACCCCTGGTCCTGGAAATACTGGATGTAGGGGAATGCCAGGACAGAGAAAGGAGAGGGGGTTGAATGGGGAAAAGAGGGAGGGAAGGAGGCTTATGGGACTTTCGGGGAGGGAGGAAACGGGAAAGGGGAAATGATTTTGAATGTAAATAAAAAAAAACTTAGAAAATAAAATTAAAAAAAAAAAAGGTTGAGAGCTATTGCTCTTAAGGCTTGTATTACTTCTCAATATCACCACAGGCCAGAGACTAAGTTGAATGAACCCATATGCAGTGGATGGTTCCAAAACACAACAGTGTCTCAGCAAGTATTCTGTGGGTTCTGGAAGCTGGGAAGGTACTAGCATTGCATCAGTTATAGCTTCATGCCATAGATGGGCGTGTAAGACTGCTTGACACTTAGCACCTTTGTAATGGGTCTCTATTTCACCTGAACTTCAGATAAGATGTTTTAAACTTTTTAAACCATCTAATCTGATGTTACTACATAATGAGAAAGAAGCATGGATATATAAATATATATATATATATATATATATATATATATATATATATATATATATATAATCTTTCTACCTTTATTACAAATACTCCTCAAATGGTTCCATCCATTTATCACAGTTTGCCTATATAGAGTAGTTTGTCATTCAAAGGCTCCTTTGTTGTCATAAAAATAATGTAGAAATTAAGGAAGAACAAAATATCTGTACCATTATAGTTAATAAAAATACTTAATGATAAACACAGAAAACTACTAAATGCTCAATTCGGTGGTAAAATTGTGCTCAGGTCAAATCAAATGGATATAAATACGTAATAATTTATATCTCTATAAATATAGATGATCACACAAAGTAGCTCAATCTTTGTATATCTTTATATATTTTAACTATGCAAAGAAATACATAAAATTGACATACTCTCATAATACATATACTAAATGTTGATAACTCAGCTATTTTAACTTCTTAACACTTAAAAGTAATTTGGGAAAACATGATTTAGAGAAATCTTTCAGGAAATATTACTGGTAGAAATTGAATTCGTACACTGTTTTTCCTTAGAAAAAAATTCCATTTAACAAGCAAAATTGTTTTCTGCTTCATTTGGCCTTCCTGTTTCCCTGATACAGTGCTTCCTGTTTGCCTCTGTCTTGTCTTGACTGTTGTGTTTGCTGTATTAGCTGTTGCCAGTGATAATGATTATAACAAAAATAACAATGTCTATAATTTGCTTTGTTCTCTCTTTTGTGTTCAAGTTTCTAGAAGATGTCCACAGGAATAAAACAGTAAGAACTGCTACAATTAATCACACTTAAATTATACACACACATATCATTAAGTTAAAATATTGCTTATTGTAGATTCGATCAGTTAAATGGGAAGCAGGTGCCATTAATAACCGCTGCACTTAGGTCAAACTTTTTCATCTAATTTGTTTTTGTTATCTTCCATCAGTACAATACCAGTACTTGCTAATATACATGGATGTGGCTATCAATAGATGAAATAACAGTAATCTTTGGAATTTTTTCTTTCTCAAGATTGTAAATATGGATTTTCAGATTAAAGTAGCAAATGACTCCTGAAACAGGTATATAAGCAAATTTACAGAGATTAATTCTGCCGAAACTGAATGGCAAAAAGAAAACTTTTGAAAGAGAGCAATATTGGGAGATTATCCTCTATAAAAATGGGAAGTAGAGTGGAGGAAAGCCTTTGCTAATGCCCAGAGGTCATACCTTCATGGAACTGGATCTCAGGGCTCACAGAAACACTATGTCAATTCATAATTCTTTACCAAATGAATAATCATTCCAGTGTGGGGCACAAGTAACACACATCCATCTCAACAAAAAGAAGTAGAGTTTCCTTCCTCTATACCCATACTTAAACATCCTCCTTGAAGGGAACATTTTAGTAGCTCATTCCTGTAACTCTGGTCCATGAGAGTCAAGTGGAAGAATTAGAAGCTTGAGGACAGCCTGGACAACCTAGTGAGTTGGAATATGAGCAACTGGGATTCAAGGCCCGCCTGGCCTATTAATATGGCCCTGTTTCATTAAAAAAATAATGAAAGGATATTCTCAAATGAGAAGAGAAAAAAACCTCAACTTAAAAACTTGTTTAAAGAAATCTAAAATTAATCTTGAGATACTTAGTAGTCTTCCAGATTTATAAAACCATTCACTCACTCTCTGTTTAATCTTAAATGTTTTTATAAGGTTGGACAATTTGGTTCAAAAATAATACTGAATAACAAAGCAAATTTTAGTTGTAATAACCACTTTTACTCTCTTAATCTACATATCATGCTTTTTATTATATATATGATGATGTCACACAGTGCGGCCATGAATGCTTATGCTTTCTTCGCTACTTTTTTTCCATGCAAATACACCAACACTCTTGCAGAAGTTGATAGCAATGGCAAAAGTGGCCATTAAGTCAGCTGCCCGGAATAGTTTAGGTTGTAATGTGTGTGAAGGAGTAAGGGGAAGGAATTTATTTTTTGCCTTCCATTTTATATTGTGAGTTAAATGGCATTTTTAGATAGCCTGATATGAACAATGAAATATTATATCTAATGAATATTTTACAGAGATTCTATTTGACATTATTTTGATTTTTTAATTGTATTTTTGTGTATGAGTATTTTGCTCCCATGTATGTTTGTGCACCAGTTGCATGCCTGAAGCGGTCAGGAGAGGATATTAGATCTCTAGAACTGGAGTTACAAATGGCTGTGACCCGACCCCAAAAGCCGGTGACAGGAATTAAGTATGCGTCCCCTGGAAGTGCTCTTAGCCACTGAGCCATCTCTCCAGCTTCTTAGTCTTATTTTAAAAGTCTTCTCATTTTTTTTAAAGATGGGATGCAATTATGATATGAAAGTAACAATGTCATTGGATTTAAAACATTTTACAAATTAAAAATAGAAGTCAAAAAAATGCAGTCATTTGTCAAAGTCAAAACTATATTGAGTGCTGAAAACATGTTTTGACTCCAGATCTCAATATTCAGTATTCTTCTTTTCATTACATTAGTATGTCTTTTATATTAGTCACAACATCTGGACAAAAATCATCAGTTGAGAAAATTGTGGCACCCAGGCAATTCCCCAGTGCTTGAGAATTGGCATTAAGTTTGTGGATACGAGATCACAGTGGATATCTGTGGCAAGGAGTCATCATGTTCCTTTGACATCCTTTCTGGAGAAGAAGTCTCCTATGTGTTCCTCAAGCCACACTCCCTATATTAATTTTAATGTAAGTGCCTACAACTTCCTGCTCTCTGCAAGAGTATGAATAATTTGAAAGAGGAAATATTTTGCCCTTGACCTTTATATCATCAATGCTTAGCTCCATGCCTGTCTTACTATGTAGCACGAAGCCTGGGTGATATTCAGTGAGCATTTCAAATGGACAAATAAATGGAAAGTCTAGAAGCAAAGTCACAACTCCAGGTCTGTCCTTTAAGATAAATATAAGGCAAAGAATTGATTTTTCTTGTTATTTAGCCTTTAAAAGGGCACCAGATTTTGCTTGATTTTTTTTCCCTTGGGAGATTTGTAGTTTCCTTTGCCCAAAGATTTTGTTAAGGCTAGAACAAGAAAGGTTAGGGTATTTCTCAGGAGTGCAGCACTTCCAAGGCATGTGTAAGGCCCTAGGCTCAACCCAAGTAAAACAGGAGGTAAATGAATGTGGTAATATCCACTAGGTTTTTAAATTGTTTAAAACTAAGATGAATTACTATTCTGATTTTGTGCAAAAACTCATAAAGAATATTTCTTTTTGTTTTTATGTGTTTAAAAATATAATAACTTTCCCTGTGAACTGAAAAAAAAATAGCATCAGTAACTGGAACCACTCAGTTATTCTCAAGACTGTACTAACACATTTCCCTTATTTTCTTGCCATTTTAAATCATCATTATGCAGTGCAACTGAGAGGAATTGTTTCTAGTAATTAGGAAGTCACTCCTTCCTTTGATTTCTGTTATAAAACTGAAAATTTTGGCTAATGTGTCAGTAGTTATTTTCTCAGTCCATGTATTGGGAAAATAAAAACATAAAACTAGAAGAACTATTTGAAAAAGTAAAGACTCAAGATCACCTCAGTGACCACAGAAACTGAGCCTGTTGTATGGGGCCTTTCCCTTGGTGGCTGTGAGCTGGACTCTTCCCTAGTGGAAGAGTTCATTCCTTACCTGCACGTAGTCCTTACCTGCACGTAGTCCTACCCTGATGTGGCCATGAATTCTTTCCGAGCTTCCACTCTCACATTCTCCATGACTACACACAACCTGAGAGTTTCCACTCTCTCTTCCTCTATGACACAGAACCCATGAACTTCTATTCCCCTAATCCAACCCCCAAGAGACAAATAAGGGGAACTCACCTCTCCCTGCAGTATTAGGCAGGTGCTAAGCATGGATAGAGCTAAATTAAAATATAGTAATAATTTAAATAATCATCCAAGAAAGGTTATAAAAATGCACTGTTATTTTGAATGGCTAATTTGGGGTATTACCTTTTTTATATTGTCTACCTACTTCCATCCGATTGATGGAATTCTCTACATTTTGCTAAGAGAAAGTTGAATAGTTCCTCAATGGAAAGTAACATCCTTCATTCCACACTTTGACCTACCAAGTTATTACTTTAAAAAATGCAGATGCAGCAACTCTAAGATACCTGGAACTCAGCAATCAATATAGCTTTATTTCCAGAGCTCTGAAAAATAAAAAGAATAAACAAGTATAAATAAAAAGAATTTCATTAAGGCCGCCTCATTCACCAGACACTTATTTGTGAGTTCCTTTATCATGAACTAGAACTAACTTTCTTTAGTAGCCTACATACTTTTGGATAATCTAATTCTAACAGTTAAGAGTTTCTTTGGGTTGGGAAGTGGTGGCACATGCCTTTCATCTCAGCACTCAGAAAGCAGAGGCAGACAGACCTCTGAGTTGCTATATATGCTATATAGCCAGTTCCAGGCCAGCCAGGGCTACACAGAGAAACCTGTCTTGGGGGGAAAAAATAATTTCTTTGTAAAATCCCAAAGTCATCCTAAAGCATGTATTATTCAAAAAGTCTCACTGTCTGAAAAGCAACATAGTATGAGTTGGAAAAAGATGTACTTATCTCAAGAGAACTCAGCATGCTAAGTTAGACATTGGCTACTTCATTAACTAGTTGTGTGCCTTGAACAGGCCACTTGAGGACTCTTGACCTTCCTTATATGAGAAAGAACAGCAATAAGCCATTCTAAGAGCCTTTGCAGTATAAAATTCAATTAAAGTTCTCTTTTGCTGTTGGTTTGAAAACCATACTTTATTTCATGTAATGAAAAATTATATTAAAATGCATATTAAATAACATCACAGTAGTTTTAAACAGAAGGGGAAAAAAGAAGGAGAGTTCAGAACAGGTTTATTGAACAGATCACAGGGCTGGAGAGGTGACTCAGTGCTTACAGCCTTGACTGCTGTTTCACAGGACTCAGGTTGGATTTTTAGCACCAACAAAATTGACTCAAAACCACATGTTATTATGGTTTCAGGAAATCTAATACCCTCTTCTGGCTTCCATGGGCTCCAGACCTATGCAAGTGGTATATATACATACACACAGGCTAAACTCTCATACGTGTACAACAAAAATATTTTTGAAAATTTAAATATAACTGTATTTAAGTAGGTCAATGCAAGAAATATATTCATTTTAAAATGCCCTTCAAAATTAAAAAAAAAACAAGTAGACACAATAAAAAAGAACTTCCTTTTTATTTAAAGTAGATGGTTTTTATGCAACATGTTCTGACAATGGTTTCCTCTCCCCTAGCTCCTCCAAGATTCTCCCCACTTTTCTTTCCAATGGAATTTACACCCTCTCATGCCTTAGAAAACAAATAGGCATCTAAAGAATAATAATAAATAAAATAAGATACAACAAAAGCAACAAACTAAAATACGGGAAAAAAGCAAACACACAAAACATAAGAAAAACAGTCACAGAAAAAGCATAATATACACATCTATACACAAAGACACACACGTTCAAATACACAGGAGTCCACTAAAAACACAAAACTGGAAGCTATAATGTCTACACAAAGGACATATAAGGTATTTTTTAATGCCCTATCAAAATCTTATGTGACAAAGAACATGAAAGATGCCACTAAGTTCATTATGTATTGGCCATCTAGTACAGAGCATGGGACTTGGCCTTAAGAGTGGTTTGTACACTCAGTTAGACTCCATTGGAGAAAACTTGTTTTTCATTTGCAATTGATTATCAGTAGGAGATAGCTTCTGGGTTAGAAATGAGGGCAGGTGACCACTTCTCCTCTCAGTGCTGGGACCCCATGTGGTGCAGATCCATGCTGGTCCTGGGCATGCTGCCACTGTCTCTGGGAGCTCATATACATCCATCCTGTTGAGTTTAGAGGGTCTTTTTTCCTTAGTGTCCTCCATGCCCTCTGACTCTTACAGCCTTTCTGCCTCCTCTTCTACAGAGGTCTCAATCCAAACTAATCAAAAGAGATAGACAAGTACACTATGTACTCATCAAAGGAAAAGTCCACTAAGATGATGTTTCTATTCTTAGCATCTGTGAAGCAAATACAAGAGCACCCAGCTTTGTGAAAGCAAGATTACTACAGTTGAAATCACATATTGACCCTGACACACTGATAGTGCCAGACTTTAATACCTGACTCTCACCCATGGTCAGGCTATCCAGACAAAAGCTAAACAGAGAAATACTGAAGCTAACAGACATTATAGGACAAGTGGACCTAACAGATATCAACAGAATAGTTCACCCCCAAACACAAAGAATATACGTTTTTCTCAGCACCTCACAGAAAAATTCTCCAGAATCGACCACATGCTCCATAACAAAGTACATCTCAACAGATACAAAAAAAAAAATTAAATAATCCCCTGCTTCCTACTTCCTATCAGATTACTAAGAATTAAAGCTGGATTTCAACAACGACAGAAAGCCTACAAGCTCATGGAAACTGAAAAACTCTCTACCAAATGATTATTGACTGGGTCATGGCAAAAAAAAAAAGAAGAAAAAGAAAGAAAGAAAGAAAGAAAGAAAGAAAGAAAGAAAGAAAGAGAGAGAGAAAGAAAGAAGGAAGGAAGGAAGAAGGGGAGGAAGAAGGAAGGAAGGAAGGAAGGAAGGAAGAAAGAAAGAAAGAAAGAAAGAAAGAAAGAAAGAAAGAAAGGGAGAAAGAAAGAAGGAAGGAAGAAGGGGAGGAAGAAGGAAGGAAGGAAGAAAGAAAGAAAGAAAGAAAGAAAGAAAGAAAGAAAGAAAGAAAGAAAGAAAGAAAGAAAGAAAGGGAGAAAGAAAGAAGGAAGGAAGGAAGAAGGGGAGGAAGAAGGAAGGAAGGAAGGAAGGAAGAAAGAAAGAAAGAAAGAAAGAAAGAAAAGAAGGAAGGAAGGAAGAAAGAAAGAAGGAAGAAAGAAAGGAAAGAAAAAAAGAAATTAAGGAGTCCCTAAAATTCTGTGAAAATGAATGCAAGACTAAAAGGAAAGTTCATAGCACTAAGTGCCTCCATAAAGAAATTAGAACTCATACTAGCAATTTAACAGCACAGCTGAAAGAACTGAACATACTCAAGAGGAGTCAGTGTTCAGGAGATAATCAAATTAGAGCTGAAATAAATAAAATAGAAACAAAGAGAACAATACAAAGAATCAATGAAACAAAGAGTTGTGTCTTTGAGAAAATCAACAAGATAGACAAACCCTTAGTCAAACTAACTAAAGGGCAGAGAGACTATCCAAATTAACAAAATCTTAACCAATCAAAACCAGAGCATAAAAACAGACACTAAGGAAATCCAAAGAATCAATATAGTTTAAAAATATGTGCCTCTCAAAATTGGTAAATGTAAAAGAAGTGGACAAATTTTTTGATAGATAACACTTATCAAGTTAAATCAAGATTAGGAAAACAATTTAAATAGACCTATTATCCCTAAAGAAATAGAAGCAGTCACTAAAAGTCTCCCAAATAAAAACAGCTGCTAGGGACCAGGTGGTTTTAGTGCAGAATTCTACTAGACTTTCAAAGAAGAGCTAATACCAATACTCCTCAAATTATTCTATGAAATAGAAACAGAAGGAACATTGACAAGTTCATTTTATGAGGACAAAGTCACCCTGACACTCAAACTACACAAAAATTAAAGAAAAATTATAGACTGACCTCTCTCTTGAATATTGATGCAAAAATATTCAATAAATACTTGCAAATGAAATCCAAGACCACATCGAAATAATCACCCAACATGACTAAGTAGGTTTCATCCCTGAGATTCAGGAATGGATCAACATATAAAAATCTATCAAGGTAATCCACCACATAAATAAACTGAGAGAAAAAACTTAAATGATCATCTCATTAGATACAGAAAAGGCCTTTAACAAAATCCAAAACCCTTGCATGATAAAAGTCTTAAAGAGATCAGGGAGAAAAGGCACATACCAAACCATAATAAAGGCAACCCACAGTAAACCTATAACAAACCTCAAATTAAATGAAGAAAAGCTCAAAGCAATTTCAATAACATCAGGAGACAGAAAGACCTCCCGTGCTCATGGATCCAAGCAGATCAAAGACCTCAACATAAAACCAGGTACTAAACTTGATAGATAAGAAAGTATGGAAAACACTTGAACACATTTTTCACAGGAGAAAACTTCCTGAATAAAACACCAATAGCTCAGGCACTATAATCAACAACTAATAAATAGGAACTCATGAAACTGAAAATCTTTTGTAAGGCAAAAGACACCATCAATAGGACAAAATGGCAACTCATAGGATTAGGAAAGATTTTCATCAACTCTACATCTGAAAGAGGGCTAATATTCAAAATGCATAAAGAACTCAAAAACTAAACATCAAGAAATCAAATAACCCAATTAAAATGGGGTAGAGAATTAAACAGGGAATTTTCAACAGAGGAATCATATGACTGAAAAACACTTAAAGAAGTGTTCAATATCCTTAGTCATCAGGGAAATGCAAATCAAAACAACTCTGAGATTCCATCATCAAACTATCAGAAAGGCTTAGGTTAAAATACGAGTGACACTCATGCTAGTGAGGATGTGGAACAATGGAAACACTCCTCTTTTGCCGGTAGAAGTGCAAACTTGTACAATCACTTTGGAAATCAATCTGATGGTTTCTCAGAAAACTGGGAATAGATCTACCTCAAGACCTAGCTATATTTTTCCTGGGCATATACCCAAAGTACATTCCACCTTACCACAAGGACACTTGCTCAACTATGTTCATAGCAGCTTTATTTATAATAGCCAAAACCCCTAAACTACCTAGATGCTCCTCCACCAAAGAATGGATATAGAAAATGTGCTTCATTTATACAAGGCAATACTATTCAGCAATTAAAAAACAAGGGCATCATGAATTTTGCAGGCAAATGGATGGAACAAGAGAATATCATCCTGAGTGAGGTAACCCCGATCTAAAATGATATACATGGTATGTAGTCACTGATAAGTGGATATTAGCCAAAAAGTACAAAATACTCATGATACACCCCACAAACACAAAAAAGTTAATCAAGAAAGAAGGCCCAATTAAGGATTCTTGAATGACATTTCAAGGAGGAACAAATAAACACAGGAGGCAGAGGAAGGGAGGGAAGTGGGTGGGAGAGGGGAAGGATCAGGTGTGGGGAGAGCCAAGAGAGTACCAGAGGGCCAGGAGGTGCCAGGGCTGAGGGACTCTCTAGGAAATCCCAGAAACCTGGGATGGGGGAGGCTCCTAGGAGCCAATGCAGGTGACCTTAGCCAAGAAGCTTAACAGTGGGAACGTGGAACCTGAAGAGGCCTCCTCCTGTAGCCAGGCAGGACCCTTAGTGGAGAGATAAGCACAGCAACTCACCTTCAAATTTTTTGACATAAAATTTGTTCTGCCTTAAAAAAAAATACAAAGAAAAAGCATAGTCTAAAGGAATGAACAACCAATAACTGGCCCAACTTGAATCCCATTACATGGGCAATCACCAATTCCTAACATTATTAAGGATATTCCGTTATGCTTAGAGACAGGAGTTTAGCATAACTGTCCTCTGAGAGACTTTACCCAGCAGCTGACTGAAACAGATGCAGAGACCCACAGCCAAACATTGGACAGAGATCGGGGACTCTTATGGAAGAGGTGGGGAAAAGATTGAAGGCCCTGAAGGGGATGGGAATTCCACAGGATGACCAACAGAGTCCCCTAACCTGAACTCCTGGGAGCTCTCAGAGACTGAATCACCAACCAAAAATCATACACAGGCTGCTATACATATGTAGCAGATTACAGCTCAATCTCCATGTGGGTCGCCAACAACTGGAGCAGAGGCTCTTCCTAAAGCTGTAGCCTGACTGTGGCATCTGTTCCACAACAGGACTGCCTTGTCTGGCCTCACTGGGAAAAGATGTGTCTAATCTGGCAGAGATCTAACTCATCAGGGTTGGCCAATACCAGTGGGGTTTGGGAGCACACCCTCTCAGAGGAGAAGGGGAGAGGGGATGGGCGGAGGGACTATGCTAAGACTTAGAGGGTTCTGAAACGTTCTTGAATTTAAAATGTGGGCTTCATGCACAGCATAAAAACAAACTGATTATAAGAGAGTCAGTGCCTGCTTGAAGTACCCAACCAACAGTAACAGAATAAGAGTTGTTCTATGAGTGTAGAATAAGCTACAGCTTATGAAACAACTGAGATGCTTGAATAGATCTGTCAAAACCTATGACCCAGGACCACCTTAAAGAAAGCTTCAAATCCTATACTTCTGCTCTTAGATGCCCACTCTCAGTACTTCCAATATAATTTCATTTCTAACAGACTTGGCAGGACTCAGCAAATTCATTGTACTGCAACATATCTCAAATCGCAAGCTTACCAGCAGGGAGCAACACAATCCAAACACACACCACGGGAGGCCACGGCCTCCTGTACATGCTCACCAGCAAGTGGGAGAGTCAGTTAGCAGCCAGAAGCAAAGGGAGCTCCCTAAGTCTCCCAGAACCAGCTGTTTAATGATTGTCTTACAGAGGGTAGACTAGACCCCCCCCACCTAAAGCTGATTCAGGCATCAAGGCTGATGATGCTATATGTACTCAGCAAAGGAGTAAGGCAAAACAGTCATTATTCAAAAAGACTTTCTGGGGAAAGCACTGTGGAACCCAAAGCTAACTTGAAATGATTTGAAACAAGCTACAAGTAGCTTTGGTTTCGCTATGGTCCCTGGAAGCAAGGCTTGGTTAAAGATTCTTGCACGCAGGCTAGAGTTTACTTGCTTGAACTCCTCTGCCAACACCAAAAGATGGAATGCTCCCAGCATCCTATCATCTTGCCCAGAGATTGATCAAAAGTAAACAGAAGGGTAAGGGCCTCGGTGAGGCATCAAAGGTGGAACCAGGCTGTTATTGATCACGGCACTTCTTTTGTTCCATCATTGTTAGATTTTGCTAGCAGTGTACATAAAGTAAATAAAAATGACTTAGCACCTGATCTATTTTATTGTCCTATAGAAAAACTCAGTTAGCAAGTGAATTACCTGACTCCTAAAATTATCCTAGAATTTTGCCGTAAATTATGGATCTCTTTCAGAGTGAGGTTTCTGACAACTTAATTTTCCACGATTATCTGTATTTTATGGTTCTATTTCCACTGAAAACAGATTATTCTATTGAGGGTACTTATACTTTTGAAAAGCAATATAAATATTCCTTTATAACACTTCTGTATTTTGCAAATTTCCTTTATGTGTGTGGGTGGAAGTACTTCAGGTTTAGAACACCAAGTTAATCCATATTCCACATTCCATCCTGCACCACAATTATTGGCTCATTCTTCTAATTCCACTAATTTATTCAATCCATCAATTCACTCCCTTCCCATCTCATAATAAAATATTCTAATATGTTTGGAATATGGCCTTTAAATGGAGGTGTTATTGAGGGCTCTTTATGCATGTGTATAATGATATTATGCTATAGACACAATTCTGAACCTGAATTTGTAACTCATCACTAAATTTTTAAAGATACAGACACATTTCTAGGTATACATTTATTTGTTATATATGCTGTCTAACAGTCTATAATGTTCATCCACCTTATTTATCTGTTCCTCTAGTGATGAACAGGCACCTGGCTCTCAACTCATCATTACCATAAATAGCAATATAATAAAGAATCTAACACATGTGCCCTCTTGGGTCTCAGTAAAAATAGCCCTAAAATTTCCATCTAAGAAAGAAGCTGTTGAAAGTCAAGGCACATGCTTAGTTACTTTCAGATTTCTTTCTGCATTAAATGTACCTCTCCCTAGGCTTCCCTGAGAAAATGTTACTCTTTGAAAAGTTGTTGCTGTTAAATATCAAATGCATGAAACTACGTAGACAAACACAAGTAAAATACTAGTGAGAAGTGCCTAAAATATTTGTCCAGTCGTTAAATGGGACAAAACAGCTTCTCTGAAGAAATGTTGAGTGAAGTAAAAGAGACACATGCCAAAGCTTCAGATCATAGTGCAATAGTGAAATGGATGTTATGAGAATAACCAATTACATTCTCATTCTGGGTATATTGCCTGCTCCATAGATAGAACCTGTATCTGGAATAGTTACCCAAGTGAAAAACATGTAGCTGGACAGACATCTTAGTTGGACTTTATATTGCTGTGATAAACACCATGACCAAAAGAAAACTGGGGAGGAAAGGTTTTATTTCATCATACAGCTTGTTGTCCATCAGCCAAAGATGTGAGGGCAGGAACCTGGAGGTGAGAACTAGAGCAGAGGCCTTGGAGGAGTGCGGCTTACTAGCTTGTTCAGCCTGCTTTTTTGAAGTAGCCAGAACCACCAGCCTAGGGTTGTCACTGACCCCAGTGAGGTTGATCCTCCTACATCAATTGACTATCAAGAAGATTATCACTACATACTTGCCCACAGACCAATTACATAGAGTCATGTTCTCAATTAAGATTCCTTCTTCACAAATGATCCTAGCTTATTAGGTTGACATAAAAACTAGCCAGCACAACAGGTCCTAGAAGATAATTTACTATAACTCAGCTAATAAGGCAAAATATTAATATGACTACAAAGGACATTTCATTATATTTGTAGACTAGTTAAGTTCCTACACCTCAACCTCCTTGTTGCATTAAGTGGCATCTAACACAGAGACCAACAAATGGTCAAAATGCAGAAAATATGCGACTGAGGAGTGTGCAGCCCTCAATGAGCCTTCTATATGAAAATCATCCCTCTCAGGAACCAGGGATCACTGCAGAAGAGAGGAGTAAAGAGTGCAAGAGTCAGAGATGTGGATGACTAAAAGGAAACTATTTTCCAGACACAATAAACTAGCAGTGATTAAAATGAGCACATGACCTGCACAAGCTTTAAGCCAGGCAAAAATCCCATACAGAAGAGGGAAAGTGGGCATGAAGTCCCACCTCTAGCTGGGTAGCTGTTAGAACTTGAAAGCTGCTGAGAGATGGAGGGTTTGTTTTCTTTAAAGGCAAGGGCAAATGGTAGGTCTAAAGTGTTCCAAAAGTACATAAGCAGCATAAACTGGTCTTAATGAGTTGAAGATGAAAATAAATGAAGACATAATATTTGGTAAGTATGGCATGGGGTGGATATAGGAAGAAACAGGAGATAAACAATATCAAAATAAAATGCATGAAATTCTCAAAGAATTAATAACATTATTTTTTAAATAAAACAAAACAACAGCAATAAAGCAGGACTTCTCATTCCAATGGAAAACACTACATAGCTCAGGCAATAGAAAGACTCAACCATTTGTATGTAGTCCTTTAATCTAGAACATGAATTTTGTTCCTAGAAAACAAGCTGCAGTTAAAATAACATTGAAACTTCACTACCTCTAAGTATAAATGGGAGCAAAATGGGTTCTAGCACATCTTTTTTAAAATGAGTGTAACAACTAGGAATGGTTATATTGTATATTAACACTACTGCATTATGGTAGAGGGCACATTTTACATGTATGATACCCTGGGTTCAGTTCCCACTACACATAACACAAGTTTCAATCATAGTCACTGTTAATCCCAAATTATTCAACAAATACTTAGAAAAATGCAAGAGTCAGCATTTATAAATAATCTCTGTTTTTATTATAGAAGTTAGTGCCAAATAAAATGTTAGAGTATGCTAGCATTAGAAATCACTTAAACATGCACATGTTTTAAGTGTTGCCTTGATTGATTAACTGGCAAACATCCCATGGGCTTTCAGAAAGTCTTTGGTGAAGCTATGGAAATTTAAATTTAAATCTGACCCTGTTTCAGTATATTTTATTGAAATGAAGGAAAATGAGTGCTCTAGATATAGATAAGTAAAAAAATTCAAGATAGATTTTTTTGCCTTCATCTACAGTGAACTGAGCATTAAAATTGTTTCATAAAGTTTATGAGCAGAATTATACAACCTAGTAATGAAATGCAAATATCTCTGTTCATTAAGGCTCAACTGTTTCATCAATTTTTCAGACATAGTTCAGTGGGGACTGATAATTATATTGCCCTGTGAAAAAAATGTTTATTAAGCACCAGCATGAGGCAGCTAGGTGTATCCAATTATACCCATATAATGTGATTTCACATAGTGATTTGATTTTTATTTACTACTTCGTAGTCTTCATTCTACTTGACTTGATGGTGTTTGGCATATTTTCAAAGTGATAAAAATTCATTTAAGTACATATACAAACAGTTCCTAGGAATCTTGGTTTGATGGCATTGTGGATATTGATGCAATATAGTGTTCTAAGACTGAACAAAGAAATGTCATCAAATATTTATTACTTACATAACACACATTTTATACACACACACACAGAGAGAGAGAGAGAGAGAGAGAGAGAGAGAGAGACAGAGAGACAGAGAGAGAGAAAGAGAGACAGAGACAGAGACAGAGAGAGTTTGTTTGAATTCCTAGCTATAGAAAGGAATAAAATAGGAAATAAATATGTCAAACTCCTCACTTGCAGATGCCATAATTCTATACTTTTAAAAAATCTGATTGAGTATACTAAAAAATTCCTAGATCTAATAAGCACAATAAAGTTTCAGAAAATAAAAGCATCATATATTTCAAAAACAGCCTTAATATATACCAACAGTATATTCACAAAGAAAAAATATCCCATTTAAAAGAGCTCTAAAAAATTAAGTACCTAAGGATGCACCTAACTAAACAAGAGAAAATCCCTTACAATGAAATCAAAGAAGATACTAGACAATGAAAACACTTCCAGACTTCTGGAATGGCAGAATTAACATTGTAAAAATGACTATAATGCCAAAATTAATTGACAGATTTATCAATATTTATCAAAATTCTGATATTATATTTTACAATTCTAAAGAAAATAATACAAGAATTCATGTGGAACAAAAAACAAAACAAAGTACTCTTAAAGAATAAGACCAAGGCTGCAGGTATATCAATACATTTGAATTACGTTCTAGAGCTATAGTGAGAAAGTATAGTCTGGTGCTGTATAAAAACAGTCAGGGAGAACAACAAAATGGACTAGTGGACCTATCAGCAAAGCAAGAAATCTGTTTTTTTTTTTTTGCCACCTAATTCTTGACAAATGAGACAAAAGTGTACAGTAGGGGCTGGGAATGGGAGAAATAGACAAAATTGTAATCCACCTGCTGAAAATAAAATTGAATTTATATCTCTCACTTTGCTAAAAATCAATTCAAAATGAATCAAATGCCTTAAATATAAAACCTAAAACACTGCAACTTCTAAAATAAAATATAGGGAATATTCTTCAAGATACTGGGATAGGTACAAAGTTTCTGAACAGGACATCAGTACAAGAGGAACTAGCCTCAAGTGTCAACAATAATTACGGTTTCTGCCAAGCAAAGGAAACTATTGTCAAGCACATTAACAGACCAAAGAATAGGAGAAAATCTTTATAACCAATAACTCAGAAAAATATTCAAAATTTACAAAGCACTAAAGAAATTAAGTACCAAGGAAATAAAACTGTTAATTAACACACGGGCTAATGGCTTGAGTGGACTTAAACAAAGAAACTCAAATGGCTAATAACTATTTTTAAAGGTGTCCAACTTCTCTAGTCATTGGGGAAATGCAAACTACAACTGCTATGAGTACCATCATACCTTAATCAGAAAGGTCGACATCAAGAAATCCTATAGGAAACACTGTACAGGGTGTGAAGAAAAGGAACCCTATTCACCGCTGGTGGGAGTAGGAATAAATACAGATAATACAGAAACCAGTTTGTAGGTTCCTCAAAAAAAAAAACAAACCACAAGTAGAACTGTTATTTGAACCAGCCATTGCCCTTCTGGCCATATGTAACCAGAGAACTCCACACTCTTCCATGCAAACCCCCCCACCCCACCCCCACACGTGTGTTTATTGTTTTGTTTTTTGTTTTTTTACTTTTTTTTTTAAAGATTTATTTATTATCATATGTAAGTACACTGTAGCTGTCTTCAGACACACCAGAAGGGGGCATCAGATCTCATTACCGATGGTTGTGAGCCACCATATGGTTGCTGGGATTTGAACACATGACCTTCGGAACAGCAGTCGGTGCTCTTACCCGCTGAGCCATCTCTCCAGCTCCCTGTTTTTTTACTTTTATAAAGAAATGGAACCAACATAGCTGCCCATCAGCAGATCAACAGATAACAAAAACCTGGTACTTGTATAAAATGGAATATTATTCCTTGTTAAAGAAAAATGAAATTTGAAGGAAAATGAATAGACTCAGAATGTAGACTATTATGCAAGGTCATCCAGTCTCAGAAAAAACAATATATTTTCTCCATCATAGACTGGTTCTCATTATCTAAAAATCTAAACATGTATTTAAGTAAACAAATATATGCATGAATATAGTACAGGAGACAGAAAGAAAAACAGAAAAAGGTAAATTTAAAGAGATGATATTTACTTACAAGTTCACTTAGACACTTTGCATAAGTCTTGTAGCTGAACTCTAAAGTATAACACATTTTCAATGAAAAATAAATTCTTAAATTGTCAATGCTCACATGTGATTCCATGAGGAACCTTTACGCTACTGGGAGATCGAAATTTTAAATTAAGTTATCCATTAAGTATTCCTGTAGGATGCATCTCTTTGTAAGTACTATTAAGTACATCCTCATCTTTAAGCAAGAATTTTAGTGATCCAAATTATACAGCATGAAGACTGTTAGAGGTGTGTTTAAAATATCAAATTGTAAAGGTCTACACAGTCCTAGGCTTAGCTGTAGTTGGAGACAATCCACTGGCTCTCCCTGGTGAGTCCCCCAAACACTCCTGCAGCATCAGCAAGGCTGGGGCATCCTCAGGTTTTCCTGGTTAAGTACAGTTCACCTACCAGTACTCCCAGGTGAGTGTCCTAAACCTGCTGAGTCAGCTTTACATTCCCCGGCCTAGATTCACAGGCCCTGCTTGCCCACCAACTTTCTCTGGTGAGTTTTACCATGCCTGCCCGCACTGGTGAAGAAAACCAATTATTGTCATTTTCCTAAACCAGTATACAAAGTGCATTCTAAATGCTTATCCTTATACCCATAGATACTTAGAGCATCCCCCCCCCTCCACACACATACACACCATCTGCTTCTTTCTGTAGCAGATAGGAGCAGAAAATACACAACAGGTCAAAATGTACAGAACAATTGATGGGTGGCAGTGACAAACCCTAATTAATCTGTTGACAATGAAGCCCAAACACCTAAGGCTCAGAGGACTTTTTAGAAAAGAGGGCAAAATGATTATAAGAGCCAGATAAACAGAGTGTATATGCCATGAGATAACATTCTGGACATATGGCTGGGAACCCACACCCATGAAATCTCAAAAATATAGTCAACGAAATAAGACCTATACAAAGGCAACAGCAGTTGACATGCCAAGGCTGACAGGAAAAATCAACCTTACAAGGCTCCACCCTAGATAAAGAGTTATAGACAATTAATAGCTCTAATTATGAGAGAGAGGCAGAATCAGTCATCTCTAGGGACAGCCCCTTGATAGGTCATCCAATCCCATGCAGTCAACCGTAAACACACACACACATTCAGGCAACACTAGAGACTCAGGAGTCTCTAGGAGGAGACTCTTTACACACACACACACACACACACACAGAGAGAGAGAGAGAGAGAGAGAGAGAGAAACAGACACAGACACAGACACAGACACAGAAAGACAGAGAGAGACAGACAGACACAGAGAGACAGAGAGAGCGAGAAAGACACAGAGAGACAGACAGACACCAAAAACAATAAAGAAGAAAATCATGGTCTTGAAGGGAGTTGGGGGACACAGAAAGAGTTGGAGAGTAGATAGAAAATTCTGGAAATTATGTAAATAGAATGGTCGTGCATTAAAGTTTCCAAAATTTTAAATCAACTAATTTTTTAAACTCTGAAGATATCTGGGAAGGCTGATTTATTGTCCCTGAATTTGAAAACACTGAGAGCTGGGCAGTAGTAGCACACGCCTTTAATACCAGCACTTGAGAGACAGAGGCAGGCAGATTTCTGAGTTCGAGACCAGTCTGGTCTACAGAGTGAGTTCCAGGACAGCTAAGACTACACAGGGAAACCCTGTCTCGAAAAACCAAAAAAAAGGAAAAAAAAAAACTGAGAAACATGTTTGTTATTTTTTTCAATGTATGTTATGATTCTAAATTGTATCATTGTTGATGAATAAATGTACTTTTTTAATAACATAAAGTATACTTATTTACATATAAAACATATGTAAATATATTTTTCATTTACATTTTGTCAATTTAAGCCTTCATAGGCGTTCAACTGTAATATTAGAATTTGTAATTTTAACAAATTAGATATTAGGCATTCCATATTCCTTTATCAACCTTGTTATATTTATGATTAACATCGTAAAATACAGTACACAATGAAAAGACTGCAGTATCAAGATGAATTCCCACATAAGAGAGACTTACCCTTTAACCTCTATGATCATATAATTGTTTCACTTTTGATTCCTTCTTGTTTTGTGTAGTTGATGAAGGGGCATGTCATGCCAGAGTGCACATGTAGAGAGCAAAGCACAATTTGTGGGAGTCAGTTCTCTTCTACTCTGAAGATTTGGAAATAAGGTTCTCAGGCCTCTCATTAGGTGCCTTTATCTGCTGGGCTGTCTTGCCAGGCTCAATCATCTAATTTCAACAGCTAATTTAAATATTATAAAACTCACCTATTCCAAATGTATGAGTCAAGAATATTTTGCATATGAGACTGAGTTTTTATTTTGGGTAAGTGTACCTTTCATAGACATTTTAGTCAGAGTTTTATATATGTATTATTATTGTACATCACACATTGACTGTACCCCAAGTCCCCTAATAGCCCCTTTCGCACCCTCATCCCTTCCTATTAGTCCCAGTTATCCCTTAGACAGATCCAATTCAACTGTTTTGATTTTGAACATCTACATAAAAATCTAAGAATCACTTGGTGTTTATCTTAGATTTGCTTAGTTTGCCTTCTATGATTATCTACAGTTGTATAACTGGCATAATTTTATTCTCTACGGCTATAGACTGGCATGCATGGTAAGGTCCAGGCGAAGTTCCACTTCCTCCCTCTCAGTATGTCTGGATATCATTGCTTACCGGGCTGGGAGGTGCAGATCTTCAGTGAAACAGCTCTCTTAGATGATCTTAGCTTGTGAGCGTATTAACCTATAGCCCTGAACCAGAGCTATATACGGACTTGGAGGAGAGTGGGAAGGAGTTTTCAGGATAAATGGAAATTATCGGCTAGAGTTTAAAGTACTGTGAATGTCTTATTTGTACAGAGAGACATTTCAGGAAACCGAGGTATTTGTTGAGCAGGGGAAAGAGGAAGTTGAACTTGTAGGTCTGTCAAAGATTACTAGACCTTCCCAGGTTGAGGGTGCCTATGGTTGTGCTCCCCAGACAAGGTCAGAGAAGTATAAACCCTGCTGGTAAAGGAAGTCCTCCATTTTGCACCAATCCCAGAGGAGCTATCTGATCATGGTAGACTGAGAGTTTAGCAGGGTTTTCCCACAAGAAACAATTTCTGTTGGGTAAATACACTCCCTTTTCCCTATGTGTTGTTGGACAAGCATGCTGTTTTCATAACTTTGCTAAGGTAAATAGCCAAACAAAATCACTAATTCACAAGTATCTCTGCAAACTGTTGGAGTCCTTTGGGACCCAGATACACTGGAAGGAATATAAACTAGTCTAGCTATTAGGAAAATCATTATAGAGGTTTTAAAACCCCACAAAAAAAAAACCAGACCTTTCATATGACCTATATGAAGCTATATAACCTTATTTGCTGGGCATTTATATTCCTAATAATGTATAGAAACTCCCTTTTTTCCATATCATTGCCAACATTTGTTATTTTCTTAATGATTGTTATTCTGACAGGGGTAAGATAGAATCATGATATGATTTTAATTTGCATTTCTCTGATAGCTAATGAGATTGAACATTTTTGTATGTTTTTTGACCATTTGTATTTTATCTTTTATCTCATTAGCTCATTTGTTGACGGGGCTATTTGATTTCTTATGCAGTGTTTTTGAGTTCTTTGTATGTTATAGATATTGATCCTATGTCGGGTATATACTTGGCAAAGACTTTCTCCCATTATGAGGGATGTCTCTTCCCTTAACTAATTCTTTCCTTCACTGTAGAGAAGACTTTTAACTTCATAAAGTCCCTAGTATCAATTGTTGGTATTATTTCCTGAGAGACTGAGTCATACGCAGTCTTTGCTTGTCTGTGTCTTCAAATGTTTTCCTTACTTTTTCCTCTAACAGTTTTAGGTCTTTTATCAAGGTCTTTGTTCTACATGGGGTTACTTTTGTGCATGGTGACAGATATACTTGAACAGAGAGAGATCATATTATTTATATAAATTTCACATTTAAATTTTTGAATCACTAATTAACTGTGTTGATTTTAAAATATCTCTGTTCTCTTTTGGAAGTAGGTTGACAACCAATCATTTAACAAATTCTTTTGAGGAAACCTAAAATCACATTATATTATTTAAGAATTGTCTCTAATCAATTTTATTCACTTATTCCTAAGATTATAGAGATTCTTTTTCTTCATCTCCCAAATCAACATGGGATTGGGGGAATTGGGGGGAGGATTGGGATTCGGAGTGTGTGGCTGAGAAAAGAGCAGGGAGCAGGATATAAAGTAAATAAGGAAAAAAATAAAGTAAATTTAAAAAAACCCTGTAGATTACTTCACCTCCATGGAGCACATTGGACCTTCATCAGAAGATTCCTGTATCTGCATTATCTTAATTTTTCATTCTTATTATGTAATCTGCTCATTTTTGCAGATAATATCTATATTAACTGTGGTGGTAGTGTGTCAAAACCTACTTGATAAAGGCAACAAAAGGTAGGAAGGATTGTGTCTGTGTGTGCATTTGTTTGTTTTCTCATAGTTCAGTCCCTCATGGAACAGAAGTCGTGGCAACAGGAGCTTTAGGTAGCTGTTCACACTGTATCTGTGTCAGGAAAGAGAGTAAGGAATCTAGTTTGCTTTTTTTCCTTTTTATTCAGTGCAGGACCCCAGCACATAGAATTAGCCTCCAAATTCAATAAATTTGATCTAGATAGTCCCTCACCATGGAGCTAGGAAACACAGATTAGAAACAGCACATGTGTTTGTCTTTCTGTGTTTGGGTTATATTATTCCATATAATCTTTTCTAGGTTCATTCATTTGCTTCAAGGCTCATGATTTCACTTTTCTTTACAGCTTAATAATATTCCGTTGTGTTTAGGTACCTCACTTTCATTATTCATTGACGTGTGGGAGGACATTTTGGTTGTCTCTATTTCCTAGCTACTGTGAATGGTGTCAGTGAACACAGCTGAGGGAGTAAGTGGAGTAGGATGGCAGGGTTTGGGGGCCTATACTGAGGAGTGGTATAGCTGGGTCATGTGGTAGATTTACTTTTAGTATTTTTGAAGATTCTCCATACTGATTTCCTGGGTAACTATACTAATTTGCAATCTCACTAACAGTAAAGGATGGTCCTTTTTTCTGCACAACCTCAATAGCATTTGTCAATTGTTGTGCTGATTTTTTTTTAATTTACTTTTTTTCCTCTTATTTACTTTATATCCTGCTCCCTGCTCCCCTCTCAGTCACACACTCCCAATTCCAATCCTTCCCCCAGACCCCCTTCCCTTTTCCTCTGAGCTGGTAGGATCTCCCCTGGGTATTCCTCAACCGTAGCACTTCAAGTCTCTACAAAGCTAGGTGCTTCCTCTCCTATTGACGCCAGTCAAGACAGTTCAGCTAGAAGAACATATCCCACATACAGACAACAGCTTTTGGGATAGCCCTCGTTCCAGTTGATCAGGACCCACGTGAAAGTGAAACTGTACATCTGCTGCTTATGAGCGGGGAGGCCTAGGTCCAGTCCATGTATGTTCTTTGTTGGTGGTTCGGACTCTGAGAGCCTCAAAGTTCCATGTTAGTTGACTCTGTTGGTCTTCCTGTAAAGTTTCTCTCCCCTTCCGGGTCCACAATCCTTCCTCCTTTTCTTCCACAAGAGTCCCCAAGCTCCGTCCACTGTTTGTCTGTGGGTGTCTGTATCTGTCTGAGTCAGCTGCTGGGTGGAGCCTCTCAGAGGACAACATGCTCCTGTCTACAAGCGTGACAGAGTGTCATTAATAGTGTTAGGGTTGGTGCTTGCCCATGGCCAGTTATCGGTTGGCCATTTCTTCCTTCTCTGCTCCAACCCTTGTGCCAGAATTTCTTATAGGTAGGATAATTTGGGGTTTGAACGTTTTGTGGATAAGTTGGTGTCTCTATCGCTCCACTGGGGTTCTTGTCTGGCTACAGGAGCTGGCCTCTTCAGATTCTATATCCCCAATGTAGTGAGTCACAGCTAAGGTCACCCTCATTGATTCTTGGGTGCTTCCCTTATCATAAGCCTCTGTCTTGTCCTGGAGATGCCCCCCCCACCTCTTCACCTCCATCAATTGCAGATTTCCATTCACTTTCATGGCCATCTAACCATCTCTCCTGCTCTTCCCCATACTTGATCCTGATCTTCCCCATTCACTTTCCTATCCTCCATCCCTTCAAGTTCCCTCCCTCCATTTGCCTCTTATGACTATCTTGTTCCCGTTTCTAAGTGACATTCAAGCTTCCTCACTTGGGTCTTCCTTCTTGTTTAGCTTCTTTGGGGCTGTGGAGTATGGCATGGTACCTTTTTTTTTTTTTTGGCTAATATCCACTTATAAGTGAGTATATGCTATGCATGTCCTTTGGGGTCTATGTCACCCCACTCAGGATGATAGTCTCAAGTTCCATCCATTTGCCTGCAAAATTCATGATGTGTTGGTTTTTAATAGTGAGATAGTATTCCACTGTGTAGATGTACACTTTTCTTTATCCATTCCTCAGTTGAGGGACATCTAAGTTGTTTCCAGTTTCAGACTATTATGAGTAAAGTTGCTATGAATATAATTAAGCAAGTGTCTTTGTGGAATGTTGGAGTATATTTTGGGTATATGCCCAGGAGCAGTATAGATTGGTCTTGAGGTAGAACTATTCCCAGTTTTCTGAGAAATCACCAAACTGATTTCCAAATTGGTTGTACAATTTTTCACTCCCATCAATAATGAAGAAGTGTTCCCCTTGCTCCACATCCTAATCAGCATGTGCTATCTCTTGAGTTTTTGATCTTAGCCAGTCTGATGGGTGGAAGATGGAACCTCAGAGTTGTTTTGATTTGCATTTCCCTGATGGCTACAGACTTTGAACATTTCTTTTTTTTTTTTTTGGTTTTTCGAGACAGGGTTTCTCTGTGTAGCCTTGGCTGTCCTGGAACTCACTTTGTAGACCAGGCTGGCCTCGAACTCAGAAATCCTCCTGCCTCTGCCTCCCAAGTGCTGGGTTTAAAGGCATGCGCCACCACCGCCCGTGAACATTTCTTTAACCAATGTGACTGGGGTGAGATGAAATCTCAAAGAAAGTTGTGTTAATTTGCATTTTCCTAATTACAAGGATAATTAATTCTCTTCTCCCCTTCAACGTATGTTATTTTTGTCATTTTTATTTTTAATAGACATTGCCTTTGAGCTTTTAAATAAACTACCAGATTTTTTTAATCTTCTCCTCCCTGGTTAAAAGATCTGGATTCCAATGTTCCACTAAAAATTCCCCGTGAATCCTCTGTCCTCCTAGCTAAGCTGAGGACACTGTGTCTTCATCCTCAGTTGAACATCTCTTCTTCCTTTGGCCTCCTCTTCAGCTCTCTCACATTCTTGATCATAGTTCTCTGATCACAAGGTTTTGTCCTATGGCTTTACTACTTATTTCAATCTCCTTTGTAGTTACTAAAATATCACGTAGATAAATAAAAGTAAAAAAAATGACTGTGCCACTTCATACATTTTTATAAAGCATATTCTCCAGTTTATCAAACACTCAAGTTAGGAATGAAAACATTGCCAGCATGAAAGACTCAGATTTCATTTTTCTCCTTCCACAAGAAATGCCTGTTATTCCTATGACCATTTCCATATATGTGACTCCACTGAAATTTCAATGCTTGACATATCGTCAGAAATCTGTGATTCCTTCTTAATTTCTTCTTAGTAGGCAGGCATTCCTATCTAAGAACAGACTTTAAATATTTCATATTGTTTCCTTTTTTGTCCTCATGGTACTACTACTATGTTTCAAGCTAGGCTTTGCAAGCATTCTGCCTGTTCTTGTAAATAAAGTTTTATGTGAACATAGCTACACTAATTTACAAATTGACTTTGGATGCTTTCTTGATTTCAAGGCAGCCATGTGAATAATTTCCACAGAGTTTATGAAGTTTAAAAAGCCTATAATGCTGACATTCTTACCATTTTCAGAAGTATCAATCTGTGGATTAGGCTTTAACTATTTTACTCCAGGTCATGGTACTGACCTTTTGTCTGACTATATGGAATCTAGGTTCCTATCTGCTTTCTTTACAAAGCTAGCCAAATAAAGACGTTAAAACATTTCTACTTGTTTCTTCTACTATACCTTTCTTCAGCAGCTTCACTTCTTACTTTTAACTGTCCTTTAATATGCTTTACAAGTCCTTTATTTATAGCTATATCCAACTCTTAATAAGATATCTCCATCTTCCTGTCATGAAAGCATTTTCTCTTCTATACTGCCTGCCTTATGCATCCTTTTGAAGTTTATATACCCTTCACATCTGGATCAGGCTCTTTTTCCTCCAGGCAACTCCAAATCCTCTTATCTCCTCCTCCTCTGCTGTCTGTAACACATGGAGGTAATATCATTAAACCTGACTCTTGACTATCATCTGAAACTATTTATTTATAGGTATGAAGCTCTCCCCCAACACTGTATTTTAATTTTTCTTCTCTAGAATCCACTGGGCATGTAGTGAAAATTTATTATATGCTGGTGTCTTTGACTTGAGGCTTCATGCGTAAATTATTATTAGCAATTTAAATTGTTACTCGGAATTGATGTTATAATCTCTGTTACTATGGCAGACTCATAAAATTACATTTTTTGTTTGTTTGTTTTGCCCTAAGTCGTATCAGGGAATAGAACCTAAGAATTCTGGTGACTGAGAAAACACTGGTGAAGAAAGCTGTCTTAGTCCACTTAGTGATGATAAACACCTGAGAAGTGATGATTTATAGAAAATACAAATGTAATGGCTCTCATTTCCAGAAAAGTCCTTAAACTAGCCAGAATAAAAGCCTTCTTACTATTTCCTCCCACAGTGAGAGGCAGATGGGGGTGGGGATATGAAAATTTGTATTTTTAAATGAATTCTTTCCCAAGGTAGCATCGTCAACCCATCCGTAAAAGCAAAGCTGTCACCATGCCCAATAACCAATTACCATTACTATCTCTTAATATGATTAAGTAACAATGCTATTTATGCTATATTTGGAAGAGAAAACATTCAAACACAAAAAAAGAAACTTCTACAGAGCATTTTAGCTCAACATGCCTTTACTTCTGCTTTAAATCACCTCCAACTTATTATTATACCTACCGTGATTTCAAAATGGCATTTTTCACATTCAGTGCATACATTTTCTTCATTGGCAGAATATTTATTTCCCTAGTACTTACTTAATATATCTTACAAACCACATATTGGGTCATTTTTCAATCATTTTTTTCTGGTCTCCAAAAGTAAAAAAAAAATAGAATTTATTATAAATATCCACAAAAATAGCTTGTGAAGAGATTGAATCAAAATGGAATATAAAAATCCACAGCAATATGCATGCATGTACTTAGAAAACTTTATCAAACCAAACAACAAAAAACTACATTAGAGTTAAGAGTCTGCGTACTGCTAAAAATAATCCATACATCAAAATCATCAAAAGCAGCATTTCTACAAAACAACTTCTGTAAACAAGTTTGTAAATATTTCTTCAAACTTCTGAGAAAAAAATATTATGGAGATTGAGTCTAATACTTAGTCTTTAGTACTTAGGACTCTGAGCCTCCAGAGAATCATGGTCAACCTCCAAAAACAAGTTCCTTGAGTCAAATGGAGAAAATAACTGATCCAGGCTATATCAGCCTAGAAACTACTGCAGTGCTGTCCAAGAAAATATTTTGAAAGTTCCTTGTAACTTAAAGATGTTTGGTTGTAGTGTATTACCACCTGTAAGTTCGGATATTCCATCAGAAGAACTGAAAAGGCAGGCTAGTGGGCCCAGAACCTCCAGCATATATATATATATATATATATATATATATATATATATATATATATATATATATATATATATATATGCTCCAGCTTTCAAACTTTAACACATATTAACACACACACACACACACACGCATGCATACACTGGTGTACAGGGGGCACACAGACGCAAGTCTTAAGGTACAAGTCCCTTGTCTCCTAAGAGCCTGTTCTTCATTCCTTTCATTTTGTATTTCTGTTGGTTTGTTTGCTCTTTTTGCCTTTTGCTTTTTTTCATGGAGCACAGAGATATAGACCATACCCTTGCCCTGACTCCTATGGATGATTATATAGCAGTGCTGGCCTTTTAACAGGGTGTCCCCTATGTCCTTTCCCATCATTTGCTGTCATTCTAAAGTCTGAAGGCAAATGACACTAAGTGATTCAGCTCTAAACTACCAAATGTTCTTTCTGAAGGTTTGTAGAACCTGGAACATCTGGTGGTCTTCAGAATAGATAAGATTCTAGAAGGTTCTTCCTGATTCCTTTATTCTATGTATCAATCACCCAATGCATATAAGTTGCTGTGGGGTTTAACTTGCAGAAAAGAAATATGTCCATATAACTAGCCCTAAGGAGTTGAGGACACAGAGGAGGTGGGGCAGGGGAGGAACACGTATTCATTCTTCTGAAGGAGGAAATCCCTGGCTACCATGTTAGCGAGTTTTCAACCATTGATCTGGGCACATCTGTTATCTTCTTATAAAAGAGCTTAGTGCCTCTGAATCCCCTAAGATGGAGTTCTGAGATACTAACCCTACCTTCATCATCTCAGGATGCCTGACCTTGAATAAAACTGATTTCTTACTCATTTACACTGGTCTCCTGAGTGCCATCCTCAGAGCTCAGAGCAGCTGGACCTGAGACTAGTAACCTTTCAAAGCATACAAAGGTTGATGCAGATTTGAGTGAGTGGCCTCTGGGACAGCAAGGTTCTCTTTGCTTTCTTTGTGCTGATGGCAGAGTACTGCAAGGTGCTGTTTGTTCCCAGGGTGTTCTGCCTAAACCCTTTTTTGCACTTTCAAGCTTTGAGAATGACCTTTCCCCAAGGTCTTTTGGGCCTCTGTTCAGGGACTAGAGGGAGGAAACATGACACCAAAGTGAAGGCTCTGAGTAAATGTAAATTCATCTTGGGTTCTGCTCCAGCAGATTTCCTGTCGTTTAGCAGCACTATGAATTTTAATATGATACTTATTGCAACTCAGTGGCTCACTCTTAATCTGCAGTCTTTGGGAAGTATTGATCATATTCACCAGGTCACAGAAGTGTCCCTGCCGCAAGTACCAAAGCTTTTTTATAAAGTAGCATATTCAGTTTTAGTGTGAACTCTCAGCTACTCTACCCTGCTTTCTAAAAATGTAGCCCTGATGTTGAGGTTCAGTCTTCTCTATTTCATCCTGACTTCTACTAAGTTTTAACTGCAAAAAACATTGTCACTTCTAGTAACGGATCAACTTAAACTTCAACTGATGCAATATTGTGATGGCTGTCAAGTTGATTAGAACTGGAACAAACAGGGAGGGGGGTGGAATGGGGAACAGAGGGAGGGAAGGGGGCTTATGGGACTTTCGGGGAGGGAGGAAATTAAAAAACTTAGAAAATAAAAAATAAATAAATGGAAAAGGAAAAAAAAAAGAACTGGAACAAACTAGAAGACAAGCCTCTGGGAAGGTATATGAGGGTGTTTCCTGGAAGGGTCACCTGAGGATGAAGACAGTCCCCTGAGTGAGTGGACAACACCTTCCCACTGTGACCTTGAGAAGAACAGTTCAAGGGAAAGCTGTTGTGTTGGGCTGTTTGCCTCCATTCCTTAGTAGTACTTGCATCTACTCCACTGCTGCGTTTGCTGCTGTTGCTGTTGCCGTTGCCAAGGCAATCATTCACTCACGTGGAAAACCAGCCTGTACTTTCCAAAGTTCACTGAAGACTGGTAGTCCTCCGAGAAGCCACCCAGATTTCAGGGCCAGATTGGGAGTGTTGCTGCATCCAGCTTCACAGACTGAGCAGCTTCTGTGTTCTCATCCTCCTCAGTATTCGGACAGCCATTGTTGGACTATGACTACCCACTGAATACCGCATGAACCAATCTCATAAGCCCCTTTGTAGTATATATTCATTATCTAAGTTCGTTTCCTCTAGAGTATCCTGGTCAGTGCAAATATATTCCCAAGCATTCTATTCAGAGGCCCTCATGTGTTAATTTCTTAAAACACTGAGAACTCAGTATCATAAAACTAAACATCTCTGTGTAGGGAGATGTAGGCACTAACTAAATTATTACAGGTTGAATCTCACATTGTTATTAAGGGTCATGCAAAACTGAAATGCCGGACTATGAGAAACACATCACAAGAGTTTGTGCACCATCATGTGATTACTCTATGAATTATCGATACTGGAACTTAGAGCTACAGGATGAATGAGGGATTGGCTAGGCAAGGTGCAGAGGGGAATATATACCATTTAACAAGTAAAATGAGAAACCCACTGTGTAGATGCATTATCCTGGGTGAATAGAAAGTTGAAAGAGTGTGGATGAGGCAGAGAATAAGTGGTGGCTTTGGGGTGGTGGATAAGAAGACACTGTGGCTGTCAGTACTATCTTCAAGTTGTCTTGCCATTGTCTCAGTATTCATCCTTTATTTAGCGCTCCTCAAGAGCAAGATCAAACATGCTCTCTCTGATACTGCGCAGTCACTATTCGCTCCCTCTGATACTGCACAGTCACTATCCACTTTTTTTTAATTTATTTATATTCCAAGTGTTATCCCCTTACCCAGTTTCCCCCTCTCCCAGAAAACCCCTCTCTCTCCTATCTCCCCTACCCCTGCTTCTATGAGGGTATTCCTCCACCCACACACCCACCCACTCCCACCTCCCCGTCCTCGATTCCCTTACATTGGGGCATCTATCAAACCTTCATAGAACCAAGGACTTCTCCTCCCATTGATATCAGACAAGGCTGTCCTCTGCTACATATGCAGGCAGCGCCATGTGTACTCCTTGGTTGGTGGCTTAGTCCCTGGGAGCTCTGGGGAGTGGGAGGTCTAGTTGGTTGATATTGTTGTCCTTCCTATAAGGTTGCAAACCCCTTCAGCTCCTCAGTCTTTCTTTAACACTTCCAATGCTATATCCTGCACTCAGTGCAGTGATTGACTGCAAGCATCTGACTCTGTATTTGTAAGGCTCTGGCAGGGCCTATCAGGAGACAGCTATATCAGGTTCCTCCCAGCAGGCCTTTCTTAGCATGCACAATAGTGTCGGAATTTGGTGACTGTATCTGGAATAAATCCTCAGGTGGAACAGTCTCTGGATGGCCTTTCCAGTTGGTACAATCACTCTGGAAATTAGTCTGGAGGTTCCTCAGAAAATTGGACCCAGCCATACCACGCCTGGCCATGTACCCAGAAGATGCTCCAACATGTAATAAGGACACATGTTCCACTATGTTCATAGATGCCTTATCTATAATAACCAGAAGCTGGAAAGATCCCAGATGAAAGATTCCTTCAACAGAGGAATGGATACAGAAAATGTGGTATATTTACACAATAGAGTGCTATTCAGCTAAGAAACAAAGAACAACAGGGCTTGGAGTATCAGTATACCCAAGGGCACGTCTGAAGTGCTGTAACTTCCTACCACTAAGCTCCACATCCTAATGTTACACCACCTCTCATCATTCTGCAGGCTGGTGTCTAAGTCTTCACACTAAAACTCTAAATGTGTCACGCCCACGGAATAATTCTATCTCTCCCAGGAACACATATTAAAGTTCTTTCTTCATGGACTTGGGCAAGCTCTTCAACTTTAGTAATATAGTTTCCTTAAAGATGGCATTAGTGACCTACTTCCAGTAGTTTGTTCCTTATCTCATTTATATGTTATAAATGTATCCTATATGTTCATTTCCTGATGATATATGGAACTTTTCACTTTATATATTTCATTACCCAGATCTACAACTAATTTTCCCTAATTGTCCATGTAACAGAAACTATGTATGTATTTCCATGCCTTGCCTCTATGCTTGGCAATGTCACCTTCTTTGGATAATTGTCTACTAACAAATATCCCAAAGCTGGGATTCCAACATTTATGGTTATAATGTCATCACTGTGAGAAAAACTAATTGCAGTTTGTCTACTAGTCCATGAAGGACAGAGACTCAACTGTATCTTAACCCTCTTCAAATGAATCCAGCACAAGTCAACAAACCTCCCCAATGAAGCCAAAGGCACATGATGAGTAATGATTTTCATTCTTTATATATCACTGAGGGTTTTTATCTATCACATAGTAATAACCAAAAAAATTTTCAACGGGTGAGCAACAGAAACAGAAAAGGCAAATATGTTGAAGCCAATAAACTATAACTGATAAGAACTAAAAATGTTACAGATGATGTTTTAGAAAAATGGAAGGAGGTAGTAATTGTCAGAAAAGCAGATTATTTGTCACCATCTTGACAATGAGCAAGTTAAATAACCTGTTGTATACTGTTTTCCCATCTTTAAAATGAGAACCAACTCAGAAAGGGTTGTATGTCCTGAGAGCTGAGGAGTGACTGCTATAAATTTCTAGAATGCTATGCTAACAAAATTTAGAATCATCTGAACAGAATATCATGATCAACTCTTAGATTCTTCTCTGGGGAGCAGATGAGGGATTTTGCAGAAATGGGGTCATGTATATGAAAACCCTGATTAGAAAAACTAAATCTACTCATTCAACACCATATGACATTATGTCAACAAATGAAGAGAGACAACACAGTAAATTTCAATCACAGTCTAGACAGTCAAAAAATTTCTTTCCTAAAGCCAGAGAACATTATGGAAGGGGGTATGGAAGGAATGTAAAAGCTGAAGAATGGGGGGAGTCCTAAGAAAAACTGTCATCCAGATATAAAACACAGCTATTAGAATCACACAGCAATGATGGACACTACAGACAGGCCCTTCAACTTTTCCTCACTGATACAGGAGGTACCCATGAGGCCCTGTCCCTTCCTAGGAGCTGTTGACTGTTAATGTTTGCCATGAGAAAATGAGGTGTCATTTCTCCTATTATGCAATCACCAGAACTAGTTGAGAAAATGAAGGGATTCTTAGGAAACAGTGGGTAGTAGGGGCTGAATGTAGTTACAATACATTGCTTGTATGTATGAAATTGTCAAAAAGGAAAACAGCAAAAATAATTTTTATTTCCTTTGGCTTTCTCCAGGTTGCATAGTAAAGAAAAGGTACTCAATGCAGTTTCATCAAGAATTATTGCTTTTATTACTTGTAATACCTCCATGGCTCAGAGGTTCACTTGATGGATTTACAACACAGTAGCCTTTTCAATGCAAATAACAGAACACATTGACTTCTTTCTTTACCAGATTTGAGAGCTGAGTCAGGTCATAGAACTTAGGCTTTTTCTTTCCACCATTCATCTCAGCTGTCCTTGAGGACTGTGTATAGTTCTTTCCATTGTATCCAAAGATGAGAAAGATGGGAGAGAGGTTAATTACATATTTATTCCTTAATCAACTATTTTCCTAGACAATGTGGTTTTACACTGGCCATGTCAGTGACATATTTTGTTTTCCCTATGTAATTTGAATTTTCTACAATGACTTTTTAATACGCTTATGGGACTTTCGGGGAGGGAGGAAACGGGAAAGGGGAAGTGATTTGGAATGTAAATTAAAAAAATAAAATAAAAAAAAGGTATAAACATCAATGTGGTGATTGATTTGAATGAGAATGCCCCTCATAGGCTCAGATGTTTGCATACTTGGCCCCCAGCTTGGGGTGGGCGGTATTTAGGTAGGTTTAGGATGTATAGGCTTGTAAGAGAAAGTATGTCACTTGGGGTGAGCTTTAGGGTTTCAAAGCCACACACCATTCCCTGTTTGCTCTCTCTGATGATTGTGGTTCCAGATGTGAGCGCTCAGTTTCTTGCTTCTACTGCCATGTCCCTGCTCCACTATCATGGGCTCTAAGTCTTTGATTTTTGATGCATCTAAAACTGCTGTAAGAATAAATTTCATCAATTTATCATTTAAGGCAAATGATAAAATAAATATTAATAACAGAAATGATCAAAACAAATGAGTAAGAATACAGTATCAGTGATGAATCAGGAATATCACTACAGAATCTGAAAAGACTAATGTGGCCATAGCCATACAATCCCAAACATGCGGATCTCATCTATTAAGACTGACAGTATTATAAATAGAACTATATCAACACACCTAACAACCAAGATGAAATGTGAAAATCCTCTGAATATCACAAACTTAAACATAAGAATTCAATATAAGAAATATTCAGAAACATTTGTGACCCAATAAAGAAATCATGGAATGTAAAGTATAAACTAATGCTGTTTGTTATATCAAAATACCAAGTGTAAGCATGTGACAGAATCAAAGGAATATATTTTTAATAAAATTAAAATCAAGTTATTTTTGAGATGCTCTTTGTAAATTCTGTGGTAACCACAAAGGAAAAACCTATACTATATATAGAAAAATGATAAACAGGAAGACATCATAAAAATACCAATATCTAAAAAAATAAAATCATTAGGGTTACTTTGGTCGTGGTGTTTCACAAAAACCAAAGAAAAGTAACTACTACATTCTCCGCATTTTAAAAAACATTCAAGACCTGAGGGGACACAAGGTCTACATTGTCCTTCTTTCAACAGTATGACTGTAATATCTTTGAGCCAATCATCTCTGACAAGATGAGATCTTAGTTTTACCGCAATTTCCCAAGAATGATATTCCAAATTAAGGCTTCTTTTAGTCCACACTATTCTGCAAAACAAAATTGCCTGCCTAAAATCTACTAGACAGCTTGCCGATTTGTCTTAAAATGTACTTGATGTAGAAAAAAAATAAAAAGAGCTTGTATATATTGATCTATTTCTTTTTTCTACAGAGAAGACTTAGTTATTTTTTGTATTTTAAATACCACCACTAATCATATAATTAAAATATGTTCCTAAGTGTAGAGAGTCCACATAAACATTGAGAAAAACAGAAGGAAAATGGTAATTATACAAAGTCAGAAAAAGTTCAGTGTTGATTTGTATTATTAAATGGAGCCTTCGCAACAGTCACTTTGAATGTGCCATACACTTAGATTTCCTCCAGAGCTGAAAGTGCATTATTCAGATCTAATAGTGAATTCTTCATATTTGTTACTTGATAAGAACCTTGGAATAAAACTCTAGTTAACATGGAATAGAGTCTTAACTGCCAGTATTCTCATCAACATCATGAGACACCTTCTGTATTAGACGCCAGTGGACTCACATAGTTTTACATCCTGTTTAACTTCTGAATCCTAAGTAAGTCCATCCTCCATAGATCTTAAACATTCTCAAGAAAATATTACGTTTGCTTAAAACATGTTAGGCCATAGTATAGATACCACTTTGTTTTACTCAAAATACTCAAACATACTTAAAACAATATGTCATATTAAGATTCTAGAAAGAACACAGGCAAAACTTTAAAATATAATATTTGTATTAATTCTTTGCAAATTTCATACATGAATGCAACATATTCACCTCCCACTCCTGACCTTCCCATCTTTTACCCTTGACACAAACTTCTTACTATTTTTGTTCTCATTCTGTAATCCACTGGGTCCAATTTGTGCTGCCAGTAGGTTCAGGGCAATTTCCTAGGACTTGGTTAAACTACCAGGGACTCAACCTTAAATAAAATTGACTCTTTCTCTCTCCTAGGCACCATCAGCTTTCCATAGACCCTCAGATAGGGGGTGGAGCTCATCAATCCCTACTCCCTCAAAGCTGAAATGATAACTGGGTTGATCTTGTGTAAGTCCTGTACATGCAATCACAACTGCTCGGAAAGCTTTTTGATAATGTCCAAAAGATACTGTTTCACCTCCATCCTCCCCAACAGTCCTTCCACTCCTTCTTCCATAATGTTCTTTGACACTGATATCCCATTTATGCCTATCTCTCAACCTTTATTCTCTGCACTTTAAGCAACTGTTGTGAGGTTCTTCATTAACAGCCATCACTGCAGAAATTTTTTTGATGATATCCAAGAGCTACACTAATTTGTGAGTATAGTGACATGAATTTGGAAGATTGTTTAATAAAATGTCCATTTAGCAAAATAGTAATATGGCGAGTCATCCATGGATCTTGGCCATATTTACAATACCAGGTGGGTGTTTCTTCCTTTGTAGTGGATATTATACCACATAACATTTGTAATACTACTGTAACCATGGGTATATCTTTCCATGCCTTTCATGACTGCAGTTTATAAGGTTTGTATGTGAATCAAGCTACTGATGACTTTTCATGACCAGAATCCTGCCTAGCACCTTCCATCACTATGAAAGTTAGTCATCAGGAAGAAAGCTTCATACCAACTTGATTTCTTTATGTGACCAAAGTGTGTGGCATCTTCAACAACAAAGTCCTCCGATCGACTTGGTGAACAATGTTGTTAGCCTGTAGTGTTTTAAGGGTCTCAGGACACATCTGACTAAGACCTTGAGGAGAGATATCTCATACGTGGCATTGGCTTTTTATCTGGCAACTAAGCAAAAATTTTAAAGACAGAAAATGAAGATACAATCTTAGATGAGATCTGGCCATACTCAGAAATTTGGTCTTGAGATCTTAAGGATATACATATTTACCGAGTTAAAGAAAGAAGCACAGACAAATATATCTAAAGATGACATGTCCCACATGCCTTACCCTTCATATCATGCAACCCTCCTCATGCTACAACACATTAATACAGCTCTTCCTGTTGTGGTGACCCTCAACCATAACTTTCTTTTCACTGCTATAATTTTGTTATTGTTATGAATAATAATGTAAACAACTGTGTTTTCCAATGTATTACCATTGAATCCCTTTGAATGGGTCATTTTACCTCCAAAGGGATCAAGAATCACAGATTGAGAACCACAACTCTGAAGGATTTTCTAAACATATTAAAGACTTCCTTATTCACCCAACTTTTTCTCAAGTACATACAAAAGGTATTTTTAGATTTCACGCTAGAGAAACATAATAAAAATTGAACCAACAAAATAAATTATTTTGTAAGGAATAAAATTTATGTTTCATGGATAGACAAATGGATCATTAAAATTCATCTACAGATTAACTTTTTAACAAAAAAAAATCATGAAAATCAGATTGAAAGGAATCAGGACTGATCATATAGAGATTGGTCTGTCTAGCCATTTGTCTAGCCTGCTTTCTCATTTACCCCTCCTCATAACTGAAGTCTTCTTTGTTTGGAATGGTCTTCAGGAGACATGGTTTCTGTCACACTTAAACAATGATCCTGCAGGTCATCCATTACTTTGTGACAGTTTTGTCTGATTCCTTTATTTTAGGTACAGAGTTAAAATGCTTACTTTAGAATAATGATTAATTCAGATAAAACTCTCTAATAACACTAAATTCCTTGCTTTAGGTTATAACAAGCCTCATAATGATACATGCTTCAATCACTTAAAATAATATATTAAATGCTATGTAAAATTATTCAAATCTATAGGATATTATCATATGTATAAAAAGCTGAATTTAACGATGCTGAGTAATAACTATAAACATAACCAAATGAAGACAAGATAGAAATAATATATAAAGAGTTAAAGGATGTGCTTAAATAATGTGTTTAAAAGTAGTTTGTTATATTTTCCTAGATGCTGGTAATAATTTAATTAAAAAGAGCACAATTCATGCTTTATAATTAGTGATAAATGTTACTAATGGATATTCATGGTTATGCTTTTAATCAAATTATGGAAATAATGTTTGCCCTCTATCATCTCCTAAAACACCCTAATTGTAGAACACGTCCCCTTTAAGGTTACTTTTATTTAACTTTCTGATAGTTATTTCTTAGTTGGAGGATGCTCTCCATTGATGAGTTGACTTCTGTCCCTTCAGAGAAAATATTTTAACTATTCAAATTATAGCTTGTGCATTATAGTGTTAAGTACACATACAAGAAGCTTGACTTCCTCACAATATTTCATGACTTTATCAATAAGAAGCAAGTAGTGTAAATATACTTCACAATAATCTCATATACCTTAAAAGTATATACATATATATTATTTTAAATATATGTACTCTTTCTAATTACAAACCCAAACTACCATATATGTAAATTGCCAGATATATGCAACATTTGAACAATAATATAAACACAGATATAACAAGATGGTGGTGGCTTATATTTAAATATTTATCTAGTGTTTGGTTCATTGAATGGGATTTTTTCCCTCAGTCACTTAGGAGAATTTCTGATACCTGCCGTAGTTTAATGCTGACCTGAATTGAAGGTACATGAATCCCAGAAACTGTATCAAGAAAGCACACAGTCCTGCTGCCATTTAACTCTCAAGAGTCCCTGATCTCAGGAACATTCCCTACAGACACTCTCTTCCTTTATGGTCACCCCTGCCACACTACCACAGTAATGTCCTTTGCAGAGCCATTCCAACCTGGCCAACATTGAGGACCACACTGTTGCTCTCTCATTCTTAAAACGGGAGGTTCATAAACTTCAGGAAAATGTTGATGCCTTCAATTTTTTTTTCATTAGTGTGCCCCACAGGTTGACCTGTGCTTATCAGAAATTTAAATTAGACAGTAAATCTTAATGCCCACAGGACTCTACCCACCTCTCTCTACACCACCCAAACTTCTGACATACCTCAAAATGAAAATTCCACCAATTCTTAAATCCTAAAAACATTATTTTATTCTCAGCACATCTTCTCTTGAGAGAGGTGGGCTTTTGTGACTATTGAAATTTATCTTTCAGCCTCACTCATCTTTCTGTCTAGACCTCATTAACGTTAATGTGTGACTACATCTAGTTCTCTTATCCAATCAATGTTCTAGAAATTTCATTCTGGAACATGTGAGAACCAGCAGGCAGCAAGTAGGTTCAGTAAAATAAATGGGTTACTCATAGTAAGAGTCCTAATTTTGTAAGTATTTGGGGTCTAACCATTGAGCTAAACATTTTTTTTACAATTTTTTTATTGGTTATTTTATTTATTTACATTTCAAATGTTATCCCCTTTTCCGGTTTCCCCTCCACAAACCCCCTTTCCCATCCTTCCACCTCCTATTTCTGTGAGGGTGCTCCCCCACCTACCCACCTACTCCAACTTCACTGTCTTAGCATTACCCTACACTGGGGCATTGAGCCTTCACCATACCAAGGGCCTCCCCTCCCACTGATGCCAGATAAGGCCATCCTCTGCTATGTATGCTGCTGGAGCCCTGGGTCCCTCCATGTTCAATCTTTGGTTGATGGTTTAGTCCCTGGGAACTCTGAGTGGTCTGGTTGGTTGACATTGTTGTTCTTCCTATGGGGTTGCAAACCCCTTCAGCTCCTTCAGTCCTTCCCCTAACTCCTCCATTGGGGTCCCCATGCTTAGTCCAATGATTGGATGCAAGTATCCCCATCTGTTTTGGTAAGGCTCTGGCAGAGCCTCTCAGGAGACAGCTATATCAGACTCCTGTCAGCAAGCACTTCTTGGCATCAGCAAATGTCAGGTTTTGGTGTCTGCAAATGGGATGGATCCCCAGGTGGGGCAGTCTCTGGTAGCCTTTCCTTCAATCTCTGCTTCACTCCTTTAGACAGGAGCAATTTTGGGTTAAAATTTTGAGATGGGTTGGTGGTCCCATCCCTCAACCAGGGTCTGTACCTTGCAATAGATACAGAAAAAACCCATTTGACAGAAATGAACACTAAGAAACATTCTGACTCAGGGGTAATTTAGTCCAATGTACTTCACTAATCCCTGGCATCTATGCGAAAAATGCTTACTGTCCCTAAACTCAGTTCTGAGCATTTGGTTCACTTGCTAGTATTTACCTCCTAGCTGGTCCCTAATATTAACCTCTAGGCTCCTGTACTTCTAGATAAACAAGGTATTTTCAAGCTTACCCTATAAAATTTTAATATGCTATTTTGTATGACCTGTTTATTTACTAGCTTTAAATGTTTGTATGAACATACCTGCCCATGCCTATGTCCCAGAATAAGCCATTCCCGCCGTTTTGCTTAGCAAATTTCCCTGTTGTATCAGACTCTTCTGCACTGCCCGAGATTTGTCTCTTCCCCCATCGCACTGAGAAACCTTGACTTGGAGTCTTCAAACTCTTCAGTGTTCAAAGTTGCTTCCCTTGGCCAATGTTGAGTTCCCGTGCTTAGTTTCATAGTGGGAAGCATAGTATTGTTTAAGGTCCAATCTAATGCTTGTATATTCAATTTCCTTAGATTTATTTGTAATGTTGCCACAGAAGTTTCACAGGTAAAATGTTCCAGGCATATTTCTATCTGTTTCCATTTTCTGGCAGGAAAAAAAATTATATGCTTACTCCAAGACTGTTCAGGTTTGGATTTTGAATTTTCATTTACATATATTCTTAGGTCCAAATTTAAAAAATTAGAATTCTAACTATACATCATGAATCACTATAAGGCTAGTCAAATAATCTATAACAAAATGCACTGATAATAATGAAGATAAATAATAGTTATTTATCATGAGTCTAAACAGCAATCAAAAATTACAGGCAAAAGGTTAAGAATTTAGCTCAGGTGTAGAGCATTTGCCTAGCTCCTAGGTCCTAGTTCTGGGAAAAAAAAATCACAGGCAAGTGGAGATCAGACTGTGGTTTGGGCTCTCACAAAAACCTTTTTTCCTAAAACCTCAGGAGGCTGTTTTTTCTGCCTGTGTGTGCAAAAGAGACATGGTCACAGCACTAGTCATTTACTCAGTCCTCTTGGTTGTGGTTCAGAGGTTAAATGACAGGACCACTCTGAGGTAATAACTATCAGTGCCCATCTTCTTCATATGCTTCCTTTACAGGCTCCCGCATACTTTTTGTATTAATAAGACCATAGAGTATATACTCTTTTTCTTTGCTGACTACTCCTTTCACCCTACCTAAAGACTAGCAGTCTCAATTAATCCGGACCCCTGAGATCTCTCAAACACTGGACCACCAAACAGGCAGCATACACCAACTGATATAGGGCCCCGTATACCTATATATGGGGTTATATATATACGTATACTGTATATATATAACACATATACCGTAGAGGACTTCTGGGTCCGTGTTCATTTAGAGATGATGCCCCTAACCCTCAAGAGACTGGAGGTTCCAGGGAGGTTAGAGGTAAGGTGGGGTAAGGGGTAGGGACATCCACATGGAGACAGAGGGTGGGGAAGAGGTATGGGATGTGGAACAGTCCAAGGGTGTATGGGGTTGGGGGGAATAAAATATGGAATGAAAAAAAAACATCACACATGCTGTTGCATTCATCTGCAATATAGTGTTTTTAATTCATGACTAGCACTCTAAAAATCCCAAATCAGAACACTGAAGAAAAGCCCTTTGCTTACCCTGACTTTAAGTTCTGTTTGTTAATATTTGTTCCACGTATATAGGTACACCAATGGTAGATGCATAAAAGCTATGTATTTACCACCATTACATTTTTTCTCATTAAATAATGATCTTCTTCACTTCTTAGGGAGTTCAAGTTGGTTTCATATACACAAGCATAGGACCTGTTATCCTTGGTTAACACTTGCATGGAGTATCCTTTTTAATCAGTTTACCCAGAGTCTGTGTGTCCTTAAATGTGAAGGAACTCTCCAGTATGCATGTTGTCTTTTTTTTTTCTTCTGGGTAAAGATTTAAACCTAATGTTTAAAGTGATTGCTGATGAGTAAGGACTAGCTATTGCTATTGTATACAATATTTTGATTGTACAATATTTCTGATTGTTTTTGCTATTCCTTTGTTGTGCTCTTCATTTCTTATTATTTATAATTTGATGATTTTATCTTTTTAGATAATGTTATGTTTTGATGGTTTCCTGTTTGTTTCTGTATCTATCATGGGATTTTTTTTTTCTTTGCTGTTATCACAGAGGTTGCAAAATATCTCAAAATAGCTTGATTTTACTTTCATTTAAAAAAAATCTATTCCTTTGATTCCATCATATGCTCACACTTGGTGTTTTGATATAACAAACAGTGACAGTTTATACTTCATATTCCATGATTTTTTATTGGGTCTTGGTTGTTTCTGAATATTTCTTATATTAAAGTCTTGCAATTAAGATTGGCAGCTAGTAATATTCAGAGAATTTTCACATTTCATCTTGGTTGTTAGGTTTGTTGATATAGTTCTATTTATAATACTGTCAGTCTTAGTAGATGAGGTCCAGCATGTTTGGGATTGTATGGCCATGGCCACACCAGTCTTTTACACTCTGTCATGATGCACCTGATTCATCATTAATACTGCATCCTTACTCATTTGTTTTGATAATTTCTGTTAGTAATATTTTATCACTTGTCTTTAAATTGATGAAATTTATTCTTTATAGCAGTTTTAGGCTTATAGAAAAATCAAAGAGATCTTGGCTCCGGCAACAGGACAATTGGGACCTCCAGGCGCAGGGATAATCAAGCATAATATCGCTTGGGACTCAGCCAGCTTGTGTGCTCCCTGCTCCCAAGAGCTGGGCAGTGCTGTGATCACCTACACGCCAGCTCTGCTGTGGGACATCTGCCCTGCAGAGGGACCCACACTAGGAGAGAGCTCACCCGCACAGGGAGGGAGCGCAACAGCCTCTCCTTGGCAACCTCTGCTCTGGGGATTGACTACACTGAGCCTTCGGATGTGCAGGGATTCCTGTCTGTCACTCTAAATCCATGCCAACTTTGGTTTTGTCAGTGCTCAGAGTTCTGGTGCACGTACATTCATATATTGTTGAGTTTCCTTACTGATAATCTTTACATGTTCTTCTTCTCCATCCTTTTCATATCTCCTCAGACCTTCTGAACATTTTAAAATTGGGTTTTTTGTTTCTCATTGAGTTTCAAGAGTTATTTGCATATTTTAGATACCACTTCCCTATCATATATTTTTCTCCAAATCTGTGCTGTTCTAATTTTCCAGTTTTTACAGAGCAAAATAATTTAATATTAATGAAGCCCAACTTATCAGTATTTTTTCTTCAAGGATCATGCTTTGAGATTTCTTAAGACTTAACTTTTATATTTAGTGGGGTCTCTGTGTGTGTGTGTTGTTTTCATATATGTACATGTGACTACAGTGCCTTCAGGGGCCAGAGGAAGGCATCAGATCCCCCTGGAGCTAGAGTTACTGTCAGTTGAGATCCACCTGATACAGTTGTTGGGAACCAAGTTGGGGGTCCTCTGGAAGTGCACCAAGTGCTCTCAACTACTAAGGTATTTTTCCAGGCACCTATTCATTTTGGAGATGAAAGAAAGGAAGGAAAAAAGAAAGAAAGAAAGAAAGAAAGAAAGAAAGAAAGAAAGAAAGAAAGAAAGAAAGAAAGAAAGAAAGAAAGAAAGAAGAAAAGTTAAAAACAATACCTCTGATGAACATGGATCTAAAAATTAAAATACTTGCAAACTAAATTCAAAAATATTACATACCATGAACAAGTAAGCTTTATCCTTGAAATGGAAAACAGTTCAACATATGTAAATCAATAAATGTAATTGGTACATGAATAGATCAAAAGTAGAAGTCTTGTGATCATCTCATTAAATATAGAAAAGTCTTTTGATAAAATCAAACATCCTTTCAAGATAAAAGTTCTGGAGTACATAGAGATAAAAGAAACATACCAGTAAAATGAAGGTAATATACAGCAAGCTCACAGTCTACATCTTGCTAAATGGAGAAAAACTAAAAGCCTTTCCACTAAAATAATTTTTAAAAAATGAAGCAATGATGTCCATTCTCCAATCCATGCTCAATATATGATTTGGAGTCTTAGCTAAAGCAATAAGCCAAATGAAAGCAATAGAGAGGATACAAATAGGAAAAGTGGAAGTCAATGTATCATTATTTGGAGATGATATGATTCTATACATCAAAGACCCTAAGGACTCCACCAGCATGCTTCTACAGCTGATAGAAAAATTCAGCAAAATAGCAGGATACAAAGGTAAACAGCCAGCTAATTTTGCTCTATTCAAATGAAAAACAGACTGCAAAAGAAACAATGAAACAATACAATTCACAACTGTTCAAACAAAAGATAAAAGACTATCTGGATAAATATAATTGATCGAGTAAAACCCCACACAATGAAAAGTTTCAGGCAATGAAAAGGGAGATTAAAGAAAATACTAGAACACTGAAAGACTTCATGCTCTTATGAAGAAAAACCCTAACATTGTATCATAGAGTTTACAGATATGCAAATAACACATGTAAGCGTGTCACTGATTTACTAAGCCTCAATGGCTCAGAGGGAGGAAAAGTGACTAAACTTGGTTGACTGATGAATAATGCAAAACCCCTGAGCATCTTTAAATACTGTCAACCCATGAATTTTCACGAGACATCTGACAGGCTATATTCATAAAAGACTTGAAAATCAGTCTAACTTGAGAACTCTTGCGTATCTCTGTGACTGTACGGAAACTGTAGGGTTGGTTAGTATCTCAGATATTTTGAAGTGTCCTGTCACAAGTCACAACTGATACTAGGACAAATTTCCCAGACTCTTCAAGCACTCTGATGGAGTCCTTTTAGTTTCCTGTGTCCTTCCTTGCAGTATGATGCCACAGTTCATTCTATATCCATTTTTTTCCATGAAAATTTTAAGCACCACATTCTTGGAGTTTCTAGAGATGGAAAATTTTCTTCTATTGATACTCCATCTCTTCTAACATCTAGTATCTAGAAACTGAAGCAGCTTCAAACATTCTCACTGAGCAAGCAAAGCTAAAACACTTTAAGGCTAGAGAGATGATTTCACTGGTAAGAACATTTGCTGCTCTTCCAGAGGTCCCAAGTATAGTTTCCAGCACCTATGTTGGGCAACTTACAACTGCTTGTGATTCCATCTGCAAGGGGATGCGATGTCTCTGTCCTCTATGGCACCCATGTGTGTGCGCATGCACATGAGCACAAACACACACACACACTTGTGAAAAGTCAGAGGGACTTTTTTCAGGACCATGTGTATAGTAAGAAGGTATACCTATCCTTAAAGAATAAACAAACAATAACAAAGGGAGGGTCTGCAAAATGGAGGAGCTGCTGTGTCTGTCCCAAGGCAGCCCTGCCAGATCTGTGGGTGTGGTATATCAGGGGTCAGAATGTCAAACTCATCATTCTCTTCCAGCTTCCCAATCATTTGCCCTCTGTTTACATTTAATAGGTTATACATATTTCTCTGGACTGTTATTTAGGTAAGAGTTCGTACCATGGCATCTTATACAAGAGAGAACCCAGCATTGATAGAGAGCTATTTGAGGTGATCCAAATTAATTTAACATCAGCACAATTCAGCAAATTATCTTTTAATCTGAGTGTTTTACTATCTTATTTTCTCATGACTACTTCAACCTTAGCTCTTTTTTCTTTCATCAGTGACTTTCACATTTAAATTATACCAGAGCTCTGTTATTTACTCTGAGCATCAAAAATTCAATTACCAAACATCAGTCACTAAGCTCCTCCTCTGCAGCCTCACACCAACCCCTTCTTGCCTAGCTGGATACACTGCCTCTGCCATTTTTCTTACTCCTGAGCCTGACTACCTCACGGGAAGAAGATCATCTCTGACTGCACTCTTCTCAGTTGCTCAAGCATTCTAGTCTTCCATGACCCAATTCATCTCTCAGACTCAGGACAAATTGAGATTTTATCTGTCACTCTGGTGGAGTTGTCCTTTTCTGTGTTTAATTTGTTTCTGTGTCACTGTTCAGCTTTTAAAGGAAAATGGCTATCTTAATTATACCGATTCCAAGCCATTTTTAAGAATAATTGTGAATCAAGGGCCACATCCCCTATACTTTCTTCTTCCTATTCCTTCCATAAAATCATGAGTTTAAGAGGCCCAGCCTTAGCTGCAATCAAAGCCTAGTCATTACTCTGAGTGCAGTCTCCTTATATGTGAAATGGAAATAATAACATAAAATTGGTAGGAGAATCATAAAAATCTTGTGAGGATCAAATGAAAAAAAAATCTATAGAGGATGCTTAAAGTGGCCACTGCTATAGAATAAGCACTCAATAAGTAATAACTAGTATTATTATTTTTCATATGTTTTATTGCAATTCTTCTTTATTCTACACAAGTTTCTAAGGCTTAGAGATAGTTTCCAGAGCAGCAGAGGTGTGTTTGACTGTGGACAATGAATCTAAATTTTCTTCCTTTGATCTCTGTGTCTCTCTATTTCTTTGAGCTCTGAGAACTGAGGCCACTCACAACATGAGATTTCAAACAACATATGGAGTTGGGTGTTTTATGAGAAGAGAAAAAGCAGACATTTGCCCTGCTTTAATCTGAAACTACAGGGCCAAGAAAGTATTGAAAAAAAAAAGTCTATAGATGAGATGTCTGTGGTAATCAGCTCCTAGCCATTTTTATTTGGTGAGTACTGTGTAGATACTGAAAGTCACCTGAAGATAAGAGAGATGACAAAACTAGGCAGGCATCATCTGCCAGGTGGTCTCTACTACACTGAAATGTGTCATTCATAGATAGAACTAACCAGAAAACAACAGTGTTCACAAAGACTCTCTATGGAACATCCTTCCTTCCTCCCTCCCTCCCTTCCTTCCTTTCTTCTCGCCTTCTTCAAGCAATTATCCTACCAAGTTTTGAATGCAAATAGAACACTCTATGATTTAAAAAATTCCACAAGTCCTTCATAGGCCTTCTAAGGATGGTCAGAGCTGTTGTATCCTCAAGACTGCAATAGCCATGTCACATACTGACGACTGCATCTCATAGCACTCCTTCCTATGGCCTAGCCCTTCCAGTTTTTCCAATGACCTAGCTCTTCCAGTCTTTCCAGCACTGCTTTTGTGATATTCCCTGGACTTCAGACAGGGTGAGAGAGCTATCCCGTTCAGGAAAGAACTCTCAGTTGGCACTTATTCTAACACTTTGACTAGTTAAGACTCTCTTTTAATCATTTTCCACTGTAACTTAAAAAAAAGATTATAATATTCTAAATAAGGTCTGGCTTTGGACAAAACCAGGAAGGCTAGAAATTTCCTATAACAATCTCTATAACACAACGTTCACCAAAGCAAAAAATGTAGGTTTTTTTGTTAGGGACAGAAAAAGAAAAAGATGGTAATATCAACATTCTAAATGCCATATGTTTTCTCAGTTTTATTGTAACTCACTATAGATTATTAGATTTGGCTCTGTGATATGTGTGTGTACATACACATACATATACATGTTTTCAGTTAGCAAGTTTATAGAGGCAGGTAAATAAACAAATTCTTCTTAACGTCTCAAAACAGCCTGGAACAGTTTTTGATACCTGTCTGAAGTTAAAAAACAATGGATGTTTATAAAACAAAGATGGTGCTATTTCAACTTAAATATGGATGATAGTTTCCAGACAGGAAGAAAATGAGGACAAGATCAGGAACAGTTGTTTAGGATTATCAGATCATTCACTGGGACCATGTTCTTGTTTCAAGGCTATTGGAGAAGCCAATTGTCTCTTTTATTTCCCCAAGTGAATAGCATTGTCTAATTGTCTCAGCCATATGAGAATAAGCTCTGGGATGATAAGCCCAGCGAAAAGAGGCACAGCCAGTCCCTTCCCACACCAAGGCCTGACCAACAAAATGATATTAGACAGTAGTAATATGTGAGTATATACAGACGCATAGATTAATAAAAAATCTCAGGTTGCTTGCTTTTGGATTTTCGTAATAAATTTGTATGTGTAGCTCACCTTAGTAAAGATAGTAAAACCTTGGATTAGGGAGAACTAAGATTGGTTTCATTTTCAAATCAAGGGAATTGTTCATAGAAACACGAAATTCCCTCAGGGTTTGAAGTTCAACATTTCTTCCTTAATCTGTCCTCCAGAGCATAATTATTCTGGGTACTCAGGGAAGTGCATAAGGGGACAAAATGGACTGTGTTAAGGCTTTTAAGACATACACTCTCATTAATGGGTTGCATTCTTCTTACATCCTAAACCCAATTTGTCTTGTCACATTTCTAGATTAAGGCATTTCCTAAATATTCTAATGCTAAATAAAACCATCATCACCATCAATTTCTGGAAATGAGAAAGATCAAATTGATAAGAGGTGTCAAAGTTCTAAGTTTTCAATTTTGAGTGTGGCAAGTAGTCCAGCTCCATGTGTCAATTAATAACTAAAGGTAACATGTCAGTTACCTTTCTCATATGTGCCAGCATCAGAATGTATGTATGTGAATATTTCTGTGTGTGCATGCCTACATGTGCATACATGTGTGGAGGTGTGATGGGTATGGTGTCTTTATATGTATGGGGAGTGTGGGATGTGTGTGTGTGTGTGTGTGTGTGTGTGTGTGCATGTGTTTATGTGATATGGAGCATGGTTTGTGTATCTGGGGTTATTGTGTTTGTGTGAATATGTAGGAGAGATGTGTCTGTTAGCACATGTGTGGGGAATGTTGTGCTTCTTTGTTTATATGTGTATGTGGGGGTATTTGTGTGGGTGGGGATATGTACATGTATGTGAAGGGGGTATGTGTATATTGTACATGTTTATGTATGTGTGGGTATGTGGACATTGTGTGTGTGTGTGTGTGTGTGTGTAGTGAGTATGATGTGTGTGTATGTGGAGTATATATATGTGGGTATGAAAGTTTATATAATATGTGGGGGTTGGTATGTATGGGGGAGTGGATTGAATTGAGAATTGAGTGTATGTGTAGGAGTGATGTATATGTGTGTATGTGGAGAATGGTTTCTTTCTACGTGTGTGTATGTGGAGATGCACGTGTTTATACACATGGTGGGGTGTGTGTGTGTGTGTGTGTGTGTGTGTGTGTGTGTGTGTGTGTGTATGTGTGTGGTCTTAACTATCCCTTGGACAAATGGAGCTTTCTCAGCACATTCACTTGAGAAGAAATCATTTTAGACAGCATTAAAATTCAAAGAAATGTCAGTGTTAGATAAGCAGCCTTCTTATGCTGCAGCAACGTACTTTGGCCTGGGATACAACTGTCCCCCACTAAATAAACAGATTGCATGCTCTTTTTAATCTACTAACACAGATTTTTATATCATTTATTTGGCCGTGGGTTAAATATGTACATCCTTAAAGTGTTTAACTCCCATGTCAAATACCCACATTTATATATATATATATATGTATATATATATATATAAAATTTTAAGAAAATCCCTATTCAAGCAGAACCTGTTAATCGACTTCTCCTAGACCAAGTTTTAATAAGCACACATCGCTAGATCTAACGGCATGCTGGGAACCAAAAACGTTAGCAGAGCTTGTAAAGGACTGAATCTGAATCGTAGTAACTCATGCAGGAAAGAGATACGATTGAAAATGGACACAGAAAGGGCTATGAAAAGAATGCACACCACTTCTAAGTTGGGGAAGGATCAGAACAAAGCATGAGAGCATAAATATTGAATCATTCTGAATTTCCCAACCCAAATTCAGGCTTATGTACCGGATGCTGGAGTTGCAGTCCCCTCCCCCATCAGTGAGAACAAACCGCTTGGCAACAAGCATTCAGCACTCAACGTGTGGAGTGATCATTAAGTCAATGGGCCAGCATTAGAAGCAGCATGCTGAAGTGAGCCTCTCCCAGCTCTCTGCCTTGCAGTGCTCAGACATCGTTTTATTTCACTTTGTTCTGACTTCAGCATGGTGTTTCATTTTACTGTTACAAGGACAGTATTTTTTGAGATCAAATTCAAATTGTACTGTATTCTCATAAAAGGAAGATGCTGAAGTAAAAATTCTGTTTTAGAAATTCAACATTTTTCAGTGATAACAAGTTGTTCGTGTACACAAGTTGTAAGGAAATCAAAACAATCAACAAACACTACACACCTACCTAATGGAGGGCACTATGCTAACTAGAGCACAGGATGAATAAATTACTTTATCATCCTCTGATCTTTAAATTCTAATTCAAGATTGGCAAAATCCCCTGGAATACTTCTAACAGCCAGTGACAGATATTTCTGAACTATTTAACTCCTGATTCTCAAGGTGACCTCAGAATTCTGGGTATTTAAGGTTATCATGAAATAAAGATGACTGATGACTCAGATGATGAGACAGAATAAAGATTAAAGAAAACTATTAATAGACACTATAAGATGCACTCCAAATGAATAACACAGGCATTAGATGTTGTGGAATATCAAAAGAATAATTGCCCCTGTGGACAGAAAAAGGTGCCCTTCCCAAGGACCTTAGCTTGAGAGAGTGAAGAGGAATGCTACAGATAAGGAGGATGGCAAGTACACTGAGCAGAAGTGGCTGAGAGCAGGCCATCTGCATCTGAGCAAAGATAAATGAGGACCAAAGTAGCAAAGAGGACTCAAAAGGATGCTCAGGACTCAACTGCAAAGGCCCCAATGCTACCTCTGGTTGTTGACCTTTCATCCCTTTTCACTGAGTTCTAACTATCACTGCTTTAACCCAGTGTCAGCCAGGCCTGGGTTGGAAGTCCTGAGCTCTGAACTGGAGGGTTTTAAACTCTAATTTGGCTCACTAACAGCAATTCCACCTTCTCTACTTTGATCTGTACCCCCAGGTTACTGACCTGGGACATGCATCCCCAGGTTTCCTCTTGTCTTCTACCTTCAGTGCAGCTTTTGCAAGGCTCCATAAGAATCTCAGAAGGCATAGAGAAAAACAGAGCAGGTGTTTCCAGCCCACATACCCTATCTCCCAGGCTGGGGCATAGGCAGCGGCTTGCTCATCTTCCGACATCTTGGCAGGTGTTTCTTTACCCGTCACTGTACCTCTTGCAAAGTTTTAATAATTCTCCCTTCCTTAAGACGATCTCTCTCTCCCTCTCTCTCTCTCTCTCTCTCTCTCTCTCTCTATATATATATATATATATATATATATATATATATAATTATTCTTTTGATATTCCACAACACCTAATGCCTGTGTTATTCTTTGGAGTGCATCTTATAGTGTCTATTAATAGTTTTCTTTAATATATATATATAATATATATGCATGGTACAGCACTCTTTTCCTACTTGCTGTGATTTTTACTGTCTTCTGTCAATTAAACCCTTTAGTCTAATCAAATCATTAGAAAATGTCTCATTCTGTCTTCAGTTGAATGTACCATCTTCTTCTTGTCAGGATTCTGAACCAAAGATCTATTTGAATTTGTGACTCTCCTGCCTCAGCTTCATCATCACTAGGAACACAGATGTACACATGCCCAGATCACTATCAAAGCAACATTGTAATCATATGTAATCATAAACATATGGTGTATAAATTTTCATTTATAAATCTGATAGATTTGTGTAGCAAAACATCACATTATCATTTATAAATACTTAAGTATAGTGTTTTATGCAGAGTTAAATATAAATTCAAATTTTACAAAAGTAACAAAGATTTCTACACCAAGAATTCATTCTTTCTGCATTTCCATTTTCCATCATGTACGTGTAGCCTGTGGTCATCTTAAGGTAGAGTTGAGGTTGGTAGTAGAGACACATTTTGACTAGGAAGGAGTCCATAAATGAAGAATGGCATCTGCCCCAGGCACAGTGACTCATTCTTACTGATCTATTCATTCATACTCACAGTATCTTTGGATCTGTACATATTTTTCATTCAAAGACCTACTAAAAGACATTAGAAATGTAATGTCCAAAAGCCCAGAAAGTTGACCATCATGTTTGAATCTCTGGAATATCTTCAAAGCTTTATTAATGATTACTTGCTGATCTCTTATTTTGATATACATGTGCTCTTTAAAACCTATTTCCTTTTTGAGACTTATCTATCTACGTTGTTAAAATCAAATTCTTCCATTAAGCTCACAATTGATATCAGTGTTAGATATGTCAGGGGAAAAATTCTTTAAGAGCCACAATAAGTTTTTACAATCCCAAATTTTATCCCTTGGGTGCATTAATATTTATATCATATTTATTATATGTAATATATTTCCTATGTGATATATAATATATGACATATAATGTGTACATTATATAATATATAATTATATAATACTATATTATATATAGTATAAACAATGACATATGTATTATATAATATGTATTATATAATATATATAATATATATTTCCTCTCCCTGTCAAGTGTTTGTTCAATGGGCTATATGTCATGCCTCTAACTCTGTTCCTAAGTGCTTCACAAGGAAAATTGACCAGTCCAATTTTTAAAGTTATTTATTTATAGCACTTACTACCCTGGCCCTAATTTGTTTGTTCTGCTACATGATATGACATTAGTCAGCATTACAATGAATCATGCCTAAAGCTATTGTGAAAGGAGTCACTCCTCTGAAGTCAAATAAGTTGGTCTGCTAACTATAAGTAGATTCAATTTACCAAGAAAGTACACTCCAAGAAACTTTTCCTAACTTTTTCATCCATGTTAAGACTGACAGCTTCTACACATCCCTTGAAAAGAGATTTAATGCCAAAGGGTATACAGCACTTGATAGCAAGAAAACGACAATATCAGAATCAAAAACATGGAAAAGTCTCTTTAGTCTCTGTTCTCTTCAGAATAATGAAGTCCTTATATATCTTTGTAACTTTAAGCCTATGAAAACATGCATCTAATAAATTTTATGGGGTCAATTTGACTCCCCAGTATTGCTTTCAGAAAGGAATACATTTTGTATATTATTGAATTGTCTAAATATATTGACTTTAGTGAGTATCAGTTTTTCAATCAAATGACTTCCAAAGAAAAACCTTGTCTTCTGGTTTGCCTGTGTCTATGAATTAGTCCTAACCTTCTCCTGTGTCTTTATTCCTTCCCCCCACCTTGCTATAATAAAATATCCTAACAAAAGCAATATAAGAGGGAAAATATGAATTAGGCTTGCAATTCCAGATTACAGCCTACCATGGTAGAAAAGAGAACAGGATCTTCAGAGAACTGGCCACATTACATCCAGTACACTTACATTCAAGAGCAGAGAACAATGAATTAACAGATATTTATTGGTGCTCAGATTTGGTCCCATATATCCTGCTTGGGGAATGATCCTTCACACAATTACAGACCTTCTTGGGGGATTAACCTTAATGTAGACAGTCCCTGAGAGATGTAGCAGAAGTCCTGCCTCTTAGGCAGCAAGTTAACAACAAAGTGACAATCACATCTCGTTTTTCAATATTTATGGTAAATCAAAATAATTTACCCGTGTTGCCATTAATAAAAAAGGTAGTAGTCGTTTTGGGCAGTCACAGGAAGATCAATTAACTAGCACAAGCATGGCACAAAATTCATTCTTAGATTTTTCTAATTGGCTTTTTGTAGTCCTGTATGAAGATAAGTGCCTGTCACTTTAAGATTGTAGGGGGGAAAGCTATCAACAGCAGCTTTTTCTGCACTCTGAATACCTTGCTAGCACTATCATAGTCCATGATTCACAGGCAACATGTTCAGTTACTGGAGGAAACTGTGGCAATAAATAAAACTACACATGGTGTACATCTTTACTACCTGACCACCAATGGTAACAGCTTCCTAGAGTCATTATTCATTCAGCCACATACCCATGTCCTAGAAGCTATACATTATACTTGCTAGCTCAGATACAATTCACCTACGAGAACTTGTTTAAGGAACTTTAGGATTTCTCACATTGCATCATTCACCTGAGAGCCTCTCAACCTTCTGACTCTGTTCTCAAGCTGGCAATAACTCACTGCTGCTGGGCTTACCCCTGAGTGAGACCAGTGTCACGAACACTGTTAATCTAAAACCTCTGTTTGACTTGACACTTTCAGCACACCTTTGAGTCAAGAGCCCATAAATGTTGCAAAATATTCATCTATATGGATTGTGCTTTGTCAAAGGTGACACAACTGAGAACATCTTCAATACAGCCGAGAGAAAAAAGAGATCAAAAAAAGTAGTGTCTGCTGAACCAATCTCTTCTCACACACTCATCTTCTAGGACCAAGTGTTGTCTTATGAGGGCAATTCTAAGAGCCAGGAAATGAGACAAAGTGACCAGTAGAGAAAATCTTCAATAAATATTGTCTGATTAAGTGGAAAGATAGTATGAATGGAAGAGAGAAGTAAGAATTATTCATTTCCAAGCATTGCCATGGTGACCCACACAAACTGCATGTATTTTTAAATGCCAAAATTCATTCTCTTGTAGTTCTGGAGGTCAAAACCTCAGAGTCAGGTTCCACACTTGCCTGGGATCCAGAGGATCTCATTTCTTCTATACTTCTGGTGGTATCCCTAGCATAGTTGAGCTTGTTGTCACTTGATGCCAAACTCTTGTTCCACCATTTGGTGGCTATTCTATGGACATGGACATCTCTATCTTTACATAGAACTATCTTCTTTGTAACAAGGGATCCATTCATATTTGGTAAGGGTCTGCCTTAATAAACTCATTTATATTTGATTTCATCTTGAAGATCTGTTCCTAAATAAGATCACATTTGTCTGTTCAGGGAACTACAATTACACTTATTTTTTTTCTAATTCATAATACAAAGGTGCATCAATAGACATAGAATAGAAATGTTCTTTGTATGATCTATGTTTTCTGCATGTACACATTTAAGTTGGTCTCCTAAGTGTTTTGTTTTGTTTCATTTTCTGTTGTGTTTATTTTTGTTTTTGTTATCTGTATTTCCTTATCTTTTATTTTTCACTTTCTTTTGGCAGTATTTTCTAATTATCAGAACCAATAATTATTAGTTTTCAAATTTTCAAATTTTCTTCACCACATGATCTTCCGATCACACTAAAAGAGATTATTTAATTTTTAGTTCTCCATAGAAAGGGAGGATGTGGAGAAAGAGGAACACTCCTCCACTGTTGGTGGGATTGCAAGCTGGTACAACCACTCTAGAAAGCAGTCTGGCGGTTCCTCAGAAAACTGGGCATGACACTCCCAGAGGATCCTGTTATACCACTCCTGGGCATATACCCAGAGGCTTCCCCGGCATGCAATAAGGACACATGCTCCACTATGTTCATAGCAGCCTTATTTATAAGAGCCAGAAGCTGGAAAGAACCCAGATGTCCCTCAACAGAGGGACGGATACAGAAGATGTGGTATATTTACACAATGGAATACTACTCTGCAATTAAAAACAATGAATTCACAAAATTCTTAGGCAAATGCTCAGAACTGGAAAATATCATCCTGAGTGAGGTAACCTAATCACAAAAGAACACACATGGTATGCAGTCACTGATAAAGGGATATTAACCCAGAAACTCGGAATACCCAAGACACAATTCACATATCAATTGATTTCCAAGAAGATGGAAGGAGAGACCCATGGTCCTGGAAAGACTGGATGTAGGGGAATACCAGGACAGAGAAGCAAGAGGGGGTTTAGTGGGGAACAGGGGAAGGGAAGAGGGCTTATGGGACTTTCCGTGAGGGAGGAAACAGGAAAGGGGAAATCATTGGGAATGTAAATAAAAAAAATATAGAAAATAAAAAAAATAAAAAATAAAAGGGTATCAAAATATTGTTATTATTATTATTATTATTATTATTATTATTATTATTTCCTTATATCTTTTGGTATTTTTATCTAGGTTCAAGACAATAGATTTCTATACAGCTTTGTGTTTTTCTAGACAGAGTCTTACTCTATAATCCAGAATCTATATCCCCAAATCCTCTACAACCATATTATATCAGTTTTCTGGGTGTTTGTATTATAAGCATGACCCATTACACCTGACATTAAATTAATAAAGTATAAAATAAAGGCCTGTGCAAATATTAAGTGAAGAATCTATATAAAAATTTGATTTCCTGGCACCGGAGAGCTGAGCGGCTCCACAGCCTTCTGTGCATGGTCCACCAAGGGAGAGTGATCTCCCAACAGAGCTTTAACTTCTGAGCACAGAGGTGAGATCTCCACCTTCTCTCTGGAGGGGAACAGTTGGGAGCATACAGGGTGGACTATCAGTGAAACAGCTGGGTCAGAAGTCTTCAGGCTGCCTTTTGCAACAAGGAGCAAGGGGGCTCCACAGCCTTCTGTGCACAACCCTTCCAGAAGAGAGTTGATCTCCTATGAGTACAGACACGGGCTTACAGGCCCACAGGAGGGACAAGCTCAAGTCAGAGACAGCAAAACCAACTAACACCAGAGATAACCAGATGGTAAAAGGCAAGCACAAGAGCCCTACCAACAGAAACCACGGCTACTTGGCAACATCAGAAGCCATTGGCCCACGACAGCAAGTCCCAGATACACTAAAACACTGGAAGAGAAAGAGTTGAATTTAAAATCATATCTCATGATGCTGAAAGAGGGCTTCAAGAAGGACTTAAATAACTCCCATAAAGAAATACAGGAGAACAAGGGTCAACAAGTAAAAGCCCTTAAAGAAGAAACACAAAAATCCCTGAAAGAAATACAGGAGAACATGGGTCAACAGGCAGAAGCCCTTAAAGAGGAAACATAAAAATCCCTTAAAGAATTACAGGAAAACCAAATTTACACAATATCTGTCCACAAATCCAGCCCTTCAAAGGATAATAGATGGAAAAACTCCAACACAAGGAGGGAACCTACACCCTAGAAAAAGCAAGAAAGTAATCTTCTTTCAACAAACTCAACAGAAGATACCCACACAAACATAAAAATAACATCAAAAATAACAGAAAGCAACAATCACTATTCCTTAATATCTCTTAACATCAATGGACTCAATTCCCCAATAAAAAGACATATACTAGCAGAAATATTTTTCATGTATATCTTCAATTTTATCAGAAAAAGTTTGTAATTCCTCTTTCAATTAATTTAGTAATTTTTTTATGTCTATCATTTTATCTGCATTATTTTTCATGATAATCTTCAATTTTAACATGTTTTTTATATATTTCTTCTATTTTATCACCAATGTTTCCCATGTAAATCTCTTATTTTATCACAAAATATTTTTAATTCCACCTTCAATTAATTTAGAAAGGTTTTTTATGTCTACCATTTTATCTGTATAATTTTCCATGAATTAGTCAATTTTAACATGTTTTTCTATATATTTCATGAATTTTATCAGAAATATTTTCCATGTATATCTTCAATTTTGCCTGAAAATGTTTATAATTCCACTTTCAATCAACTTAGAATTATTTTATGCCTACGATTTTATCTGTATAATTTTCCATGATAATCTTCAATTTTAACATGTTTTTCTATATATTTCTTCAATTTTATCAGAAATATTTTCCATGTAAATATTTAATTTTATCAGAAAATGATTTTAATTCCACTTTCAATCAACTTAGGAATACTTTATGCCTACCATTATTATATCTATATAAAATTTTCCACGATCATCTTCAATTTTAACAAGTTTTTCTACATTTTTCTACGATTTTATCAGAAATACTTCCCATGTAAATCTTCAATTCTCTCATAAAATGTTTCTACTTCCTTTTTAAATTAATTTAGCAATGTTTTTTATATCTACCATTTTACTCTTTAATTTTCCATGAAAATTGTCAATTTTAAAGTGTTTTTCTATATATCTCTCCTATTATATCCGAAATATTTTCCATGTAAATCCGCAATTTTATCGTAAAATGTTTTTACTTCCTTTTTCAATAAAGAACATGCTTTTCAAACAAAATTTGATTTCCTGTATGATTGCCAAATCTATATTCTCCACTTTGTCTTTTCTTCTGAATTAGTGTATACATTAGCAAACATATAGGCTTATATGGTCCAAAATTACTCCTGAAGCAAATATTAATACAGTCCTCATGTACTCAAAGTCACTAGACTTCATTAGTATTTTAAAATTTATTTCTTGTCCTGGGCAAGATAATTCTGTTAATAAAAATATTTCCTTCCAATTAAGAGATTGAGAAAGTTTAAGACACTTGGACTCCTTTGCCTTCAATACTCAATTAGTATCAAATAAACAATATAATTCCACACACACATACACACAGTGACTGAATTGTAATGATGTATTCATTCATTTGATTGTGGCAATAATTGCACAATGTTCACATATTTCAAATGATCAAGTTGTGTGCCTTGAATAAATATAATTTTTACTTGCCATTTATATTTCAATAAAGTTATTGAAAAACATTCAATTAATATCTAGGTCAGAGCCATCTATTTCTTAATCTATTTCTGTTTACTCATTTGCTCTGTTACAAACTGTGTCTCCTCTTTTAAGTTACTATAATTGTGTAACCTTATTCTCCTATAAGCTTTCTGGTGACAGAAATCACACAGGTATAAAAATGTGGGTTTTGAAGATAGATAATTAAATCAACTAACTATGAGGAGAAAGAAAATAAGATACTGTAAGACAAATATAAAGAATTTTAATGATGTTCCATTTAGAAGATTAATATGGACTCAACCATCTGAAAATGCAAGCCCAAATTAATGCTTTGTTTTAGATGTTGCCTTGGTCATCATACCTAATCACAGTGGTGGAAAAGTAATAGTGTTGAAATTGCAAATGGCTGGATAATATTATTGCTGTCATTTTACCCATTAAGTAACAAAAACAACTACTGAAATTCACTGTTTTCCTTATTTATTGTTGCTCGATTAGCCAGAAAATGATTATCACTATAAATCTGCAGGCTAATTTAATGACTTAGAAAAATCATCTCAAACAGCATCAACAATTTGTGAGTATGATATACTTTGAAAATGGCCCACTCCCAAATCAAATTTTAATGTGTCACACAGGAAGCAAAAAAAATGAGCTATGTCTAATAGGGGATTGTTCCATATTTTTCCTTTTTCTGTCTTTTAAGCTGTTCTTAATTTGTATCCCTGGGCTTCTGTCTATTTTAACAGTGTAATTTTGACTGATTACATTTTTCTTTGAGTGTTGTGGATGGAATTTCCATGTGCTACATGCTTACTCTTCCACTGAATGACACCTCCAGAGCTTCAGCAACTCTATACATTTCTAAGGTCTGTTTTAGAGCATTTTTCTTACACACAATCATGTTTTAAAAATTAGGTTAGATAAACTATGTTGGCATACAAATGACAGAAAAAAAAGAAGTGGTTTCATGGAATACACTATCAGACTAGCCTGGGCTAACATGCTTCACTTCATATTTTAAATGCCTTTAATATGTCCCTCTACATCAGACACACAGCATTGCATTACTTAGCTAGCCTAATAATAACATTTGTTCTGAAGTTCTCTTTCTTTATTGGACCTTTTGTGTGGAATAGTGATTGTTGCTTCCTGTTATTTTTGATGTTATTTTTATGTTTGTGTGGTTATCTTCTTTTGGGTGTGCTGAAAGAAGATTACTATCTTACTTACCAAGGTGTGGTTCCCCTCCTTATATTGGTGTTTTCCATCTATTATCCTTTGTAGGGCTGGATTTGTGGACAGATATTGTGTAAATTTGGTTTTATCATGGAATATCTGGTTTCTCCATCTATGGTGATTGAGAGTTTTGCTGGGTTTAGTAGTCTGGGCTAGCATTTGTGTTCTCTTAGGGTCTGTATGAGATCTGCCCAGGATCTTCTTACTTTCATGGTCTCTGGTGAAAAGTCTGGTGTAATTCTGATAGGCCTGCCTTTGTATGTTACTTGGTCTTTTTCTCTTACTGCTTTTAATATTCTTTCTTTGTTTAGTACATTTGGTGTTTTGATCATTATGTGATGCAAGGAATTTCTGTTCTGGTCCAGTCTGTTTGGAGTTCTGTAGGCTTCTTGTATGTTCATGGACATATCTCTCTTTAGGTTAGGGAAGTTTTCTTCTATAATTTTGTTGAAGATATTTTCTGGCCCTTTAAGTTGGAAATCTTCACTCTCTTCTATACCTATAATCCTTAGGTTTGGTCTTCTCATTGTGTCCTGGATCTCCTGGATGTTTTGACTCAGGAGATTTTTGCATTTTGCATTTTCTTTGACTGTTGAGTCAATGCTTTCTATGGCATCTTCAGCACCTGAGATTCTTTCTTCTATCTCTTGTATTCTGTTGTTGATGCTTGCATCTATAACTCCTGATTTCTTTCCAAGGTTTTCTATCTCCAGAGATGTCTCCCTTAGTGATTTCTTGGTTGTTTCTACTTCTGTTTTTAGATCCTGAATGGTTTTGTTCAGTTCCTTCACTTGTTTGTGTTTTTTCTGTAACTCTTTAAGGGATTTTTGTGTTTCTTTTTTAAGGGCTTCTACCTGTTAACTCATGTTCTACTGTATTTCTTTAAGGGAGTTATTTATGTCCTTCTTGAAATCTTCTATCAACATCATGAGATGTGATTTTAAATCCAGATCTTGCTTTTCCAGTTTGTTGGGGTATCGAGGACTTGCTGTTGTGGGAGAACTTGGTTCAGATAGTGCCATGTTGCCTTGGTTTCTGTTGGTAATGTTCTTGCCTTTTGCCATCTGGTTTTCTTTGGTGTTAGCTGGTGTTGCTGTCTCTGACTGTGGCTTATCTGTCATGCAAGCCTCTGTATCTGTGCTCCTTGGAAACCTGTTCTCTCTTTGTACACAGGTATGTAGGTACTCCTGTGAGGTCTGCTCTCTTGTAGTTGTATTTGGGTATGCAGCTCTGTGACCCCCATCAGTTCTGGGTGCAGGCAGAAATTGGAAGACTCCTGTCCCAGACTGCTCCTAGGCTCTTGTGTCCTCAGGGTTTCTGGCTGCTTCCTCTGAGCAGCAAGTTGGTCCCACCTGTACTGACTCTCCTCTCTGCACTCCTGGGAGATTATCTACCTCCCTGTGCCACTTGGATATGGCGTGCTGTGGCAGAGGATGGTCCCAAGCTGGAGACAGAAACCAGAAGGCTTCTGCCAGAGGGTTCCAGAGGCGATCCTCTGAGCTGTGGGGGTGGTCCTATCTGTGTTGTCAGGCCTCTCCTGACTCCTGGGTGGTTAGCTACCTCCCTGTGCCACTTGGGTATGGCGTACTGTAGCAGAGGATCCTGAACACTATTACAAATAACAAATTTAGGTAATTGATACGCTGTCATTATTCATCTAATTGAACTCCTTTCTTCTTGAGTTTTTAACATCAAAAGTGTAATTGTCATTAATTTCAATGAGAAAAAAAATGATTTTATCTTGAATACTAAATTTAATTCGAATTTTTGCCAAAAAATTTAAGCAACTTTAAATGGACATGAGCACTTTACTGGCTGCTGTGATATAAAGCAACGAAAATAATAATTATTATAATATTGCCACGTATATATTTTTCTTGGGTGTTTTTAGCATTTGCATGTTTACCTCAAGAACATGTCTGGTGATAACACATAACAGTCCATATTTGTATGAGTCAATGTCCCATGTTGAAACCTGACACAAAAGACATGTTGGAGTTAATGTGCTTTTATGATATCAAAATTATCACAAACCTAATAGACCTCCATGATTCTTCCCATGCCTGTTATACTTCCAAAAAAAATGCCCTACAAAGTAGACAGCATAAAATAGATTCATTCTAAGACCCATATCCTAAGATCCCAAATGCTTGTATTGAAGGTTTTAGTATATGAGAATATTCTGGTTCTTCCTAATCCTTCTTAGAGTATCCACAAAACTACCTTTGCCTTTGGTGTGCCACCTGATCCCCTTTACCAGTGTAATATGCTTATTATGTACAGTGAATTGGGATGGTTCAACATCTATACCCTTCTTTGTAAAATTGTCCTAACTCAAAAACTCATTCTTCTTTGAGGTGCCTAAGAGGTCACCACCCCTCCCACAACTCTAGAGTCAGATGGCTGGCTGATAGAGTATAAACCCAGCCCAAAGTGTTTTTACTAAAATTGCCTAGATGGATAACTCCTTGCCAAAGTAATAAGGAATGTCAAGTGAGGGTGTCACCGTAGTTATCAATAAACCCAAGACTAACTTTCTCTAAAAACCAGTACTGAGAGTAAGGGAGGGCTGAAGAATTTGGCTTCTCCAGTAAACATAAGGATAATAAGAAGCTGAGATAGAAAAAACCAAAAGGCCGATCTCATCATTATTTTAGAAAAGATATTGTTGTTTGGCAGTTCCTCTAGTCTCAGGCCAACAGCCACCTAGCAAGAGAGTTTGTGCCACCACCCACCAGGTGCAAGCTACCCTGGAGTATAAGAATTGGATGGGTTGCCATCCCACAGTTAAAACTCTGACCCCAAATGGTTCTTGTCTAAAAGAACTGAAAGGACAAAAATGGAGAAGAGACTGAGGGAAAGGAAGTTCAGTGAGTGGCCCAAATTGAGGTCCTGCTCAGGGGGGAGACCCCAAGGCCTCTGTCTCCCTCTCTCTATTTCCCCCTCCTCCCTCCCTCCCTCCCTTTCTCTCTCTCTCTTCCCCACATGTTTCTGGCCATCCTCTTCCTCGCTTTCTCCTCTCTCTCTTTTTGTCCTTCTCTGTCTTTCTCCTTTCTCTGCCTCTACCCCTTTTCTAGGTCCCCTTCCCTTCCCCCAATAAACTTCCTTTGTATTAGGCCTATCGTATGGTGGTGATTTCTCAGGGAAACACCTTAGCTGGCCCACTGAGGTACTCCCTCTGGCTACATTATACTGCCATTTATGAAATACATTAGTAATTATATAAAAAGGCATAAGAAGCAGGAGAGAGAACTCAGCAGTTAAGATATTTGTTGCTCTTACTGAGGACCCAGTTTTGGTTCCCAGCACCTACATGCTAACTCACAATCATCTGTAACTCCAGGTCCAAGGGATCTAGATCTAGTATCCTTTTCCAATCTCTTGTAGTGTGAAGCACATGCATGATACATAGACACATGCAAGCAAAACACTCATACACATTTCTTTAAAATATTAAAAATAAATGAATCAAAAAGAGGCAACAAGCTAAAATGACAACCCAAACAGCTCAAGCCAAAGAAATTTATGAATATAACTTATACACATTTAGAGAGACCCAAGAGTCAGAAAAGAAATAGTCAAATGTTGCTTACACAGATTCAAATTGGAGAACTTTTACCACATTATCTTTTAGAAGAAAGTCTCTCAAATCCTATAATGACTAAGACTGAGAGACTTGTCATAAAATGTGGGCTATTTCTATATGACCAAATATTACTGAGCCATTGTATATGTGTGTTTAAAATTAATTTAGAGTACTAAATAATATCTCACATTTAAAGAAAGAGTAAAAACAGTCTGCATATTCATCTCATTATATTTATAGAAATTTCAAGACAGGAAGGAATCTATCAAAACATTAATGGCTCATATTCTGGGAATAAGATCCCAGGTGATTTACCTTTTTTATGTTTTTTTACTTCTCATTGCTTCCTTAATTATTATTTTCCTTCAAAAAGTTAAAAATATGTATGTACTTAACATCAATCAGAAGAAAGGATTCAAGTGAATTCTCAGGATTCTAAGACTTTATTAATATCTTAGAATGCATTCATCAGTCTGGCACATTTTTAATAATTTGTATTTCTCTTCACCTTCAATGGCTTTGTGAAATCAATTGCTTTTAGCTCCTCAATTGAGTCCAAGAGAGGGAGACAGAATAGCATACAAGTAATAATGGTTGTATTGACAAAAAAAAAAGAGCCAGACACTCAAAGAGCTTGTATCGTTGATATTTTTTACATGTATACAAAACTAAAACTCCAATTGATTTTGAACCCTAAGTCTAATGCCTTGTCTTTTAGAGAGATGAAGTCAGGTACAAATGATACAAAGAAGGTCCTTGAAACCATAGAAGTGGCCTCAAAGATGCTATTGTTGCTCTTTGCATTTCTTCCCTAATTGCCTAGTTTCAAAGAACTTTGAAATTTTTCTTATGTATTTTTTGCTTTAGCCTACATTTAAAGGTTTGAAAATAAATACAACTATCATAATTTGGCCAATGCTGAATACTCACGGCACTTACACGCATACTCACACTAATAAACACCAAGTGGTTCTTGCTTCTAACTCAAATTATTAGGAAGAATAATCAATCTAATCTCTTAATCAAAGCAGCACTTGAAAATTATTTAGAAAGAGCATCAAGGGACATTTGAACTTTGCAATAGACAGAAATGCATCTTTTCTCATTCCCCAAATAGATAACCATTTCAGCAGAAAAGATTCAAACTGAAAATACTTGGGTCAAGATGACCTACCCTTTCTTGGCTGATTCCGATAGCACAGTCTATATTCAGCTCACAACCTCTGTTTGCAAGGCCCCTGCACACAGGAGCAGGGGGTTAAGGCTAACCTCAGAGCTTTTTAAGGTCAAAAGAACCCTTCAAACTATTGGGTCCATAATTTCTCAAGAGGCAACTGGTGCTGTGATTTTAGTTTTGTGTGAAAGCAAGCAAAATGGAGACAAAATAATATGTTTTTAAAAGTTAATTTTTTTTTGGTTTGATGCCATGATCTGAGAAAATATACTTTTAATTTCTAATCTAATCTGAGAAAATACACTTTTAATTTCTTTAGAATTGAAACCTTTTTTTAAATACAGGTGGCTGTATTTACTTATAATGTTCTTTCTTAGAAAAGTGGTGAGTCATCTGCCCTTCAGAGATCCAGTTGCTGCATGCAAATCTAAGTCTAAGGTCTAGTGAACAAAAGAACACGGCTCCATCTGATCAACAGGACCAGCTTTAGAAGAGAAAAGGATGGAAAGACTATGCGCTCAGAAGATTTGCTTAATCTGATTGAATAACAAATTCCTTTGTCCCTGTTACACTGTCATCTCTGTCTCAAGGTGTGGAAATTGGACAAAATGTGCTTAACTCTTTAATCTCTCAGTGCAAATGCCACTCTCTCAAACAGAACTTGTTGATTGCACACTAATTAATATGGACTCTCTCCTGACCTACATAGCCATTCTTTATCCCACATCTATCCTAGTCAGAATTGCTATATTCCTTATTTATTATTGTTATTCATTATCCCCTTTTCCCAACTAGGATATAAGATGCATGAGAAAGGAAACCTCTGTTTTTTTCCCATGGAATCCTCCTAACAAATCACTGGCCCAGATGTGACAATATTCAATAAATAATCACGGAGTATTGAAGTAATAAAAAAAAAGTGTTCCATTAAAAAGTAGGCTATAAATGTTACTTCTTTTCTTTTTAAAGAAAGAAATCTGTCCTCCTAGAATATAATGCTGAGCACATAAGAATCTAAACCAACACATAAGCTGCCCCTCTTTCTAAACATTATTTAGTAGAAAGTAGTTCTTTATAGAACTTAAATAATGAGTTTGACTCTAAAAGTGATTAAAAATAAGAAAGATTATCTATGTTAACTGAAAATTGGACTTTGGATGTAGATTTTGTTTACTGGATAAAGTGCAGAAATAAAATTTTGAATTTACAAAGATTGCCAGGGAAATGCCATTAAATCCTTCCATTTAAATATTACCTGGTAATTGCTTGTACTAATTTGCATTTCAATCAGTACTAAAAAATCTCACCAGGCAGTAGTCTTTAGCTAAATTGTCTTATTCTGCTAAAGGCTAACATTAATGAGTAAATGTTTAACTTAACACAAACATGCCCAATGCTAGTTAAAAGAAAAGCAAGGAAACCAAGCAAAGACAGACAGGGGGAGAGAAAGAAGAAAGTGAAGGCATTGGAAAGAAATTGCTTTCGAGCAGAGAGCAAACTCACAAGGCAAAGGGAACACTTAGTCTTCATGCCACAAAAACCAAAACCTCAGGGAGGATGTGAATACCTGACATGGGAAAGAAATAGACCTTCCTGGGGGAGCCTGGGGGTATTTTTAGCACAGCATAAAAGTAATTTTATTCAATTGGAATGGAAGTACACATCGTGGACAAGGACAAAAGAAGCTGAGTCAGTCAATCCCTGACTGATTTCTGATTTGAACTCTGTAGTAGTTTGAATGAGGGCCATCCCCCCATAAACTCCTGCAGTGGTTCCCATTTGATGGCACTGTTGGGGAACACCATGGAAGCTCAAAGAGATATAAAGCCTTGATAAAGAATGTTGGCCATTGGAGGCAGGTCTTGAATTTTGTAGGTCAGCCCTACTTCCTATCTTCTCAGTTTTCTACTTGGAATCACCATGCAACTAACCATCTCCAGCTCCTGTCACCATGTCTTTGCCACCATGATAAACCTCATCTCCTCAAACTCTGAACTGAATACCTGTTCTCCATGAAGTAGCTCCTCAACAGGTGTTGGATCACCGCAGCAAGGTAAGTACCTGATATGAGCCATAAAGTCATAATCTATTCAAGGGCAAATTATTAAAGGAACAAAATATTACAAGAGATACCAAAGCAAAGATGTTAGAAGAATTGAAGGCTCTGGTACCTACAACTATTGCAAGTATTAAACACAAGTCAACTTCTGGCCAAACTAGCAAAAATGTTCACACTGAAGGCCCATTTACCTCAGTTCCTATTACCTAGAATACCATATCCAACTTTCAACAGCAGAAAAATTACAAGGCATTCTACAAGGCAAGAAAAACTGTAAAGAAAAAAAACAAGCATCAGAATCAGACAAATATGCCATGGATGTTGGTGCTGTTGGTCTTAGGATTTTAAATAATTGACTACTCTGTTTAGACATGTAATAGAAATGAACAATGAAAAGAAGCAAAGGGACTGGAGAGATGGCTCAGCAGTTAAGAGCACCGACTGCTCTCCCAAAGGTCATGAGTTAAAATCCCAGGAACCACATGATGGCTCACAACCATCCATAATGAGATCTGATGCCCTCTTCTGGAGTATCTGAAGACAGCTACAGTGTACTTACATATAATAAATAAATAAGTCTTAAAAAGAAAAGAAAAGAAAAGAAAAGAAAAGAAAAGAAGCAAAGGCTTCTAACACCAGAAAGATAGGAATACTGCAATCAAACTTAAAAGAACAGCTTTGACACGCCAGTAAATGGCACATGGCAGGAAAGAATTGGGTTAAAGGTGGATCAATAGATACTTCCAAAAGTAAAAAGCAAAGAGAAACAAATGAAAAATACATTGCCCAAGAACTGAGGGATAATTTTTAAAAGTATGTCATGCTCATAATCAAATACCTGAAGGAAAAGAAAAATTAAGCAAAACTGGAGAAAGGTTTGAAGTAATAATGGCTAAGTTAAGATCAGATCAAATCATGAAAGCAGAATCTTTATGGCAAGGTTAGCAGCTTCGGAAAAAAAAACAGATTAATTTTTCTTCTCACCCCATTACCACAATGAAAACATGGATTGAAAGAAATCATGTGAAGACCCAGCAAGAAAGGATCCTGCTTATAAGTCAAGGAGAAAGGTGTCACCAGGAACTGAAAGGGTTGACATCTTGATCTTGGACTTCCCAATTTCTACAACTACAAGAAGATAAACTTTGTTTTCGAGCCACCCCATTTATTTCGATATGGAGTCTTGAACAGACTTAATGCATGTGCTTACTCTATTAGGCACTACAATAGCCAAAATAAGCTTATATTTACAAAGTAGCAATGAAAAGAAAACAAGAAATAAAATATGATATACATATGAAATTTATACATGGAGCTTTAAATCAAGTGATATGATTGATTATAGATAATCAGTGAAGAGTTAATGAGAGAGAGAGAGGTGGAAAGAGAGAGAGAGAGAGAGAAATAATAGGTAATGGTGAGGATTCAAGCAAGGTATTTACTGACAAACTGTATATGTTGTGTATAATGCACAATAAGAAGAAATTAGCTATGAAAATATTAAAGATAATGTTTTGAATGCAAGGAGAAATTAACAAAAGTGTTAAACAGGCAGTTGAATATATAATTTTCAAGACTAAGGTAAGAGCTAGGTGTGACTTGTGTGAGGCCTATGTGATATTTGAAGCCATAACCTTGATCAGATTACTTCTATAGGGTATGACAGAAGAAAAGACTAGATCGTTGAATAGAACATTTATTAAATAGAAAATTTGATGAGAGATATTTGAGACTAGCAGAAGTACACAAGTAGATAATGAGGTAAAAGCAAACCTTGGTTTTATTTTTCCTCAATGGAAAACATGTTATGAAAAAATGAAATGTTTAATCCTACATGAATAAAATTAGATTAGGTGAACACTATGATGGAGAGTTTTGTGGAAATAAAGGAAGAAAGGAGACAGACACATACACACATACATGGGGAGAAAGAATTTTAATGAAATAGCTCAGATTTCAAGATGATTAGATGAGGTTCACCCTCCTTAAAAAAAAAGTACTTTGTTTTACTCAAAATCACATGGATTAAATATGGATTCAATATTTATTGAAAATATTAAAAATATGCTAATTCTGTCTTTAAAAGCACCTCCACAGCATCCCAGTAGAAGACTGTGTTCATTGTTAATGTAGGTGGGCCCAGTCCACTGTGGGCAACACCATTCTCTAGGAAGGCAGCTCTGAGCTGTATAAGAATTTTACCTAAGCATAAGCTTATCATCAAAGTTGCAAAAAGTGTTCATCTACAGTTTCTGCTTCAGATTTGTACATGAGTTCCTGTCCTGAATCCCTTCAGTGATGGGCACACCCTGGAAGTGTAAGCCAAATATGTAAATGCATGATCTAAGTTGATTTTATCTGTTGCATTTTTATAGGAATCATAAGAAACTAGAACAATGTCCTGTTACTATATCTATTAACTGTAGATAGTAACTTATTGGCAAGAAAAAAAGGTTCATAAGTCAAAATTTTACCTGGATTACAAAAGTTTAGGTACTTACCCAACCAAATGAATTGAAGAAAATGAAAAATTAAAAGGTTCAATGTACAGTTTTAGAATGCAAAATGTTCCTAAATAAAATATTTACACTTTAAAAGTTAAAAGTATAACTATAGAGGCATCCAAAAGAATATTTATTCAACTATCTAGTTGTTGTTGCTTAGCTAAGTTGGTATACAATGTCAGCCATAACAAATTCAATCTTGTTAATTGGGCTTTGTAGATATGTTCTTAAAACATACCAGTCTACCATGGTACTGAAAACAATGGGGTAGAAGATTCACAAGTTCAGAACTAGCGGAAGTTTCACTAAGACCATATTAATTTCCAAGTACAAGCAGTACACAGTAACTTCACGGGTCAGGTTAACATGATGAACTATACTGTGTAACCTCTCCAGAGAAGCAAGCACAAATGTCAGTGGTTCTCAGATTGTGGGTCACAACACCCATGGGGGTCACATATCATATATCCTACATATCAGAGATTTACACCATAGTTCAAAACAATAGCAAAATTACAGTTAGGAAGAAACAACAAAATAATTTTATGACTGTAGGTTACCACAACATGAAAAACTTGTTGAAGGGTCACAGTGTTAGGAAGGTAGAGAAGGTCTAGGTGATATGCTCATCCAGAGAGCAGACTCCAGTTCTTAGAACAGTGTGTCCTTGCTGAAAAGAACTGTAATGAATACATTGCCTCCCACGGAATGTCAATTTGAAGGCTATTTTAAGGACTCCTGTTGTTACTTGTACTCTGGAGCGGCAGGTTTGCACATAACACTTGTTTTCTCTTAGCCAGTGAATCTTCAAATTCAGCTCTTGTCTCTGACTCTGATCTCAACAATGGAGGGCAGGGGGGATGCTTCACAAATTCAATTTACAATTCCTCTTGTATTTCCTTTCTCTCTGTGTGGCCCTTTAGAACTTGGGGGAACGGATCAAAATTAGGGTTGAAAAATATGACTAATTAATTTGAAAGAAGTTTGTACTTCAGTGCCTGCTCTGGAGTGAAGGCTGTCTCCATAAGATGCATGTCCATCTAGAACCTCGGAATGAAGCTCTTAAAAATGATTAATTGTTATGGCAACATCATTCAGCATTGGAATGATCCTTAATTCTCATGACTAGGAACCTATGTGAAAGTCATGCAAGACAGAGAGAAGACCAATGGATGGTGGGACGGAGATGAATAATGTGCCCACAAGCCAAGAACTTTCAGCAACTTTGAGGGGCTAGAAATAGCAAGGGGCTCTTCCTCAATCCTTGGGCAAGAACATGCCTACCAAAACTTCTTTCTCTACACTGTGTATGCACAACTATGAAGAATAAAGTTCTCTTGTGCTAAATGACCTAGATTGTACTAATTTGTTATAATACTCCCAGAAAAGTAATAGTATCTTAAACTTAATAAAATTTGTAATTGGAATGTATCATTTCATGATTCTCTAAATTATTTATCTCTTTAAATTACAAGACTAATATGAATTCAATCCAAAAACCAAAGTATATAAATCTATAAAGCTAGAAATAAAAGCTCTCATTTATATAACAGTTTATATCTCATTGGCCTTTGTAAATTTTATTTTTCCTCATTTATTTTATATTTGTATATCATGAGGAGGTGACACATATCAGTAAGGATATTTGCCACCAAGTTTTAGGAATCTTACCAGCTCCATCACTAGCCTTTTTGGCATTTTTCTATAAACATAAAAGTAAACATTATTTTTTTATAAAACTATTTTCCTTCTGGCAAATTTTCCATCTTCTGTTTTTAGTAAGTATCAGCTATGAACACCCTCTTTTCTTCAGACTGTAAATGTCCTCTTGCATTTACTGAAGGGACTCTAGCCAGCTTAACCATGGCCTTGCATTGCCTCCCTACCCCATCCCTTCTGCCTCCCTAACAACAAGTTAGATTATATTCCTAAAGCAAGTTCCTAAGGTCTATTCTCTTATTTGGCCACTTTGTCTTTCTGAAGCTGACTACCAAGGTTCAGCTATCAAAGTATTGAGATCCAGAAATCAAAAGTCCCCTTTGGCTTACTTAATTGATATACCCAATTAAAATTAAACACTTTATCCTACCACATTGTTTCCCCATATACCTTTATAAACTGCCATTGGCATATGTGCCATGTCTGTCTTCTCTCTATCTAGAGATAGTTATTTGTCTCCTGAGGCAAATACCCCTGCCTCCTCTCCCTTCCCCCTTTTTTGTCCTCTCCCTTGTTCCCTTCCCCTTATCACTCTTCATCTATTTTCTGTATTTATCCCTTTTTCCTGTTCTCCATCCCTCTGGGGCAAATAATTCTCCTTTGTGGTAAGAATTTGGTCTTGGGGTATCTTGAGCTCACTTTAAGATTCCTACACTTACCCCTAGCATAGTCCACAGTTTATTCAATATATATGTATTACCTACTAAATACTAGGTGCTAGGCATGGAATTCTTATTTCAAAGGTATAAAGAAGAAAAGTGAGTAAACTATAAATTACAGTGCAGGGTAAGTAATGTTTCACCTGTCTCACACAAGAGACCATGGAGACAATGGACAATATGCTCTGAACACAAGGAACAGTTAACACAGGACAGGAAATAAGGAATCAGTGCATCATTCTTTCAAATGACTGTTGTCTTAGTTAATTTTCCTGTAGCCATCACAAGAAAAGCAGCTTAAGGATAAAAATTACTTTTTGTTCACAGTTCAAAATACAGTCTATCAGAGTAGAGAAGTCAAGACATCTGTGATGCTTATGCCCAGCCACTTTCTCCTTTTCATAGTTCAGGACCCTAGAGACCATTTCTACCATAGTGACCAAGTCTTTCCACTTCAAGTAACACAATCAAGATAACCCCCAAGGCAGTACAGAGGCCTCTTTCTCAGATGAGTCTAGCTTTCTTCAAGTAGAAGATTAACACTAACTGTAAAGACAGAATATTCCATAAGAGATCTCCTGAATCCTACACATGCACGTGCTTCCTGAATGATTCATTCTTAAAATGGATGTACAAAATTATTTATCAGTTGATTCAGAACTATTAGGCCCTGAGTCTCAGCTGCCTAAACAGATTGAGTTTGCTCCACTGGACTTTCAAGAGACACAGCCTTCGTTGTTTTACAAGTGCTAGTTATTGGCACATGAACCCTAATGAATCATAATTTCAATTTCTAGGAAACCTTTTCAGAGATGCAGCCCCAAGATAGAGTGTCCTAGAAGTATAACCATAGCAAATGAGGTCAGTGGGTACAATGGAAAGGATGTTGACAGAGTTGAGGAAATGTGAAGGCAGAATGCTCCCTCTCAGCCTAAATGAGCCCTATAGAAGGATGATTTATTACCAGAAGACAGAGGGAAATGATTAGCCTTAATGAAGTGCCTCATAGTTTATGCAAATTGAATCTGATTCACTAGTGATCTTGGATTCAAAATTCTCAGTGACTTCTAGCTAATCAACCTTAATCACAGACATGCCTAAGGGGCCTTTCGTCTGAAGTCTTGAAGAATGCCTGGCTTTATGGGGAGGTGATGGGGTGGTAGGGCACACACACACACACACACACACACACACACACACACACACACACACACACACACACATACACTTAGGATGAAGAAGTCTGAAGTCTTCTGTTGAGCCTATCTGAAGCCTTCCCTTCATTTCTTCTTTGTCAGTTTCAGTTACTAGGAGGAAAGTAACTATAAGTTCCCACCTCCAAAGATGAAAAACAGAAATAAGAAAAAAGATCAGATTCTCTCCACATCAGTTTCAGAATCTAAGCTATTTAATCATCAGTGTACTAAAGCAAAGAGCACAGTTCCCAGACAGGCACACTCTGCATAGATCTAACATGCTTAGATGCTGAGGCTGACATTAACAGCCAGTAGGTAAGGAAATGAAGAGTGAGAGGCAGAAAACTTTTCAGACAATTTTACCACACTCAATTTTTGTTTTTAAGACTGATATTAATACATAATGAAAGTGATTATAGGGAAAGTAATCAAGAGAACTATTCCCCAATGACTGAGGACTCAGTAGTTGCAAAATCCCACACTAGGATGCTCTCAGAACTCCCACTTAAACACTATCTGCACCTCATGCTGCAGCTTTCTGAAAATACAAGCAGACCCCTCAGTCCACTGGGACCAGTATTTCATCCAGCCTCAAAAGCAATTTATCAACTGCAGGCACAGGAAACTTCCTTCACGAGTTAAGGCTTGCATTATGCTCAGTCTCTCAGCCCTGCTATTAGAATCTCTTTCCACTGAGTACATTCCACTTCCTGGCTTTATTGCTGAGTCATCAAATAGTAACTAATTTTATGTCTCCTTTGAATACTACCAAGATGGCTTGTTTATAAGGAAGAGAAAGATGGTGTGTCTGTTAATCAAAGCAGTCACATTGCAGTGTTGAAGGAAGTTTTTCAGGAAGAACCCGAATTCAGCTGCAAGGGAGTCCAGACCTCAGAGAAATCCAGACCAGCACTGCCAAGTTCCTCCAGACTACACCTGAACTCCTGGCCTTACCTGTCCTGTAATATGGAGGTCTCTGAATGAAGATTTTTAAGGTTCTGTGTAAGAAACTATTTCATCTGGCTAACAAATTGTCTTACCTGATAACTGCTATTATCCCAGAAAATTACATTTTAAATAAACAAAACAGAAATTGCTACATTTTTTTATTAAAGGGTAAAATTAGAGCATGACTAATCCACCATATTCATTTTGGGTTTTTTGTTTTGTTTTGTTTCAATTTGCTAGAAACTTTCTACAGCAAAGTGCTCTAGAGACCAAGAACAACTGTTATTCCAGTGCCTCAAGGAGACAAATAAAGAGGGATATATGAGAAACCAGAGTGTGACCTTCTGTGGCAGGCTGCCTGCAGCCTCTCCAACCAATGTACCAAACACAATCTGGGGCCTCAGTGTCTGTACCCAGGACTTCCCAGACACTATCTCAGGAATTCCTCTCAAGTTGCAAATGAACATTGAATTTTCATAAGGGTAATACTTATTCTATTCCAAACTGAAAATGAATTTTGAGTAAAAACTTCCACTTACCAGGATGTAGTCAGGAATAAGAGGCCATACTGTGTCTTTTCTAGAAGTTCATAACCTGTAATAAAATGCCAGTGTTCTCTCAAGTCAATCTAAGTTTTCTCTATAGACACTTTCATCTTTCTAGTACTGATGTTCCTCACTGTCAGACCTCAAAAAACCCACCTGCTGCTGTATGTCAGAAGTGGCCTCACTTATATTCTTGCCTCTTCCTTGCCTCTCTTATATTCTTGTCCTCTCTTGCCCTCATGGGCTCTTCCCTCCCCCCTCCTTTCACACCTCTCTCCATGTGGCAATGGCTGGCCTCTTTCTCTGCCTTTACTGCCCCTTTAAATCTCCTCCCCATGCCCTAAATAAACTCTATTCTATACTAAAAAAAAAAGTGCCTTCAGTTCCTATGCTGGGCACCACAGCGTCAGGGAAGCACACTTCCTCTGTGCTAGTCCTTTGGAAAAGCAGTTCTAGAACTCACATACCTCACCTGAAAGCACCTCACCTAACAGGCAGTAGTGAAAATTCTGGAATGTTAGTTTCTTTAAAAAACACAGACATATTATAATAATGTGCTTTCATTTTAACCCCAAGTATAGGAATATGGAACTGCTTCAGACTGTCTGCAGCAGCTGGCTATAATTTGCCTTGTGCTTTAGCAGAGGCAAGAGTTTGCCAGCTGCAGATAGATTATGCAGTTGTGTAACATTTGGAGTTATGGGAACTTTTCAGAGGGTATATGAATTCTAGGATCCTGAGAAGCAAGGTGGGTTGTTGTTGGTTATTTAGGGAGGTTGGTTGTTGCGGGAAAAATTAAAAAGCACAGCAAGTTCCCACGCTACACCCATCTACTCTCGCCACCTCTGTCTCTAGTCTAGTCCCAGCAGAGACTGACTGTGGTCTCCCCAGCTTGACTCAGTGCTACTCATACCTTCTCAGCCATAAATCTCCTGTGGTCAGTGGTCCCACATTCCAGTAACCCAGTAAAACAAAACTCTAGAAGCTTATATTAATCAATCAGATTTATATATCAATAAATTGTCAATATACAAGATGTCTACACAATAAATTTGGGGCCAATTGACAATGATAAAAGCTGCCCACCTAGATTAGCCAAGTTACCCCAATTATTCTAACCCTATATGATATTATATCTATGATATTAAAACCACGCAGAATCTGAATCATCCTGTTTGTCCTCCATCTTGCTTCCTTCTCTCTTCTCCTGTGTCACTTCCTGTCTCTGAAACTCTTAACTTTGCCTCCCTTTTCCCTGTCCAATCACAGGCCTCCTGCTGCACTAATATGTACATTAATTGGACAGGGAATATCCTGCCACAGTTGGTTGCCATTTGTAAATATTTGTGCTCAAAAAAGAAATGAAAGAAATTAGATTGAGGGATCTCTCTCTCCTCTTTCCTTCCTTCTTTCCTATCTAGTGTTAGGATATGAAATGGGTAGGGGTGATAAAGAGTGGGGAAAGAGGAACCCACAAAGTAGCAAGAACAGCTATAGAACAGTAAACTGTGACTTATGTACACATTTAGCATTTGATCTGTGAGCTTTTCAACAGAGATAAGTGATACGAAATTAATATCAACTTCATTTAAAAGAATATAAGATGGTCCAGAAGATGGGGAGGATTCCAAAACTGAAAATAAGAAAACCAAACCCAGCAGCACATGTTTTAACCTCAGCCCTCAGGTGCCTGAGGCAGAATTGCTGTAAGTTTGAGGTCAGTATTACTGAAACCCTGTCAAAAAGAAAAAAGGAAAAGGAAATACCATTCCTCTCGTAGTTTTTGTGTCAAGTACTTATTATTCTAAGGAATTTTAATGCTACTCTCTCTGAAATTATATAAATATTTTCACTTATAGATTAATTAATAAGGAAACTAAATTTTAAAGAATTTGCTAGACTTGTGAACTTCATGCAGTGAGCATAGTAGAACAGGGGCTCAAGCCCTAGTTTTGCCTGATTCCATAACCACAATCAAAGGCAAATAGAAAAGTACAAAGGTTCCCCTACAAAAGACTGTGCTGTTGTATTCTTAAAGCTAAACTTAGAGCAGTGAGAAAAGACTAGGTACTGTTGTTTGACCTACGCACCAGAAAAGATGGTAGGGCAGTAATGGGTGATGGAAATATCCAGCTCTTCTTCTTCTTCTTCTTCTTCTTCTTCCTCTTCTTCTTCTTCTTCTTCTTCTTCTTCTTCTTCTTCTTCTTCTTCTTCTTCTTCTTCTTCTTCTTCTTCTTCTTCTCTTCCTCCTCCTCCTCTTCCTCCTCCTTCTTTTCTTTATGTGTAACAGTGTTTAACTGCATTTATATTTGTGTACCACATGGCCAAGGCCAGGATAGAGCATTAGATATCCTAAAGCTGTAGTTACACATGGTTTTGAGCTGCATTGCAGGCACTAAAAATCAACTTGGGTCCTTTGCAGGCCAGTGCTCTCCATCTCCTCTTCTGCTTCTTTTTTTATATCATCTAGAAAAAGAATTGTCAAATTAGAACAAACAAACAAAGAAATGCAAAGTAGACTAAATGTAGTGAAGGTAAAAGTAAAATAGGATTTTGAAAGGAGCCTCAAAAAATCATTTGCTTCAGTTTTCAGCTTGTAGATAATGAACCCACGGAATTCAGTGCCACGCTCCAAGTCAGACGTTAACAGCTCTGTTTACATAGAACTGAACTGGCTTCTGGATGAACACTCTTTCTACCTGTATATATGAGAGATGATAATGAAGTTCTAGTCCCTTGATTCCAATGGGAAATAGTGCATAGCAATCTTGTTGAAGTTCTGATGGGAACTTCTGAAATCTTGGAGAATGAGAAATGGTTTAGAAGATAGGGGTTGTCCTTAATCTGTACTGCAGAATATGAATCATTAATTCAGTAAGAAATACTGTTTTTCCTGGTCCCCTCACTTTGCACAAGAAAGTCGTCTTAAACACCATGGAGTACTCACAATTCATGTAGCAATATATCATTATTACTGGGATGTTCTTTAAATTTAAGATGCTATAAAAGTTAATTAACAGTGAGGACACTTTTACCAAAGTCAAAGAATTGTATTTATCTCACTATGTATTCATTAGTTATATTACCTGGCATGATTAAAACTACAATTAACTAATTTTAAATAAAGTTTAATGGAAACAATTAAAGATTAATGTCATTTCAATAATTTCCTAAAATTACAATAATTAATTTAAAGTTCAAATGTTTTCCAACTTTGTAATGTTACCGTGTTCCTACATTTGTCATTGTATGTCCAACATACAAAGAAATGAGCCTAGGCTTTTTCCACATCCTGAGTATGCCATAAAGAATCGACTCAGAAGGGACCATGCTGTACTGTGCTGTGCTCCATCTCTTTGCCTGCCTGGTAATCATGCAGCAGAAGATTTTTCCAGGATCTGCAGCAATCTGAGCAAAAGTTGAATCTTTCTTCAATGTCAAACTGCCACCAAAATCCACAGAAATGCAGAGGGTTTTCATGTTGTTTTTGTATTGCCTGGATTTGAGCTGTTACATGCTGAATAATATTATTTTTATTATTAAAACAGTATATACATTTAGATCCAATTTTATGTTTTACATCTCATAGGTTGGGAAAATGTCCCAGAAACAGAATATTATAACCAATATAGGGCCACCAGTTTTTGTCAACCGCTTTTAGTGGGTCGATTGTATATTTGCAGACAAACATCCTTCCATATGGGCTTTTAATGCCTATGAAAAGTAAAATACTGCTTTCTCTCCTACTCTCATGACCCTCCTACTCCCATACCTCCATTTTTCCAAAAAGTCAATTCTGAAACACTGTTTTGTCTTTCTTCTAAGCTTAACAATTGCAGTGTCACAATGGTTACTGCAAAGTCATCTTCTATACTGGACAGTTGTTCATATACTTTATTTAATGACATTGATTTGGATTTCTGGCATAAACATACACCACTTCAAAAGTAAATAGTGACCACCTGTGGCTGTGGACTTTTCTGAAATGTCAGATTCTTTTCATTAAGTGGTTTCTGTAGATCTCCTGTTCTGTGTCCCATGCTGCTTGCTTTAGAGCTCTGTCCTAACCTGTTTACAGCTATCTACCTTTTATCAGCTATCAGTATAATTAGGGGTGGATATGGTATAAAAGCAAAGGAACTAGCTGGTTTGTTAGATCACAAAACCAAGACAAAGGAAGCCAATTAAATAACATTCAACAAAAGAGAGCATGCTAAGCCTTATCTTATATCCAAGAAAACTAATCTCTAGGCACAAAAGAAATCCTCCTATAAATGCATACGGAAATATTAAGCTGTACTTGTCAACTAAAAGCACAACATGAGGAAACATATGTTTCCTTCAAGAAATTGACCCAGCGTGTATATCCAGACCAAGGAAAATACAGTGAGTTCAGCCTAAGACTGCAACATAAAGAGAGGTGAGAGGAGCACAAAACCGAAAACTTAAAGTAACTCTGCTTTTCAGGAGCCAAGCCATCTCTAGAGAATTAAGCTATGCTCTGACATCTCATTTTAAGGTACACTTTGGATACTTAGGATATGTTTAGTGAACCATGGCTACAATAGCAAATAAGTCATATCATAAATTATTTAGTTAAATAAAATATATAATCCATGTTGATGAAAAAGATCGGAGAAGAGCAAGAAGGAAAGACAGCTATCATAATCCACACAAATTAAACGTTAATGTTTATTGATCACAAGAGTCTTGTAAAATATTGAGAGATTATTATTCATTGACTAAAAGGTGAGAAAAAAATCAATGACTCAAATCTTACGAAGCCAGCTTTTAGCACAATGAAGACTTTGTTAATCGATACAGCTACCCAAAACTAAAATGACTAATAACAAGTAGATGAAGTCCTAATATATTAAACAGATTACTGATATATAATGTACAGATTAAAGAAGTTCATATATAGCATTCACATTAAAATGTTATAGCAAAAAATGAAGATGGGAGACAACTGAAACAAGGATAACAAAATATCAACACTTGTTTATGGTAGATTGTAAGTACTCAGAGATTCCTTACAAAATTTACACTGGCATGTACTTGGAAGCTAAGTACTTAATCAAAGTGAATAAATTATCTCAAGAAATAATCGAAATAATCAGCCCCCTTTATATGCTCTTATAGACAATAAATAGCTACATGAATGCTTTCATGGTGAGTTGAATATTGTTTTTCAAGGATCAATCTAAGATTCTGACTATGAAAAGGAAGTCAGAAATCCTATGAAAAAAATCCCAATGGTCGAAAGGCTGGAACTAGAAGAGTGTCACAAGTTAGAGATCTTGACTACACAGTGAGTTCAAGCTACAGAGTAAGATACACAAACACAGATAATGGAGGATGGGGAGAGACAGAAACAAAACAAAGTAACTCAGAAAAGGCAGTCCCTACCCACCTCTTTCACTGCTGACAGATTTTGCCTGCCCACATATCACGCCTCCTCCTTGTCACATCTCCGGCTTGCTACCTTTTTGTGTTCTCTGGATCTCCTATTTCTCCCTGGGGGTTTGGATGCTGTCAAGGTCAATTTTTGCACAACAGCAACTTGCACAGTAAGTCATGTAGCTAAGAAACCAACAGCTGTCAGTTGTCAACTGACAACTTTCTCAACATTAAACCTTCACATATAAAAATAGATCACTCTTTGAACATAGAATCAAAACATTTACCTTCCTTATAAATATTCCATGAAATTGACTACCAGTTAATCATGAGGCAATCTCTAAATTAAACACAATTTCTGACAAATATACACACATATACTTGAGAAGATCTTGACAAAGCTGACCTATAACAATCTAAACATATAGGTAGATCAAAGTGGTTCACTGGACATTTCTATTCCTAGGCATGGGGTCATATTAACTTCTGAGTCTTTTGGTGCTTGGATGTCATCATATAATACTGGTCAGTAACAGGAAAGCATTTCATTGTCAGATGGAAACACTTAAGAATTCTCCTTTCTCGCAAGCATGGCCACCATTCATGTGTAAATGGCCATCTACACAGTTACCTGTGCAATCATAAGAGGAAGCGCCCTTTTGAGAATTTATGGTGAACATGTAGCTGGAGTGATAAGAAGCTATACTTGTCCAAAGCACTTGTGTTCTGAAGGCATTTGTCACAACATAGCAAGCAAAAATTTTGAGATACATATTATGATGTGTTCCCCTTGGACAGAGGCACATCCTGTGACTATATGGTGGAAGAGCTCTCCCAAAATAGGATAATGAAATTTTGTTGGTATAATAAAGAAACTAATCAAAAGAGTTTGGGTTATTCTAAAGGGATATTTTGCTGGTGACCTTCACCTAATTAGTTGAGTCCATCTGCACAAGACACAGAAGCAGGAGTGTGACACCTGTTGCTCTAAAGAAGTCAATATTCACCGGAGTCAGTGTTTATAGGGAGGGAAGTTTCTAGCCACTAACCTTAGTATCTAGCTGTCTCGCCAGAACATGGGCACTGCCACCACTCCACTGTGAGGCAATTTGCTGCCAACAGTTAGTAAACTTGGAATGAACCCAAAGCCCCGGGTGATATCATAGTCCATGCCAATAGTTTTATTTTCAGATTAAGGAGACCTGGAACAGAGTTTCTGGTGAACTTACACCAGAATTCTACTTAAAGAAACTGAAGGTCAATAAATTGTATTCTTTCTTCTTTTATTCACTTTAGATCCTGCTCACTTCCCTCCTCCCAGCCACCCCTCCCACAATCCTTCCCCTCAATCCTTTTCTCCTTCTTTTCTGAATGGGTGGGGGCTCCCTAGGTATCCCTTCTACCCTGGTACATCAAGTCTCTGTGTGGTTAGGCACATCCTCTCCCACTGAGGCCAGACAAGGCAGCTGAAAGAACATATACAGCAGACAGGTAACAGCTTTTAGGACAGCCCCCACTCCACTTGTTTGGAACCCACATAAAGACCAAGCTGCACATCTGCAACATATTTGCAGAAAGGCCTGGGTCCAGCCCGTGTATGCTGCCTGTTTGGTGGTTCATTCTCTGATACCCCAAAGGTCCAAGCTGTAGTCCAGTGGTTGACTCTATTGCTCTTCCTGTGGTATACCCATCCCTTTCAGGGTTCCATAACCCTACCCCCTATTCTTCTCTAAGAGTTCACAAGGTCCAACCACTGTTTCATTATGGGTGTCTGCATTTGTCTAAATCAGCTGCTGCATGGATGCTCTCAGATGGCAGACATGATAGACTCTTGATACTCTGTTATGCTCACAAAAAGGAGTCAAGCATAATTGTATTCTTTTCTTAAGTGTGTTTTAATTGAAAGAAAATTACATTGCTTTCTCTCTTCCTTTCAACCATTAAGACCCTAATTTCTGTCCCTCAGACCTTTCCCATGTCCCCCAATTAACTAGTGGATAGTCACTTTTTCTTTGAGGATTATTGTTAAATACACACATATGTGGGTAGGTGTGTGTATGTGCAGAAATATACATAAATACAAACTGCTGAGTCTGGTTTGTTTGTTGTTTATGTAAATATGATTTCAGAGATGATCACTTTGCATTGGACAACTGATGAGGGGTCTTATCCCCGGGACAGCCTAATTCTCCTCCAAGTGATTAGTTACCTATAGTTCTTTGTCTAGAGGTGGGACCATACAAGAATTTTCCCCTTGCACATTAACATGCCCATTGACATTTCCATTGTTCCAGTTGTTTATGCAGTCATTTAAAGAGAGATTGTTTTACAGCAGACTTCCTGGTATTCTGGCTCTTAAAATCTTTCCAGTCCCTCTTCCAAGATACTTCCTGACCCATAGATTCAGGAGCTGTGGTGTAGATATGTCCATTAGGGCTAGACTGCCTGGATTTCATTTATCCCTGTATTGTGTCCAGTTGTGATTTTCTGTGATATTTCTTGTATGGAGAGACTTCTTTGATGAGGGAGCTAACCACACTTCTCTTAAAGGAAGTTAACCCACTTGAGCTGATCCAAACAAGAACCACTGATTAACAAAAATCTCAGTATCAGGTACAAGAAACCTCCTCTCCAAGGGTTGGTCAGAGTAAGTCAAGTGACTCTCAAAGTAGTACAAATCAGTGGTTCTCAATCTGTAGGTCGAGACCCCTTGGAGTCAAACTACCCCTCCACATGGATCACCTAAGACCATCAGAAAACACAGATTTTTACACTCTAATTCATAACCATAGCAAAATTACAGCTATGAAGTAGCAATGAAAATAATTTTATTGTTGGGTGTCACGACAACATGAGAAACTTATTAAAGACGTCATAGCATGAGGAAGGTTGAGAACTACTGATTTATATATTTAGACATTGGCTGCCACTCTAGGGTTAAGGGTAGGTTCTATTGCTGAAGACAGAACACACTTAAGACACAGGACTTGGAAGATTAGAGATGGCTTTGATTTGAAAGCCTCTTTTCTATGGTCTAGCATCTTTGGTTCAAGAAAATACTGCATAAGCTGCCAAAGAAGGGAAACAGATAGTCCTATTCAGCTGCAGCACCTGTGAACCATGAGAATTACCAGCATAGCAAAATACACATAGGTAAAACAAGTGGAACTCACATGTTGGTGGCAACCAATAGACATCTAATTGGACTTAAGACCCACTTAACAGAATGGAAATCATGCCTGGTACTGGAAACCTAGGCAAAGAGGATGAAGTTATAGACCTTCAAAAATATTCTACCACTTTACTAGACTTGCATAATTCCTTTCTATGTTCTGAATCTTGACCTTACAAATATTCATTCAAGCTTTTCAGTTTATGGTGATTTGTAATCACAAGAGAAAGGCCAATACAGTACAATGGAAACTATGTTGACTGACAAAATTGGTAAGTTAATAATGATGTTGTGATTATTAATTACATCTCTAGAAATACTTTAGAAAGCAGGAAAGTCAGATTAATAATCTGATTAACCTAACACATCTATACAACAGAGTGCCGTTTAGCTAGTAAAAGAAAAAAAGGAATTTTAAAAAACTAAATTGTGACCTAGCAATCCAGTTTTTGTTACATATTCAAAGGCAATGTTGTAAGAGTATCTTCACTACAGCATTGCTCATAAGATCCATATTATATAGTTCAGGTGTGTGCTGTGAGTGAATGAAAAAGAAAATGTGACATATATGCATAATAAAATACTACCTATCCTTTAAAAAGAAAGAAATGCAAACACTTGTACCAACATAGACAAACCTGGAGATGTAATACTAAAGTAAAATAACCCCAACAAAAACAAGAGGGGTATGCTAAACAATTCCACATATACATGGGATCTCAGGACACTGAATGTAAAGATGATTGGTGGCCAGGGGTTGTCAGAGAGGGGGAGGGCTAGGATATGGATAAAAATATATAAAATTTCAGTTGTAAACTGAATAACTCTGAAGATCGAATAAATAAAATGGTACCTCTAATTAATAGTATTGTACAGTATTCTTGCCACACATGCAAATGCTTATGATATTATTTGATGGATATGTTAATGAGCTTGGTTGTAATATCACTTCATAATATATACACATATCAAAACATCATGTCACATGCCTTGAGCATATATAATTTTAATTTGCCAATTATATTTCATAATGCTGGAGAAATAAAGTAGATATGATGAGGTACATATATTTTCACATTTGTTCAGTGAAAAGTAAATTGCAGATTATATTATGTATATGTTTAAGATATGTTTGTGTGTGAGTGTGTTCTCTCATTTTCTTATGTATGCCCATGTACAAATATATGTACATACGTATGCACATGCACATGGAAGCCAGAGTTTGATGATCATTTTCTTCAGTTTTCAATTTTTATCTTAAGACCAGATCTTTCACTGACCCTAGCACAAAATTGGCTAGACTGGCTGTCCAGCAAGCTTTAGGCCTTCTCCCACCTCAGCTGCCATCCTTGTGCTAGGATTACAAGCACACACGAAGTGGTTCTCTTCTTCCAATTATTTCCTTGAGTTCTGATGATAAACTCAGGTGGTTGGGCTTACTCAGAAAGCCCACTGAGCCATCTCACTGACCCCCTGAACTTCTGGACTGTTTGCCTTTTTATCATGTTCAACTATTACTTTTTGATTAGAAGTAGGTTGAATGAGAAGTGAACAAGCCTCCTGTATTTACTGAATCTACTGAGTACAGAACACTGCATGCACACAGCCGCATGGGAATTCATGGAGTAATGGCTTGTTTGACAGTATCTCAGATGGGACACGACTTCTGCATAAAATTGGGAAAAGGGAATTGATGAAAGTTGATGAAGTCCCATAAGGGAGTGTAAAGAAAAAACAGCTTGCAGATGTTGTAAATGTAGGAGAAATAAGATTTGAAGAATGGTTCCAATATTGCAGGGTCAAAATGAGCACATAGCATGCTTTGTCCTTCTGGCCAGGTCTGGGGTGTATGGTGCTTTGAATGAGACTGGCCCCCATAAGCTCATCTGTTTGAATACATGGCCAGCATTTGGTAGAACTGTTTAGGAAAGATTAGGAAGCGATTCTCAGAAGCCCTTTTCATTCTCAAGTTAGTTCTTCTTCTGCCTATAACTTACAGCTAAGATGTAACCTCTCAGCTACTGTGGCAATGCCATGGCTTCCTGCTTGCTTCCTACCTAGCTGTTCACACTCACCCTCTGAAACTGTAAGCAAGCCCCCAATTAAATACTTTTTTTTATAAGTTGCCTAAGTCATGGTGTTTTATTACTACAACAGAAAAGTGACTAAGAAAGGGAGGCAACCTCAATTTGGAGCAGATGTTGTTGGTACTCAGTCCCAAATGCCCAACCCAATTCTAATTGTGGCCACAGCTCTGCTATACAGTCCCATACACCCTGCCATCAGGCAATCCCAAGCCTTTTGTTCTCTGCTTAGGGATATTTTTTGCCATAGTTGCAGGCAATAAAAATACTAGAAAGTTAATGTTTCTGAGAGTGATGTTCAGCCAATGCCCGTGGGTCCCAGAAAACAAATACTTCACCTTTCCTACTAAAGGGAGAGATTCTAGGAGCACTGAGCCCCTCACTGCTATAGCAGCAGAAAAATTTTATAACATGCTTTTTCTTTCCCCATACCTCTGTTTTCTCCTTAAGCTTCCTGCAGCCAGTACCAAATAATCAAATGCATCCAAGTTCTTATGTAAACCTGTAGTTTTCACCAGTTCCCAAACCAAGACAGTGTATGTTAAAGAAGAAAACTAAAAAAAAAAGGGGGCCATTTTAAAATGTTGATTTTGCAAAACAACAGAAAACTGCTTCTTGTGCTATTATTTCTGGTGGCAGCCTAAGTTAATTCTCCGTCTCCAGAAGCACTGGTCAGCATGCCTCTCCCTCTGGAAGAACAGATTCTATGGTGTAATAGATGGTATTCAATCATCAAGAAAGCCATTGTGCTAAATGAGGCCTGTTCTAAGAAGGCTAACCTGTAGTTCCTGGCAGGAGACATTTCAAATACTCACTAAATTCTCCTTAGTTTCATTTTGCCTTGTTATGCCTCATTATGCCCCAAGTAATACAGCCAATCATTTCCCTAGGCCCTTACTGTTTATTGCTTTCCTAATATGGTACAAAATGCTTCCAATTTCTTCCTTACTCTCTAGTCAAACTTATTCGTCACTGCTCTTAATCTCATCTCATTCAGTCATACTAATTACCCTGCTGTGATTCCCTCTTCTCTGTCTATGTGTACCAAGAGTTCTACATAAAGACTCTCATTAGAGAAGTGGAGTGCAGGAGACAAGCCTCTTCCAGAAGACTCTAATCTGAATAATGGCAACTATGAAGAAAAAGTCCCTTTGTCTGCCTTCAAAATCCTTGATATATCACAAGAGCCTGTAATTTGTAAGCCATTTAATTTCTCAAGGGAAACCTAGGGTCCTCAGATTCCTCTCCATCAAGGCAACTATTTACAGCAGATTTTTCTTAGCTATCCCTGTCAGCTTTGTGTTCTTCCTTTGATGTAGTTACAATTAAGGGGCTGATTGCAGCCCTGGTTGGCCAAGGTGTTCAAAGAGAAAATAGACCAGCACCAAATCCAAATGATTGCTCTATCTACACTCCCTCTCTGCCTTGCTCACTCTGAAGGTAGTTGTGTGGCCCCAAATCTGTCAATGCTAATACTGGACAAAGTTTTATTCTTTTGCAAATCTTTATTATCCCCTTTCTCTCTGTCCTCAGGCTTCTCCGGGAGCTGCATGAACTCTCTTGATGAACATATTTATTTCCTGAAGATACAGGGGATCCTGAAAACCTAGCTGAACATCAACCTCAATGTCTGTACTTTGATCACGGTCCTCTCACAAAGGCTTCTTCTCTAAAGCCATGTAGATTCTGGTACTCATTCGATGAAGAATGAATTTGCTGTACAGTGTGCAAGCTTCCCAGACAACCAAGACAAAGGAGGAGGGGTAGATCTTCATTCATTTGGCAACTTTTAATTTGGAGAAAAGTAAAAGAATATACTGTGAAAAGTTTGATACCTCTATATTTAAGAAGGAATTAAGGTGTTTTCTGAGCATATGTAATCAAGCTATGACTTCCCCATAAATAAATGAACATGGGCTTGGAAATGTGGTGACATCACTGTGAGTGACACCACTGGAGCTCGTAAAAGTGCACTGCAGCAGTAAAGAGAACTCAGTCGGCTCTCAGGAATTCTCATTTTATATAACCATAATGACCTGTTTAGCGTGTAGTTTACAGCCATGAGTGGAACAAAGCCTGTCTGTTTGCCCCGTCCCCTCTCTGCTTCTCAGTAACCAAGTTTAACCACTGTGCTTTGCAGCCATGGTCATTATTATCACAGCTAACTTGTGTAACTCAGATGACAGACAAACAGTTCCCTAGCATGTCATTCTTAGGATCTGAATGGTCAAACAGGCAAATACTTATTTAATAATTAAATTTAATAATTAATTAAATATTTATAAGTTTTCAAGATCTCTTGATTATAGCCGATGACCCTATGTTATGAGGAAACACTTTTTATAAATTCTATTATGAAGCCATGGTGGACATGTTCACTGGTTGGCAGTATAGTTATGATTTCTAGCACATTAATCCTAACCATCTTCTTCAAGGAGGCAAAGAAAACTATTTTGGTCAAGATGACCAAAGCTGGCCAAGAGACTTCTGGGAAAGCTACTGTCTTTTTTGTACAGTGTTATTCTTCTTATTACTTCTGTTTTGTGTTTTGTTTTTAACATAAACTTCAGGTGAAAAGAATAAATTGACAGAACTATCATTTCATTTATTCTTTTGTGTAAATATGGATTTATGTGCATGTGTGTGAACGTGCGTGCACATGTATGAGAGAGAGTGTGTGTGTGAATACTTATGTGTATACACATGTACAGAAGCCCAAAGTTGGCACAACAAAAAGGCACTAAATAAAGTTCCACCTTTCTTGTTTGTTCTCTTGATGATGGCAGTTCTGACTGGGGTGATCTAGAATCTCAGTGGAACTTTGATTTGCATTTCCCTGGTGATCAATGTTCTTGCGTTTAAATAAAAAATCAGATTCAATGAAGTTAGCTGTTTCTGAGTTCTAATCTTCTGGGTTATAAACTTAGATAATTGCTTCACTTGCTGGAGACTATTGTTTCTTCATTTATAAAATTCTAATAATGATAGCACCTTTAATGATTTAGAATTGTCTTGGTAAGAAAACAATTCATGGGGTTGTGTTTTAACTATGACAGCCCTCTGTCATTTTAAGGTAATGGTGTTTTGGTTTATTGTAGCTAAAGGTTAAGGTGGAACTTTTATTACCCATGATGGCTTTGTTCTCAGACCAAGTCCAATATATCAAGATAGATATAAGAAATAACTTATTTTAAACCCAAACTGAGCACCAGAACCAGCCATCTCAAGGGAGAATGTCGATGTGCTGTGGAAGGGGTTTCGATGGAATAGCTCCTCACATCTGTGTTTATGTTGCTAGTGCAGTCACTGCCTCTGGCAAAGAAAATAGAAAATCTGTAGCTCATTTCTCCCTTGATTGCAAAATGACAGATAAATGTTCATATATATCTGTCTTTGGGAGGTTCAAATAAACTTAGATTGTACATCCAAACCAAACCCTGAAAAGCTATTTGAAAATAAAGTGTAAGAAACTATCTCCTGAATGTCCCAAAGTCTCAGCTAGCCAGATCCTTTTCACTGGAGATTTTTATAAGAAGAAAAAAAAAACTTTTTGATTTCTCTCAGCTACGACAAAGGGATAATGAACACTGGGCTCTCTATTTCCAAGCCCGACATTTCTTTTTCACTGAAGAATTTGTACAAGGATTTAAGTAGTGTGTGTAATGGCCAATCACTAGGGAAGTTATGTCCCTGGATGTGCTCCACAGGACAACCATCTGCCATGCTCTTAATATTTTACTACCAAATGTACTCACATGTAAAAATTTATGCCATTTGCTTATTAAAATCAATAAGACACCGAAACCCTTCTAGAGGTCCAAACAGCTGAAGTCAAGAGAGCAGTTGCAGAGTTCTGCAAGCTTCTGTTCCACATTTATTTTGTGTTTTATTTAGCTATGTGTGTTGAGTGTCCCTAACATGGAGACTTGAAATTTGAAATGTTCCAGAGAACAAAACCTTTTGAACACTGACATGAAGACGAAAGTGAAAAATTATCACCAAGGAGCTTTGTTTCAACACAAATTTTCATTTTAAAAAATGTAAAATTACTTTTAAGCTACGTGCACAGAGTATCTATGGGGCACATTAAAGTTAATGTTCCTAATTGGGTCCTATCCCCAAGATATCTCAGAAGAAATGCAAAAATATTCTAAAATCAAAAAAGAAAGTCTGAAATCCCAAAACACTTCTGGTCCCTACAATGTTAGATAAAGAATGTTTTACCCTTTCCATTTTTAAAAACAGAATTTATACAGATGACTAATAGATACAGCTTGAGATGTAGTGTAGATGTAGTCCAAATCTCTGGATATTTTTGTTTTGTGGTATTAAGGACAGGAGACATTTTTGGTTTGGGGGTACTAAGCCCAATGTTGTCTGACTTCACTTTGCCTCATCCCCCCAAAAAAGATAATTTAACTGTTCTTAATAACTACTACATTGAGAGATTAATAGGAAATCACCTTTTCAAAGTTGATTTTCTATCTAAAACCATTTTACATTACTTCTTAGACAAGAAGTACATAGCTGGGCCCCTGGTTAAGTCCTTGCCTCTCAGCTTCCAATTCATCCTTCTACACTGTGTGTTTTGACGATGAGCTCCAGAAGCCACATCTGTGCATTAGCATTCCACAACACAGAGCACTGGCAAGAAAGAACATCTGCAGAGAGATTTATTTGTTTGCTGTTCCTGGGAGCATCGTCCCAGCCAGCTCTCTTTATCTGATGGTGAAAGCACTTTCCCATCCCAAAGCTCAATCAGTTTGCAGTTTTGCCAACCTCTGTAGAACTGGCCTCATTCTCTTCTCCTTCCCTGGAGATCCCAATGCCACTCAGAGAGTTCCCATACTTGCAAGTCTGGAACTCAAGCTTATCGAGAACTTCCTCTGATCTCAGAGACTCCAATACAGCATGCCCTAGTTCTTCCACACAAGTCTGGATTCCAATTCTTACAGAGTAACATTAGCAACATATCCCCTTAGCTCAGTGATTCTCAACCTTCCTAATACTATGATCCTTTAATACAGTTCCTCAGATTGTGGTGACCCCCACCCCCAGCCACAAAATTATTTTATTGATACTTAGAACTGTAATTTTGCTGCTGTTATGAATCATAATGTAAATATTTGGGGAGACAAAAGTTGTCAAGGCGTTCCAATCCACAGGTTGGGAATTGCTGCCTCAGCTCATTCAGCCCTAAGAGTAGGCCCCACTCTTCAAACTTTATCATGCCTCAGGATCATCTATAAACCTATGAGCCATATTAGCAGGCATTGTCATTTGGTATATCTGTAATGGGTCTTGATATTTCCTCTCTAACAAGCTCCTAATCAACATAGCAACTACAGTTGTGAATTTGCCTTGGATCCTGTCTTAAGGCTTTAATACAGTAGGTGTATTAAGGTCTTAGGTAAAAGAAAAACAGAATGTGCATAGTTTAGCACTTGCAGTGGTAATGCTGTCAATCAAATGATCTCAAGATGGTTACCATGGAGTCCTTTGTTGGCCCAGAAAGTAGCTGAACATGAACAGTAATGTGGATAAATGCATCTGAGTGCACTGACTGGTTTACAGGAAGGAAATTATCACCTTGAAGGCTTCTGGTCTCTTTTAAAGTCTTAGAAGAGAATTAGTTTTCCATGGAAGCCCTAATAATAGCTAATTTATTTTGGTAACAGACCTGATATAAAGAAACACTCAGTGTATTGTTGTGATTAAAAGGATTGGTAGTCACTCAAAACATCTGCAAGTTCTGATCCAGGACCCTGGGGAAGAATAAAGACATCTGGCTGGACTGGGGTGAAACTCAGATTTTCAACTCAAGTATCTCAAGTTACTCTGAAACATTTTGCCATTGGAGGTTTACCAGCTGTATCTGGAGAGAATAATCTGCCTGTAAGATGGTAATAGTCTCATCTACAATGATTGTCTAAGGAAAATGCCCACTATCCTTAAGGTCTATGTCCTCAAAAGGAATGTCTGTTATACCAACAACCTTTTATTAGCAACCAGTAAGCTGGTAAATAGAATCAGGTCTCTGTATACTATTATTGTTATCATTTCCTGCTGCTGTTGTTGTTATCTGTGAGGACACATGTGTGTCCCATTAGTTGACTTTTTTCTTCCCCTGTAGTATCTGGGAATCAAACACAGGTCATCTGGTTTGTGCAGCAACAGTTTTATCCACTGAGTCATCTCACTGTACACATATACACCACATACACACACACACCACTTTAAAATCTGATTACATCAATGATGTATCAATGAGAGACAAAAGAGGATAGTTTGAAGCTGTTCCTCTATTGATTTTAACATGGAAAATTTTTTTCCTGGGATAAGCAACTGAAGATAACCTAGAGAAGCTGAAATAAACCAAGATATTGGATTTTCCCTGAGGCCACAAGGAATACAGTCTTGCCAACATCTTGATTCTAAATCTAAGACAATAAATTTTTCCATGGTTTCTTACAGCTACAAAAGAAGACTTGGTACTAGTTTGGTTCTTTAGTATCCACCAAAGGTACTGGTTTAAGGGTTGATTCCCCAGCTAGGCACTGGGGATGTGATGGAAACCTTAGAAGGTGGGACTCATGAACATATCTTCAGGTCACTGAGGGAATCTCACTTGAAGGGCGTTACATACAATGGAGCACCAGCCTTTACATGGCCCTTTGGCTTCTCAGACAGGAAGTGAGTGGTTGGCTCTACCACATCTTCCTGCCATGACATGCTGCTACTGGCCATAGTAACAGGGCCAAACAATCACAAACTGACACACCCGAAACTGAGCCAGAGTAACCTTTTTCTCTTCATAAACTGATTGTTTCAGATTTTTAACTCCAGCTACAGAAGGTATATCATGTATATTATAATGACCATGCTGATTGCACATGATGAGCAAAAAACAAGTATCTTACCTGCCTAAATGCAAGATATGTTAATAAAAAAGTGGGAAGAGACGTTCTACAAAACGTTAAGGACCAGTGAAAGTTCATAAAATATTAAAACTCTGTGGTTACTAGTTACTAGTGTAGTGACTGTGAGGTGTACTATTTTATCTGGTTAGTATAGAACAATTCTGCTATTTTGACTTTTTTTTGCATGTTTGTCAGCTTTAAATGTCATGTTGTTGCCACAGTATCAATAAGTAACTCAGGCTGATAGCGAACTGAAAGTCATCTGCCTGCCCCTGCCTCCCAAATGATGGGAATGCCAGCAGGAGGCACCAAACACCCTGCAACTGACATAGAAATCCTTTAGAATGTATGAGCCAACGCCTAGTTTCCACCAATCAAAGAGCTAAGAATGTTGTCAGATAGCACCTGAGTCTGAGTCTTTTATTTTGGCTAACACACCTATCTGATGTACCCATCAATGTATTTTAAAATGTCTTGATTTAGGGCGTTTTTGTTGTACAACTGCAACTTCAAGAAACTGCTCTCATCCAAGAACATGAAGATTGGGGTAAACTGAATCTGCATTTCGGGCCATGGTTGTTCATATTTGGCTCTGGGATAAACTATCTCATATCATCTTTGTGAATAGAATTACAGTATTTGCATAAAACAGGTTCAAAATTTGTCCTTTAACTTTCTTCCCAAATGTCTAGAACATGTTGTGTTTTTCCTTATCTTACCTTCATCGACCATCAAAATCCAAAGCCTGATAACTCCAAGGTAGGCAAAAGGTAGACCGTGATAAATTGTCTTTAGGCTCTGATCCCACAATGTTCCAATTTCTTCATATTGCTTATCAGTCAATCTGCTTTGCAGACAGAGTTTGGTTCTGAATTCTCCTTCACACATCCATTTTACAAGGAGTTTGAGGTTCAGAAAGAATAACATTGTGTAAGTCTGCAATGTTAAGATGTATTCCTGACAGCTTCTGAGATTCAATGGTCCTTAAGTCTACAAGAGGTTCAGTCATCCAGCACACCCATTTTTTGGATCATATGAAGTGATTGCAAAAAAAGAAAGAAAGAAAGAAAGAAAATTGGAAAATTAGGATTTTATTTTATTTATTGTTTTATTTTCTTATAGGCATTTACTTCCAAAGTTTCAGATTAAGTCATTTTTCATTTTTGTAAGACAAGAAAGCAATACAGGGTAGGAAAGGCTGACTAAAAGTTAGGACTAGACATCTACCCTGATCCATCTTGATAATATTATTTTTAATTAAAAATTTGAATTTTAATTCTAAAGTCTTATGGCAATGTGATGTCTCAGCTAGGCATATATATACATATACATATATATATATATATATATATATATATAAGTTCAGCAGAACCCTAGTATTCCAACTGTAATCCCAATGCTATATTGAATTTTCTCCCAAAACTAATTAAAATAACTCCCTCTTTTAGGGCAACTTGATCTGCATATCTGCCTCATTTTCTTGCAGTGGTAGAAATGGGAAAAAAACCACAAAGGAGCACAGTTATCAGCCCATATGGTCCCATCTGTATGCAAATCACCCAACAGAATGCAAAACACTTAGCACCAATAATGGCAGAGTTATTAAAGAAGTAATCTTTTCCTGACACCATTTCATGAACCTTGTCAAAACAGTCTCTTGCAAGATATTTAAGGTCTAAAAGGCTTTTCCAGAGAAATAGTCTCCCATCTTAAAGCACATACATTCAAGTTTCAAGGGGGAAAAAAAAAGTCAGGGAAGACTCTCCAGGAGAAAACAATGAGTGATCAATCAGACAATCAATCTCTACTCTGAAAACAACTTCCTCGTGTTTTCCATCACCACTGCAGTAAGACTGCAAGCATACCCCAGCACCCCTGGTTTTGATGCAAACAGGAGTCTATCTTTTTTAGGGCACATTCAGCTGCTATCTTGAGAAGTGCATTAGAACAAAACTAAGTCAATCAAAAAGTGGGGGGGGGGGAGTCAAAATGTAGCCACTTTGCTGATGTCATCCTGCGATTGAAACTGCTTTCCTTGGAGAAATTTCACCAGCAGCCTTGCCAACCTTCACTTGTCTGAAGGTAAAATCTCTCTTTCCAGGCTCACGTGTGGGTCTCACACCTCTCTTTCCCTCCTTATCTTCCGTGTGGGCGCAGAGGATTCAGACTTGGCACCAAGACTTCTTGAGGAAATGAGTGGCTAGCAAATCCAATATACCAATATATACGGACGTGCAGTACAAGGGTCACATTCTAGTAAGAAAGAGCTCATTATCAAACCCAAAGACTAAAGTGTCTAAATTTCTACATCCGTCCCCCGTAGCTGGAGATAGGCCTTCAATGCTAGTTTTTTAAGTTCCTTAAAGTTGTGTCAGAAAATAAATAAAATTCCAGGAGATAATTCTAAACTATGTAAAGTAACTTTTTTAAATGCCACGCTTTTAAAACTTGGGGATCACTAACCTTTCCCTCTCCCACTGTACCAGAAGACATACACAGAGCCCCCAGCCACTCATTTCTGAATCATCATACCGCGATTCAAAGATTTAGGCAAAAGTGGGAGTGTTTGTCTCAAGCCTGAGACTGAAACATTCATCACAGTTACAAATCTTCCCTCTAGTCTGATGCAGGAATGACACGCGACATTAATCTCCTCTTCCCCGCAGGGCTTGCTGGAGATTTAAAAAAATATAATAATAATAAAAATCTTTTGACTGTAAATGGCTCCTAGCCATTGATATATCCTGAAACCTTCTGGTACATCAGAAAAAAGAGGATGCTAACATGTATCTAGGAAAGAAAAAAGGAAAAGTGTGTTTTTTATGCCCAGGGCCTTACTCCCAAGAATCAACTTGCAAAACACCATTTTGAAAGGCACATTCAAAGATAAAGACAATCTGAGAAGGGAAAACAGCTGCCAGGAACAAGTAAACAATTTTAAACTTTGAATTTTTGAAAACAAGATAAAAGTACTTTTCAAAGGAACAGAATCTTAAGGATTCTCGTAAAACTCATAAAACTTGAAGTCAGTCACGTACCTGATTTGTTGATTCTCTTCCCATGAAAAGAGAATGCGGTGCTTGTTGTTCTTAATACTCCCTTTGCTTTAGAAGAGAGGCAGAATTTTTTTTTATATTGCACCCTTACAAACTACAGTTCAAATATATTCTCATTGCCTCCAAAATGAAGACCAAACTCCCCAGAATAACTTCCAACGCTCTCTGTGATGTGACCCTAGTTTACTCTCTGGCTGTATCCCCACCAATCCCATATGCACCCTGTGTTCCAGCAATGTCATATTACAATTGCCTATCTTTGTCACACTCCTTGGGTCTCCACACCATCATCTGCTGGCTTGGGAATGCTCACTTCTCTGAGACACTGTCTAGCTAACTTCTCAAAAACTCCTCAAACTCAAAAACTCCGGACAAGTTCCATCTGTTGAAATTTTTCTCTCCACATTGTTACCTGTACTGTTGGTATCAATGTGCGCTTAGTAAATTAAGACCAAAAAAAATTTCCTACAGATACAATAGTCTTAATTCATTCTCATGGGTTGAGCTATCTCTGAATAGATGGAGAGCACCAAATTTAATACATACATATATATATATGTGTGTGTGTGTGTGTGTGTGTGTGTACATGTGTGTATGTAGGTATATATAGTGTATATACATATATGATATAGTATATATTTGTGGATATATATACTTGTATACATATATATATACACAAAAGATATTTGACAAATGTAAACATCCACCAATATCACCATAAATAAAATATTAATAATAAAACATATAATGTAACAAAGTAATAAGATTTTTTATTTTTTACAATTTAAGTTTATGTAAAGCTTTAATCTTCCATATATATCTGATATGATTCATTTTATTTATTTGCAAACATTGATTTATAAGTACATAGAAACTTCATACCCTTGGAAGCAATATTTCAGAGTTTAAATTTTTATAGCTTACAAAAAATATAAGTAAATGTTTTCATGGATCCTGCGGCGAATCAAATTTATAAAGTTAACCTTAATCTCACATGCATTATAAATGCATGTGCATTGTGCTTTCTTAAATAACAACGGTGCCTTATATAATCAGTCACAACTGGATCATTAGAATCACAAAGCTACTGGGGTGTTAAAGCACTGAAATGAACAAACTTCCTACCCAGTGTACTTTAAGCAAGGGTTGAGAAGGCAGAAGACATGCACTTTTTTATGAAGGAAGAAATAAGCACTGAACTCTGAGTCTATAAGATGATTTGCAGGTAAACAGTGTTGACTTGTGCAGTAATCTTACCTTGCTAAAGTAAAAATATATAAACAGCTTTGTTGATACTTGGCGTATAATTTGTACTTTACACTTGATATACAAACACAAATAATTCAAAAAATAAAAACATATTTCTACTATAAATCAGAGATTATGAAGCAATAACTTTGGGGATAAAAATATGAATTTTATGTTGGGAGGACTTGAGTGGGAGATGAACAGGAGACACAGATTGGACCAGATATCCATGTCAGAGATGACAATTGAAGGACTTTTTGAAATCTAGGTATAGCTCTATTTGTCTACATTAAGTAACTGAACTCACCACAGCTTATAAGAAAGCAATGAATATGGTCAGTTAGTAAAAAAAAAAAAAAAAGCAAATTAAATAAAATAAAGCAATTATTTTGAGATAAATCCTCATACGGAAGGATGGAAGAAAAAAAACAGATCCTGGAAGTATTGGCCTATGAAACGTTCAAGGAAAATTCCCTGGGTACACGCAGGAGACCCATAACCTACCAACCAGCAATGAAAAATAAGCTCTAGGCAAGGATTGCTGGGGATGGACTGTTCCGTCAGTACTGGAAAATGTGGGTCCATCTCAAAATCTTATATGAACTGACTCGAGACAAAATACGATAAAATCTCAAAGGAAATTTGGAGAAAGTCTGTTAGTCTATGTCATTTTGGGGGGAATTGAGTCCATTGATGTTAAGAGATATTAAGAAATAGTGATTGTTGCTTCCTGTCATTTTTTATGTTATTTTATGTTTGTGTGGGTATCTTCTTTTGGGTACATTAAAGGAAGATTATTTTCTTGCTTTTTCTAGGGTGTAGTTTCCCTCCTTTTGTTGGCATTTTCCATCTATTATTCTTTGTAGGTCTGGATATTATGTAAATTTGGATTTGTCATGGGATATCTTGGTTTCTCCATCTATGGTAATTGAGAGTTTTGCTGGGTATAGTAGTCTGGGCTGAAATTTGTGTTCTCTGAGGATCTGTATGAGATCTGCCTAGGATCTTCTAGCTTTCACAGTCTCTGGTGAGAAATCTGGTATAATTCTGATAGGTCTGCCTTTATATGTTACTTAACATTTTCCCCTTACTGCTTTTAATGTTCTTCTTTTGTTTTGTGCATTTGGTGTTTTGACTATTATGTGATGGGAGGAATTTTTTTTTTTGGTCCAATCTATTTGGAGTTCTGTAGGCTTCTTTTATGTTCATGGGCATATCTTTCTTTGGGTCAGGGAAGTTTTCTTCTATAATTTTGTCGAAGATATTTACTGGCCCTTTAAGTCAGGAATCTTCACTCTCTTCTATACCTATCATCCTTAGGTTTGGTCTTCTCATTGTGTCCTGGATTTTCTGGTTGTTTTGGGTTAGGAGCTTTTTGCATTTTGCATTTTCTTTGACTTGTGTCAATGTTTTCTATGGTATCTTCTGCACCTGAGATTCTTTCTTCTATCTCTTGTATTCTGTTGGTGATGCTCGCATCTATAACTCCTGATTTATTTCCTAGGTTTTCTATCTCCAGGGTTGTCTCCCTTGGTGATTTCTTTATTGATTCTATTTCCATTTTTAGCTCCTGGATGGTTTTGTTCAATTCCTTCACCTGTTTGGTTGTGTTTTCCTGTAATTCTTTAAAGGACTTTTGTGTTTCCTCTTTAAGGGCTTCTACCTGTTACCTGTGTTCTCCTGTATTTCTTTAAGGGAGTTATTTATGTCCTTCTTAAAGTCCTCTATCATCATGATGAGATGTGATCTTAAATCAGAGTCTTGCTTTTCTGGTGTGTTGGGGCATCCAGGGCTCATTGTGGTGGGAGAACTGGGTTCTGATCCTTGGTTCCTGTTGCTTATGTTCTTGCCCTTGCCTCTTGCCATCTGGTTATCTCTGGTATTAGCTGGTGTTGCTGCCTCTGACTGTGGCTTATTGCTCCTCCAAACCTCTGTGTTAGTACTCCTGGGAGACCAGTTCTCTCCAGGAGGAATTTGGGTATGGAGAGCTGTGACTGTGGGGTGCAGATGGAAACCTGAAGGATCCCATCCTCAGCTGTTCTTTGGTTCCTGTATCCTGATAACTGTGGGCTGATCCCTCTTCGACCAGGAATTTGAGCAGAAGTGGTGGTCTCACAGGTGTGCTAGCACTCCTGGAAGACCAGCTCTCTCCCAGCAGTATTTGGGTAGGGAGCACTGTGGCACAGGATCAGCTCCGGGTAGAGACAGAAACCTATCCTGTCCCAGACTGCTCCTTGGTTCCTGTGTCCTGAGGTCTCCGTGCGGGTCCCTGGGAGCAGAAGTGGTGGTCTTACCTGTGCTCACAGGTGTGCCAGCACTCCTGGGAGACCCAACTCTCTCACAATGGTATCGAGTGCTGTGACACAGTATCAACTCCATGCGCAGATAGAAACTGGAAGGGACCGATATTCCTCTTAATATTATTAAATAATAATTTCGATACAACTAAGTAATTCTCATAAATATATGCCCCAAGGAATTATAGACACTAAGACTAGTATGTATGCATGAAGCTTTATTTTATTTATTTTTATTAAAAATTTTATTTTAATTATTTTATTATTTTTAATTTTATTATTTTATTATTACATCTATGATATTATTTTGCCAATAAAAGGAAAAAAACTGATAAAAATGATTGAATATGTGTGAACTCAGAAAACAGTATGCTAAGTGAAAGAATCTAGTCTTAAAAACCATATAAACAATAGTCCACTAAAATGACCATAATAGGTAAATCTATAGAGGCAGAGAGTAGATTAGCTATTGCTTAGGGCTGAGCCAAGCAGTTAGGGACAATCAAAGAACATAGTGGACAAGGACTGGTTCTACCATCCTGAAACTAAGCAGTCCATCTCTGCTTAGTTCCCCTAATCAGATAAGATTGTGTGTGTTTAGAATGATATGGCCATAGATCAGTTTCTCTTAATGGTGATAAAACAAAATCTGAACTTGACTGTGATAGTCATTACATGTATATGTTCCTGACTATACTAAAAGCTATTGAACTATACTATTTAAATGAGACATATAGTATGTGAATTATATCTCAACAAAGAGGAGGGTGGGAAGGAGGGAGAGATGGAGAGAGGAGAGACAGAGAAAGAGAGAGAAAATATGTACAGCAGAATGTAGACAATACTGAAACTGTGAGTGAACAAATTCAGTTACCAAAGGCTCATAGCATACATTAATGTTTTATGCTTAATAAAGGAACAACAACTAAAATATCCCCACTTCTGATATTTTAAAAATGGTTTTAAAAGAATCAAATTTAGTCTCTTGCCTAAACTAATGAAAATACAGAAAAACAATTTTCAGGACACTTGACATTAGAAAGTAGCAAGGAAAAAACTGACTGAGCTTACTATATTGAATTTCTAAGTCACAAAATGCTCCACATTCTCCCTGGGTTGAGGAGGCAGGCACTAGTGTTCTGAGAACATCATAGGAAGCAGAGAGAAGTACACAGAACAATCTCCAGAGACCCAGAGAGGAGCCTTCCTACTGATTTCTGCTTAACACAGTTCCTTGAAGAAACTGCCTGAATCTGTTACCAGATTCAGGTCACAAGTCAGGACTTGCTGTCTGTCCTCAACAAGCCAATAGAAAAGAACCAGCTTAACAGTGGAAAGTAGAAAAGGGAAATTTGTTCAACATGGCCACACTGGGAAGAAGGACCAGGAGATCCGGAAAAACTCTTAAATCCATCTTTGGGGACCTGAAGCGAGATCAAAGTTTAAATACAGAGCCAAGGACATGCCCATCCAAGTAGAGCCACACACCATTGATCCATTGCCACATGGGTCTCAGTCTCATTCACTAAGGTGGTCTGACAAGTTGTTAGAACTATTTGATATCACTTTCCAGGAGACAAGTTCCCCCTGTCTACTTGCACACTTTTCTTCCTGCATGAGATTCCCGAGGGAAATCCCCATTTCTTTAGTTTCCATTTTTCAATAGGCTAATAGTGAGATTGAGAGACACAAATGTCTCTTTAGAATACTTTCATTTCTGCCAGACCTGTTACTTATCCAAGGAAAGAACAATATCATAACATTAGAGGGCCTGAGTTTTCCATGTTCTGGGATAAGTTCCAATTTCAGCATCCAGAATCAGAAGACTCACGATTCTCCAGGCCTTAGTGCAGAACACAAAAGCTTCTTGCTTCTATACCTCTGTAAGACAAGACTATTGGCCCCAAACATCAGACTGCTGGTATCCCACTTGGCAAATTTTAAGTATAAAAATATCTACAATATATGTTTTTAAGAATCCTCAGATTGCAATTAAACTATGCAAACTAATTTTTTTTAGTGGGTAGGAAGAGTATCTGAACATCTTCATTTTAGTGGGGTAGATAAATAGAGGTCAAATAAACACTTGAAGATTATTAATATTATGTCACTAGAGAAGTACAAATGACTAAAATCACAAAGAAATATCATTTCACACCCACAAGAATGTGTTAAAATATAAAAGAATGCTCACACCTACACCTTTAGTGGCAATAACACATTAGAACTGGAGTTCTCACACATTACTCTTTGGAATGTAAAACAACCATTTAGGAAAAACAGTTACATGCCTTCTTAAAAAGTAAAACATACAAGTGATCCAGACATTCTCCTTTAAGTATTTACCTCAGAGAAACTATGTCTGTAGAAAGACTCATACGTATTATCTTGAAAACCTTACTCATTATAGATTAAAAACCTGAAGCATGAAAATGACTGTGCCGGTGAGTGGATAAACTGGCCTGTGTATCAGTGCAATGGAGTGATACCCAGCAATAATAAAGATCAAACTGTAGATACTGTAGCAACACACATGAATCACAAGAGTTCTACAGATGCCAGCCATGCTATCTATCCCTCCACACCAAAAGGGACTTGTGCTTATGGTCACATTTCTGTGAAATTAAATTAAACTATAGTAAGGAAGGGCTATCAATGCTTGCCAGACACAGGCCAGGAGGAAGGCAAGGAGATGGACAGAAAGACAGTTATGCAAAGGGCATGGGGATGTTTAAAGAAATACCAATGTTCTTTATCAAAATTTTGGAGATCATTCCACAGATACATATAAACACATGTTAAAACTTTCTCATTGTTTACTTTATATATTTATCTGTTGAAGTGTTGAGGATCAAGGACCTCCATGTACTAGAAAAGCACTCTGCCACTGAGTTACACACAGCTTTTGTCCACTTCCAGAAAGTTCAATCAAACAGGCAGTCACTTCAAGGCAACGCTATGATTTTGCATTATATAATGAAATCCGTAGTTTATAGTACACACTTTTCCAAAATAAGAAATAATTCTGCTAAGGACATCGTGGTAATTGCATTCAACAATATTACCCAATGCTAATTGTCTGTCTCCACCCTTTTTGTATCCAAGGAGCATGCTCATACCTACACCTTTAGTGGTCAAAACACATTAGAGCTCGAGTTCTCACATGTTACTCTTTGGAATGTAAAACAACCATTTAGGAAAAACAGTTATGTGTTTTCTTAAAAAGTTAAACATACATGTGATTTGCACAGGGTCAAATTTGGTAACAAGTAAGAGAGAGTTGTCAGTTCCTGAGTGGCTGGAACCATGTTAGATCCTACAGCTCATTGTAACTTCTTATTTGGTATGTATGTTTGCAAGAATGAGTTTTAAAAGATGTTTGTATATTTGTACCTTTATCAACTGTGTTATTTGCTAGTTGCTTGTTTACTTAGTGATCTTAAGTTTTGGAGTAAAATACTTTCTTTTTAGGTCAATAAGGTTGGCATACATGTCTGATAACAGGAAATAAATAATGTAGGTACAACATATTTGAATTTCCTTTCTACTACAATGTGTATGAAGAACTATGGGCCATGTCTTTGCATCGGTTATATCACGGAGTATTTATATAGTTGTATGTTCAAAACAGAATTTGGTTTAATTTCCAAGTAGGGCCAGTTAAATTAAAATTAATTTGGTGACAGTGACAGTAACATTTGTCAAAATTGCAAATAATCTTTCAAAGTAGAAAAAGATCTATTGGAATGACTCTTTACTGTAGAAATCTAATCACTGGGATTAGGAATGTTAATTTGGGCATTATTAGTTATAGGAATGGAAAAGACACATCTGAGAAATCTCTTTTGAAATAATAATCAAGAAGTCTGTGTTTTCTCCTCTAATGAGTTAATACTACAGTTCTGCACACTGTATTACACTGTTGACTCTTATACCTCCTTCTGTCTCTACACTCCGCCCAGAACCAAACAAGACCCGAGGAAACAAACACAAGCGAAACAGCACATAATCCTGTCTTCGTGCTTCCTCATTATTCTCTGGTAATATTTATTTCAGCAGAGCCAGTTTGTGGACCACTTAAAAGCAATGGTATTAAGGGGATATGCTCAAAAAAAAAAAACCTAAACTTATTTACAATTCCTAGGCACACTGGGACTCATCCTTAGCTATTCTGAAACAGTTCCTAAATGTGCTTTGCTAAGAGAAACTTAAATAACAGCAGGCCTTTTGTTGCTTCCTTAGCCATAAATGTTTACACATCGAAAGAGAATTAAGGATAATGGCGCTGGGCTGTTCAGTATTTGCAGCACTTAATTTTAACTACAGATGCTGGCATGTTCTTCTTCTAGGTATCATAACATAGTTCTTAAAATACTGCCTTGAACCAGTTTTTAGGTGCTGGCTAGAGGCCTGTCAGTTGAATCACTGATTAAGACCCTAACACCAACCATTTTCCACCAACACTAACAGCCAGGGGCAGCCCCTAAACCCTGCCCGACTCCCTATCCCCAGCTGAGATTACTGCCCCCATCAGTCCTAACCCTTCTTGCTCTGCATCACTCCCTCAGTTTCACAGAAACCACAATAAAAAGGCCTTCCCACAACTGACCGCTCTCCTCTGTCTCAGAGCGGATGCTAAGACTCCCCCCCCCACCCCCCTGAGACCCACATGGCGCCATGTTCTTCCTCAGAAACATGAGTAATAGAACTGAGAAGCTCTAGTCTAGCTCGTCCTCTTTTTATCTGCTCTGGCCTCCTTATCTAGATGAAGGAGGGGATCTCCAAAATTGTTATGTTTCTTCTTACTGAAATGTAATTGACAATATTTCTTGGGATATAAGTTCTTCTTACTCTTTAGGAGATAAGGTGAAAAGTGGAAAAAGTTTACAGCCATGACAAGTTATGGCTACTAAAATTGAACACCAAGTGAGTTGTGTGCATGCATCCCACGACATCATGCCATGTTTGAGAAGATCTCACACTGCCCAGAGGGGTGGAACTATCGTTATGTCCATATATCCACAGGACTCAGAGGCACTAGGAAGCTCACAAGTTTGCTAAGATCACACCATTAGCAATCAAGGCTCCACCCAAGTACTTTCCCTCCAGGAAATAGCTACCTTTGTATAAGTGCCAGGTACTTTGAGGGGTTTAGGTGAAATTTTTAGCCAGAGAATTATGAGATGATTAGGTATGATCTGAGTACAAACAAGCAAAATATTTTTAACAATTTTTCAACAAATATTTTCACTTTGTGTATACACACACACACAAACACACACACACACACACACACACACACACACACACACACACACACATTCAATTCACCACTGTGGCCAGTTCTGCTTCTATCATTGGACAGAATCTCAAACAGATCCTGTAATATCTTTCTGAGGGCTCTCAAGTACTAAGCAAAGTTGCTCATTCGGTAACTGATGGCGAGGTGCTGTGTGATAATTAAACTGTTCACGTGTTTCAAAGTTAAAATGTCCTGTAAGTCGATCCCTGCTTTGCTCCTCTGTACTCTCCATCCCACTCCCTGTATTCTGATTCCTTGAAGGAAAAGGAGTTAGACTGCTGTCTGAGTTTGCTTACATTTACAAGACCCTGCCATAAGTTTCTCAGGACTCATTGTCACCCAATGGATACCCAGAGCACATCTAATAACTGCAGTCCTGCTGACCTCTTCCAAATCACCACTTCAGCTGCGCACTGTAGCAACCTACCCACACAGATAATTTCCTTGGGATCCTGTCAATATCCTGTTCCACCATTTGAAGTTCCTATAAAGGATGCTTAACCTGTTTTTGTCTTTTCCATAGTACTTAGAGAACATATTGTCACTTTTGCCATTGGAACAAATGCAGTTCCAGGGGCAAATGGCTTCCTGTACATAGAGCCTTAAAAGTCTGAGGGTCACTCACTTTTGTATGCCAAGTTCAGGCTCCCTCTGGCCTGAGATGAATTGGAAGCATGTAGCTGCTCTCCAGCGTGGAGAGGAGTTGTGGGAGGGATCAGAATACCAGCATCTTCTCTAATGTTCTGCCTCAGTGTCTTTCATGTCCCAGGTGATGAGAACGTCCTCAGCATCCACTTTGGAACACAGGGATGATTGGCAAATCCTTTGTTCTTGCCTTTGAGAACATACCCAAATCCAACATGAATTCATTTAATGTTGTTTCAGAAATATGAACAAGAATGCTCAGGAGAATGAATAATTTACTAATATAACAAAACTGGCTGCCTCTAGGCAACCATTTTCTGATATTTTCCATTGAGAAAATAGATTTTCTCCTTATTCTAAGTCTGCCCCTAGAAATGCTTTGTGACTCATTAGCCTTTAGACTTACCCAAATTGAATGAACATCATAAATATTTAATTCAGGGGATGGAAGGGTGGAGGGTTAGTAGACACTCCAAGAAAATACAACTGTGTTACTTGATATTCATGTAGTTTGGTAGTTTGGTCTCTTTAGCCCAAAACATTAGCCGAAGACTGGAACTTTGTCAGAGGACCTCCAGATTGTGTGTCCTGTGCGTTTCTGGCATTTCTGACTTCCCCAGCCAGAGGGGCAATTCACAAATTAACAAGTTTCCTGTGTACTGTTTTCTTGCACTGGGGCTAGGCTCATTTCTATTGCCCCTCTAAGATAGCTCCTACCCTTCCAAGGCACACAAAGCATAGCCACTTTTCAAACCTCTTAGATTAGACAAAATATCTTCTCTAGCATTTTATTGGAGAAATATGGAATCACTGCCTTATCTTAATTAAAAATTAAAACTGCATCATATTCTTCAAGGCTCATAGAACACGATTTCCATCAACATAAATTACATAATTTATATGATTTTTATGAAATTTACTATGAGACAATCAATAAAAATAAATGTTACAACTCTAAAATAGAAGTCCCTAGTCCAGTCTCATAAAGTTTTGGCAAGATCTAAAGTTGTATAAAACGTTTTAGAAGTGACATCTCAAGTACTACTATTTTCAAGAACTGACCAAGTATGGAAGTGTCTTGTAGAAAATTATTTAAGAAATTCCAGGATGCTAATCTTTAGCACCTGGTCCTTTTCCTTATGCTGATACCTCATCGGAGGCAGTGCTATTTGTGACTTCACAGCTGCGGATTCAGTAGGTGCTAGATTGAGACAATCTTCCCAGAGCTGTGAACTGAATGATTATGTCCCCTGCCCTACTCCCTCCCACCCAGTTTCATATACTGAAGGCTGTAGTTGGAATGTGAAAGAATTTAAGGTCAGATGAAAGTGGACTCTGGTCTGATAGAACTAGTGTCCTTATAGGAGGAGACTCCAGAGAGCTTGTTATTCGTCTGTGCACACAGTAGAAAATACCATGAGGACACAGCAAGAAGAGCACCATCTGCAAGAGATGAGCACAGCCCTCAACCACACACTGAATGGGCAGAGCCTGAAACTTGATAACTCTACCTGAATTTCTACTCCCTAGAATTGTGATGAAATAACTATCTGTTATTTCACCTCCCTAGTCCTGCAGTTCTCAACATGTGGGTTGCAACCCTTTTGGGGGGTTTGAATGATCCATTCGTAGGGGTTGAATATCAACTATCCTGCATATCAGACATTTATATTACGATTCACAACAGTAGTGCAATTAAAGTTATGAAGTAGCAAAGAAATATTTTTATGGTTAGGGGTCACCACAACATGAGAAACTGTATTAAAGGGCTGCAGCATTAGGAAGGTTGTTTCATTATGGAACCCTGAGTCAACAGAGTAACTTATCAGTGGAAAGAGATAAAGACCATTTTCTTTTTTTCTTCTACCCAAGGATGTGTGTGTGTGTGTGTGTGTGTGTGTGTGTGTGTGTGTGTGTGTGTAAAATTTTACATTGTTGTGTGTTGTTTAGAGACACGGTCCTGTACTTCACAATTTTTCAGTCAGAATTAACATCATTAATCAGATTTTATAGTGAAATAGAAAGTCTCTAAGTTAAAATGTGGTTAGAGATTTTCTTCTGTCATGATGCTCTTTTACTCTACCCAGGCAAGCCACCTCTGCAGCTCTACACGCAATCTTTTGAGCATCTTGGGGCTCCTGGTACTGATTCAAAAACAGGAAACTAGATTAACAAAGTAAGTGCTTTATCTTTAACGCAAAGAAGAAGCATGATTACCTGTTATAACTCGTAAGAACCCGTAGCCTTGAAAGTTGAAGGAAATAATATCAAAGTAAAATTAGAACTCACATTCAATAATTTAACTATTAATTTAAACCTGAAGTAAGTTTTACCTTTTAACAAAACCTTCTTCATATCACATGTAGAACTTTGTTTCTTCATGAACAAAGTTCATATTTGAACTTTGTTGACTATCTGTTACACAGAAGAATACATGTTGACTACTCCCTGAGTTGTGTTATTTTTCCTGAGGAGATCTGAATTATTCAACTTCTGTATTAGTTTGGGTTTTATTGCTGTGAACAGACACCAATGACCAATGCAAGTTTTATAAAAGACATTTACTTGGGGCTGACTTACAGGTTCAGAGGTTTAGTCCATTGTCATCAAGGCAGAAGCATGACAACATCCAGGCAGGCATGGTGCAGGAGGAGCTGAGGGTTCTACACCTTTATCCAAAGGAAACCAGGAACAGACTGGCATCCTCAGGCATCCAGGAGGAAGATCTCTCATCAGAGATAGGGCATTTAGAATACACCAAAGAAGTGATTCCAGCCAAGTCCAGCTTAATGAATCAATTGGGTTATCAGAATAAGTTATAGAATGCTACTTCAAAAACAGCCCTATCACTGTAAAGCCATTCGGCAGGAGTAGTGACTCAAAGAAAGCTGTCTCCCTAGAGCTCCCTGACAAACTTGTAGGTATTTTTCTCCCTAGAAATTGCTTCAGTTTACATAACTGTGAATCTTGGAAGCTTCAGGACCTTTCCCACCCTTGTAAATTTTGTTTTTCCCTGACACTCATAAACCTCTTTGCTAGGAAGTATTATTTATATTCCTGGGAAAGAGATACACAACATCTTGTCCTGGGATATATTATGTAGAACCCTTGTTAGGAGAAGGAACTCAGCTATAACCAAAAACTGAACACCTCAACCCTTTGGATTAACTTGAATCAATAGTGCCTTGAAAAAAGCATATGCTATCTACAGGGTTAAAATTCTGCTACTCCTTTAAGAAACCCTCATATAGATCTCGTCACTTTCTAAATATCTGGCTCTAAATGCCACAGCACCAATAAAGATTTCATCAGATTACTAATTAGCACTATGCAGGCTAGTTTTTAATGTCAACTTGACATAAGCTAGAGTCATTTTGGAAGAGAAAACTTAATTAAGAGAATGTCCCCACCAAATTGGCCTATGGGAAAGCCTATGGGCATTTTCTTAATTGCTGATTGATATGGAATGGCTCAAGGCACTGTAGGTGATGCCTTCCCTGGCCTGGTGGTCCTGGGTTCTATAGGAATGCAGGCTGAGAAAGCCCTGAGGAGCAAACCAGTTAGGAACAGTCTTCCACGCCCTCTTTGCATCAGCTCCTGCCTAGTGCTCTATCCTGTTCAAATTCCTGTCCTACCGTTCTTCAGTGATTGACTAAAATGGGTATGCGTGAGCCAAATAAGACTTTTTCTCCCCAAGTTGATTTTGGTCATGCTATTTCACCACCCTAACTAAGACAGAAGGCATGTTGATGAGATATGTCAGATAAAACAAGAATGAAAAAACAAACAAACAACAACAACAAAACAATGCCAGCATGGTACAGATACCTGGCTTGAAATCAATATGGATGAGTTCTGACCATAATAAATCACAAAGACGAAGACCAAGACACAGCTCCATGAAACTTCATAGCACAGTGAAGTTAAAGAGAGTATCATAGGACCTGTAGGAAGCGGCTGTGCAAACAAGTTACATAAAATCCTTTATGACTGATTCATTATCTGAAGTCTTTAGTACGAAGTTTGCTTATAGTGTTCATTAGTGGACTGAGCATGGATAAAATAAATTCTGACTCAAAGGTTCATCCCATATTTTAATAAATTTATGGTAAATATGGGACATGCATTTATCTTGAAGTAACATTTCAAATTTGGAAAAACTGTAAGATTCACAGAGTTGATAAAAGGTGTTTTCGACTTTGTGAATCACCAACACAACAAGTACAATAACACTGAGATATGTTAAGGTTGTTACTGTGGAAAAGAAGAAATCAATTAGAAAAGTTAGTAAAACAACAACAACAATAACAGCAACAACAAAAAGCCCAAAATAGAAAAGTCATCAAAGAAAATTTCTTTTCAAATGAAAAGGTGAATTACATGCTGTGAAGAAAATCTTGAAATGTGCTTCCAAAAATTACTGTCTTTATAGAAAGGCTGCAACGTAGACTCTGACCTTGGAAGAAGACAGGCGGCCCTATCATTTGCTTTTTCAGCAGAGTCTAGTAACTCAGGACAATCCATTTTAAATGGCTTATAATACATGGGCTTTTCCTGGTGCTCAATTCCTTAGGAACCAAAAATGCAGAAATGTTAGTCCTGTCATCAGCAACAGTGAATTAGCAAAATAGGAAAGATTGAAGAGATAAAGTGCCTGCCACACAAACATGAGAATCTTGTTTGTGTCCCTAACACGAAATTGTAAAGGGTGTTATACACACCTATAATCCTAGCCCTGAGGAATTCATTACAAGGCAGAGCCCAAAGCTTGGGAAGGGTACATCATGAGAATGTTCAATGATCTGGCAATGACCTCAAAGATGTTCTTGACAAGTTCTAAGAGCAAAGTGGTGAAAGTCAGAAGTGGTACCCTAGTCATTCTAGGAATTGAAACTCCAAAAGGCTACTGTACCAGGAGTTTTTAAACCAAAAACAAGCCAACTTTATCTTGTTTGGAGTTTTACTTTTCCCTTTAATCTCAGCTTTGTACACAATTGAATATAAGCATGGAGTAAGAAAACCCTAGATGCTTAGTAGTTGTCTTTAGAGGAAAAGAAATGTCTGTCACCTTAGGCCTCAAATGCTCTGATAAATACTTTTTCTAGCATAACGTCTAGCACCTGCAGGCACATGAAGAGAAAAGGTATCACGTATGTGATCCAGGAGTGATAAAAGCAAGCAAAATAGCCAAAGGCTTTGTCAGACCCAGTGAAAATATGCTCCACATTTCAAAAAGAAAAATAAGCAACTTCATTTCAGTAGCATATAGACAATATTAACAGTGACAGCAGATATCAAAAAGAGTCAAGCTAAAACCCCAGGAATGGAAAATCCAGAGCAAAATTAAGACTTCATTGGCAATATTTCAAAACACAATGGACAGTTGAAGAGACAGGAAGTAAACTGAAAACACTCAGAAGAAAGTGGAATCCCAGGTAATAGCAGTCAAATGGGGAAACCATGGATTAAAAACAAAGACGCAAACACATAAAACGCAAAGTCCACAAGAAGCTATATATGTTCTGCCATATTAACCCAGAATCTCGGAATACCCAAGATACAATTCACATATCAATAGATTTCCAAGAAGATGGAAGGAGAGACCCCTGGTCCTGGAAAGACTGGATGTAGGGGAATACCAGGACAGAGAAGTGAGAGGGGGTTGAATGGGGGACAGGAGGAAGGAAGAGGGCTTATGGGACTTTTAGGGAGGGAGGAAATGGGAAAGGGGAAATCATTCAGAATGTAAATAAAAAAAATATAGAAAATAAAAAAAAAGAAGACAAAAGTAATGGATGCAGACAGTGTGTATAGAAAGTTTTATCTTAGGATTTCCCAAAATGAATGAAACTATCAGTCTTCAGAAGTAAGAATGCCAACCACTTATAATCAACAAAAATAAAGAAAAATACTGTTTAATGGGTGAAAAGCTGATGTGTTAGCCTCTAAGAGACACCTACACACAGAGTAATTTGTAAGGGATGTTCCTCAGATACAGGAACTTCTTGTTGGGAAGATCAAGACATCAAAGGCACAAGGAGCTCCAACCCCATGAGTAAATCTTGTTAAATACTACTTGCAAGGAAACAGTAATGTGCAGGTCTGGAGCCAACGATTCAACCACTTCACTACACCTAGGAAAGTGATCAAATTATTCACATGAAGTTTGAAGTCAATGATGCATCATGAAAAGAATCTAAACTAATCAATGAAAAGATAATGGGGAGTGTAAGAAATAAAACTAAGATAAGAAGTCAAGGATACCAGATAATTGTTCATCCAGAGGACTTGAAGATGGCTGCTCCCACAGGCTCTCTGATGGGGATCTGAGTTGACCATATTCTCCAGTGATGGCCAATTTGGCAGGAAAAGCAAGCTTTCAATGAACTTCTGTTTGGTTATTTAAAGACACACTGCTATAATATCAAAATGTTCTGCCTAGTCATGAACTATTTCAACAAATTTGCTATAACATGCAGATATCTTATCTAGCTCTTTTTCATATATTGAAAGATAACATAGATATGGAAATTTCTTTAGAAATTATGGCAATAGTTGTGTTTCTGCAACCTGTGTAATGAAAATGGAAACTATAGACAACAAGAGCAGCAACTTGGGCTATCCCTGAAGAAATTAAAGATTTGATGACCAGAAGTGACATCATAGGGCACCATAAAGACAGACTGATGGCAGGATTTTTCACCAAAGTGATTTGCTCCACCCATAGAAGAATAAGTTAAAGATAGCCCAAAAGTGAAAACAAAGATATTAGTTATTAAGGCTCCAAGAAGATCATAAAATAGAGTCCACACTTGACCAAAGATTTGATCTTTGCCATCAGAACACTTGGACTGATGCTAATATTTCAGTCTCTCAACTTGACACAGTCCAACAGAGTTGTAATATCACAAAGGACTGGACTTGGATGTTTCTTCACAATTGGGATCACAGCTTTCCATTAACTCTTTGCCATTGTATTGCCTTGACTACAGAGATGATTGTTTTCATCATGAAAGCCTCATCAAACTTTGGTGTCTCTTTTCTGCATGTCCCCATACCACAATCCCAGCTATATTTACATTGTACTTGAGTTTAATTATTTCTCTGCTTCTTTTTATTTTGTAAGTAAAATAGGTAAAAAAAAAAAAAAACAAAAACAAAAACCCTGAAAAATGAAAAATATTTATTCCTCTGATCTTCTGTGTTGTGAAATTTCTAGAAAGAAATCACAGAGAAAAATCTCTAATGAGAAATAATATTTAAAATCACAAATTTAGAATAATTAATTTTTAAAATTAGTTGCAAATCAGCATCCCCATTGTTAACATTTGGGTGCAATTTTAGCGGCAACTAAATCCCTTTTATGAAGTTACACAGGACTATTTTCAATTATTAACTTTGATAATCCATGTAAATAAAACTCCAATTTACTATCTTAACCAGACGCAAATGCAGACATTTTCTCTTTTAACAAATACACACACACAGAGACTTGATTTCCTGAGAGAGAAGAAGAGGGGGTGGGGGAGGAGAGAGAGAAAGTTAGTCAGATAAAAAGTCAAAACTGATTTATCACTAATGACTGCACTTTAACTGGTGAAGTAAGCAAAGCTTTCAGTTGATGTAAGTTTTTCATTTAAAAATAAAAAGGTCTTTGAGTTTGTTTTTTAAAACTACAGCCCGAGTCCTACTGGGAATTTCCCAGGAATACCAACTCTCTCTTTTTCATAGTTAATATTGACACCAAGAAATATATATTTATTTACATTTCTATGGGGAAAAACTGTATTTGTATTAGCACCTCCTGTCCTGTTTTATATGTAAATTTAACAAAAAAAACCTTCTTTTTAATTTTAATATCAAAAGTAGTGTTTTCCTTCTCGCCCTTGAAGTTCTTAAGACACTTTGAAGTATGACCATTAAGAAGAATTTGATGTAGATAAAGAAAAGCCACTTGACAAAATTCATCATCCTTTTAAGACTGAGAGAGAGAGAGAGAGAGAGAGAGAGAGAGAGAGAGAGAGAGAGAGAGAGAGAGAGAGAGAGATCTCAACTAATTGTGGAACAGATGTACAGCTATTCAGTAATTGTTATGTATAACAAACTTACCAGTAATAGCTGCAGAGATGGCTCAGTGGGTAGTGCTTGTCTTACACTTATAGGAACTTGAGTACAAATCCCCAGAACCCATATAAAAACCAGATGTGCATGGCAACATATTTATAACCCAGGTTCGTGGAAGAGGCGGCATCACCAGATCAAGCTGTCTGGGCAAAATAGCCAAAATGGGGAGCTTAGGGTTCAATGAGAGACTCTGCCTCAATACATATAAGATGGAGAATGATTAAGGAATATATCTGACATCAATATCTGACCTCCATACCTGCACACATGTGCAGTCACACACATATTGTCAGGCATACACACATGCTACATATACACATATGCAAAGAAATTGCAACTTACATCATACTTAATGGAGAGAGTTACAATTTTCTTCTTAGATCAGAATGAAGACCATGCCTACTTTCCTACTTTTATTCTCCATAATACTGGAAGTCCAGAAGATAGTATTAGAAGTAGTTAGGAAACAGAATGGAATAAAAGGCATACAATTCTCAAAACAAGGGTTCAAAATGGCTGTGAATGCACAAACTACATGACATGATCATATATGAAAGATCTCACAAATAAATCTGCAACACTGTAGGTTATAAAGTCAATGTTCAAAAATCATCAGCATTTAAATATACTAATAAATAATTACACAAAAATAAATTAAGACAACAATTCTACTGACAACAGCATAAAATAAATTTAGCCAAGGAAGTGAAGAATCTGTACATTGAAAGCTGCACAACATTAATAAAAGAGAATAAAGAATGCTCAAACAAATGTAAACATACCTTATGTTTTTAATTAAAAACTGAATTGTTTAAAATATCCATACTTACATAAAGAAATCTGTAGATTTAATGTTACTTCTATCAAAATTACCGTGACATTTTTCATAGAAAGAAAAATGCATAACTTTATGGTCACAAAAGGCTTTGAGTAACCAGAGCGACCTTGAGCAATGAAAGGAAGGCTGAGTTATCATGTTCTCTGACTGCAGAGCATGCCACAGAGTTACAGTAACTAAAGCAGTGTGATGCATGAGGAAAAACACACTAATCAATGGAACAGAATACGAAAGCCAAAGATAAACTCATACACTTGTGGTCAGCTGATTAATTTCTTAAAGCTGTCAATGGCACAGTCTGGGAGAAAAAGCAATCTTGTAAATAAAAAGATGTCAGGAATACTAACTATATCTACATGTGCAAGAATAAAATTTACCTGTATCTCACTGTGTACAAATAGAAACTCTAAATAGATGAAAGACTTAAGTCTAGAGCACAAAATCTCTGGAAAAATAACAGTGAAGAGCTTTATTGTATTGCTATGAAAAATGATATTTTTAGGAATAGCACCCCCCCCCAAAAAAAAGCATAAGAAACAAAAGGAAAATAAATAAGATTGCACCAGAAGGTTTTTTTCATTTGTTTAAAAAGAATGTCCAAAATAAAGGTTATGAGTCACACAGAGAATTAACTCCTACATTAGGACAAAAAAAGAGAATAGTCTACCATGCAACTGAGAAGGAGATAGTGTCCAAAGTAGGTAAGGAATTCAAACAGCTCAACATCAAGGGGAAAAAACCCAGTTTTAAAATGGACCAGTGATCTAAACAACCAATTTCCCAATAAAGACACACAAATGGGCAATAACTTCCTTAAATGGTGTTTCATGTTACTGTTGCCCATGTAGGTCTGGGTACACTTCATGGTGACAGAGCACTGTATTGGCATTTACAATGTACTCAGTTTGCTCTCCTGAGCCAAAAACTAAATAAATAAAAACAGAAAAAAAAAATGAAGCCCAGCAGTAATCCCAGCACTTGGGAAACAGAGGCAGACGAATTTCTGAGTTCAAGGTCAACCTGGTCTACAGAGTGAGTTCCAGGACTGCTAGGGCTATACAGAGAAACCCTATCTCAAAAAGAGAGAGAGAGAGAGAGAGAGAGAGAGAGAGAGAGAGAGAGAATACTGACCCTGTCAACTGTCAACTATGGGTGAGAATATAAATTTGTATAATCATTATGTGAAATAGTATGAAGATTGCTCATAAAAATAACAAACAATCATGCAATCTGTGAGCACTATTTCTTGGTATATGCCCAAAGAAAATGAGATCAGTAAGTCTGAATTCTGTTTGTACTTGGTTCAATGTGTACAGCAGCATTAGTCACAGATGCCAAGATACAGAATCAACCCAGATGTCCCCAAAATGGATGAATGTGTAAAGAAAAGATGATGTGTGTACATAATAAGAAATAACTCACTCCTGAGGGATAAAGAAAGTTCTGTCATTTGCAACAAGATAGGTAAACCTGCAGGGCATTAAACCAAGTAAAAATAAGCCAGCCATAAAAGGAGAAATATCTCCTGGTCTCCTACAAGCACACAACCTGAATATATACACGAGTTTGAGAATAATCCATAGAACCTGGACGAGCTGAAATGGAGAGCTGGTGATGAGACAGTGTAAGATTTCAGCTAAACAGGATAAGTATTTGAGATTTAATATCTTATATAATATTGAGTCAATAACCATGTTTCAAAATTATTGAAAGAGCAAAATTTAAACATATTCACAACTAGAAACATTAAATTCATGAGGTAAGGGATATGTTAAGTTAATTTAATTATCATACAATGTACATTTACCAAACCATCACATTGTAAATATATAAAAATTTATATATTTAAATATTTGCATATAAATGTAGCTATTTGTTAAGTAAAAAATAAGGTAAAAAAAAATCTGAGGAACAACAGCTAGTTTATTTTTTAAAATAAATTGATAAACTTGGATTTTGGATGAAATTTCTAATATATAAATGGAACTATTTTATACTATCTTAGAAGCCATTTTATTTAAGAAACTATTGTTGATAACTATTTTCAGAGAAATTTTATATCCTATATTTTTTATATTTATTAAATACGGAAATATTTTAACAATCAGTTGTGATTATGAATCCTTGTTTTAAAATTGGCTGACAGGCCGGGCGGTGGTGGTGCACGCCTTTAATCCCAGCACTTGGGAGGCAGAGGCAGGAGGATTTCTGAGTTCGAGGCCAGCCTGGTCTACACAGTGAGTTCCAGGACAGCCAGGGCTACACAGAGAAACCCTGTCTCAAAAAAAAGAAAACAACAAAAAAAAAAAAACAATAAAATTGGCTGACATTAGTGATTTTTTAAAGTACTGTTCAATATTTAGTAGCTTACTTCAGTTTAATGAAAGTTGATGTTTTAAATCTGAGACAATTGTGTCAATTCTAGAAAAATTTATCACAAAGATACCACGCATGAAAAGGCCCTTCCCTTCTTTTTCTTTTGAAAACAAGAACATTTTGTTTGGCATTATTTAAGTTCACTTTTAATCACATACTATGCAAATGTTATTTTTACTATCTGTGCAGTCCTGTAATAAAATCGCCACCATTTAAAAGTCAAAAGAACAAATGAGAAGCAAAATAATAGTCAAACAGAAAGTAATAAAGGGCCAACAAAGTGACTAAGCCGGCGAAGGTGCTTGCCACCAGTCCTGACTACCTGAGTTCTGTCCTTGGAACCTACATAAAAGCAGGCGACAGGGAGAACAGAGCCTAGAGAGTTGTCCTCTCACCCTTACGTGAGCACCCCAAAACACACCATTTTAATAAATTAAACTACATTTTTTAATAAAAAAAGTAATATAAAACAAACACAAAAGAAAAAGAACAACAAAGTATTTACAATAAGTACATAAGTAACTATATTGAATATTTGCCTCAACAAAAGAATCAATTAATTCTTAACAGTACTAGATCAGAGATGGACTTACAAAAGTTGTAGAGAAAAATTGCTTAAAACATCCACAACAAAGATGACATTTAAAAAAATGCTATAAAACCAGATATATTGATCTTAGTACACATTAAAATAACAGAAATTATGGCGGTCACTAGAGCTCAAAAGGGAAGACAGAATATTAAATGTGACAGAGACTATAACCTAATTCCAATATTTCTAGTGACAGAAGCCAGAAATATAGAAAGCTGACAGTGTTAGATTATTTCCATACAATGTGTGAATCAATAGGATACAATATTGAAATTGATACTTGTCTAAAATATGATGTAATCAACATAAGACACTCATTTATGTAAGTTAGCCCTTCTTTTGCCCTTTTAAAGAAAATCATCTTGGATACATTTTTTGCATATAGATCTCTCATCTTATTTTCCTACTTAAACTATAAATCACTGAATTACTAGCATATCAAGTTCTTCTCAACTGATCATCTTCCTCCAGCCATGTCCCAGCAATTCACATTGGTGATTTTTTTTTTTTGTGAAGTCTTTGCAGTTGCACACAAACACAAGGCAACTGAAGGGTTTGGAAAGTTTTAACAAAGGGATTGTCTTCTGCTAGAATACCTATTTCTAAAAGTCTCATGCAAAATGCTGTGTGTTTAAGAAGTGAAGTTTGCTGGAAGAAATACATACACAGTACCCCAGGCCTTAATATATCTGTGTGTCCTTTAGAAAGTTCTGTAAGAACACCCACAGGTCCTACATACCAGCCAATGGCCTACTAATAGTATTGGCTCAAGCTAATAGCCTTGGCTTTTAGTCTGATGAACGATTGTCTTTTAAGAAGTCTCTGTCAGTTGTCCTCCCCATCAATGATAATGAAGCTGAGTGACGAACTTCACTTCAGCAGTTAGCCATTCTAGCATGCAGCAGTTTCAGCACACATGACCTAATGTCCTGGCACACAAAGTCATCAAAGGTGCCTAGCCATTGTGTACCTCTTTGGTCCAGCTAGCACACTGGTCAAGCCACAGTGCCTGGTTTATTCCTACTAAGCTCAAATAATTCAAGATGCAAGGTGGGAGCTTGGCTGCTTACACATGGTGAAGACAGAGTGCCCATGTGAAGCCTTCCATTGTAAAGTCTGACGATGCTTATTGATCTCAAGTGAAAATCACAAAAAGAACTAAAGAGAACAGAAGGAAAGGCAGCCTCAGACAGAGCAGGGCAAATTGGAGAAGAAATCTGAAAATGGATCCCCTAAAGACAATTAGCTTAAATGTTTCCATGGACATCCACTGAATTCTGTGCATATTGATTGGCTTTACTGATAGACTTAATGACCTTGACCTTCTCTATACAATCAGTTGCATTCTGCAGAGCACATATTTCCTCTTTTCTTTTGCTATGAATTCAGCTTTTATGTCACGGACTGGAAGGAATTCTTTTGATATTTAAAATAGGAAAGGCAAATAGATTACTTAACATCTGAGAGAGAAGGAATAAATGAAGAAAATCAAATATAAGTCGCTTAATAATTTTCCTCTATTCTGAAATTCTAAAATCCTATACACTGTCTCTAACAATTTATTTATAACTATACACAGACTTCAAGTTTAGCTTTGAAGAACACATTTGAAGACGGCATAACTTGTGCTTTCCCAGTCAAACAAAGCGATTTTTAATTGCTGAAGTTGCAGGGAAACTCCTGATTTACTGATAATTAAACAAACTTAATATACAGAGCATATTTCAGAGAATTAGAGCTGAACTTCCAACACGGGCTAAAATGAAATGTGCTTCGGCAGGACAGCAAAGCTGAATGGGCATCCCTGTAATGTAGAGAAGACTGGGCCCGGTGATGCCAAAGGCTCCTTCCAGAGGTAGCTCAAGAGCGGTAAGAGATGTGCCTATAGAGCAAGAACGGGCCCTAGGTCTGATTACCACCGTGCTGAGAAGCACGACAGCTAAATCTGTGTTTGCAACTGGATAAATCCCTGTAAAATGGCTGTTAAATACAAAAGCTATTACACAAAGACCTTTTAAATATAATTTACTGTCGTACGCGCCTTGGATAGAGAAACCTCCACAGACAGTTTCAAAACCTGATTCCATAGAAGTAGAGAATAGAATGGCAGAGGATAGAATAGTATGAGAGAGTAATAGAGAATGGCAGAGGAAGGGAGTCGTGAGAACGGTTAGGAATGTCCTCTAACATTCTATATCACAGTAAGATGGCTGTTTGGCATCAATTAATAGTGTATTTCAAAACGGCTAATAGAAAGGACTTTTCCATCTTTTGTGTTCTTTTCTTTTTTAATTAATTTATTTACATTCAAAACACTGCCCTCCTCCCTGTCCTCCCCCCCCCCCATCCCACCTCCCCTTTTCCTCGGAGAAGGTGCTGCTCAAAACTCTGGGTTATCTCCCACCCTGGTGTATTAAGTCTCTGTAGGGTTTTAGGTGCAGCCAGACAAACCAGCCCTTTTGGGGAATGAATTCCAGTCAGGCAACAGCATTAGGGAGAACCTCTGCTCCAGTTGTTGGGGGACCTACGTGGAGACTGAGTTGCAAGTCTGCTGCCTATGTGGGGGGCGGGGTAGGTGAACATGTAAATGATCAATGTTTATGGCAATGGATACACCATTCATGCTAATCTCATCAGTACACGAGACAGAAATCCATTGAGATACCTGGTGGTGTGGATGAGACTGTCCCGTATGGGTTCCTGCATATGAGCCCTTCGTCCCCAGTAGGGACTGTTTGAGGTTTCACATGTGTGGTGGTTTTGAAAGAAGTATGGCACTGGAGGCAACTCTTGAGATTTGAAGACTTACAGCATTTCTTGATTCTCTTGCTTTGTGTTTGTGCTTCCAAATGTGGGCACTGAACATTCTGCTCCAACCCTGCCGGCCTTCTGCCCTCACCCTGCAATTATGGACGCCAACCCTCTGGAGCTCTAAGCCCAAATAAACTTTCTTCCATAATTTGCCTTGGCCGTGGCATTTTATCACAGCGACAGAAAAAGAACTAATATAAATATACAAAATATCACTATCACTCTGTACCTCATAAATATCATACATAGATAAAATTATAAGTATATAAGCAATCCTTCCAGAGATCACTCCAAGGTGAGAAGAAAAAGAGAGAGAGAGAGAGAGAGAGAGAGAGAGATTTTAAGATAAAGAGCTTCCACACAGACCCTGAAAGAATCATATTGCTGCTGCTTGTAATAACAGCTACTTTCAAACTCCAAATGCCTTAGTTTACTCCCGCTGACATCTAGGGTCATTTGGCACATGAATTGTTGAAGGGTGAAGAAAGCAGACAGCCCTGGAGTGAGTATGGGAAGGGCAGCCAGCCGCTGAGGCCAACACTTGGGGCTACTTTGTATGTGTACACGGGTCTGCTTTTCAAGGTGCAACTTGGAGTCTTATTACAACTTTATTGACTCAAAAAAATTGTTCATTATGAAAACTTTTCAGCAGAAAATAACTTTCTACCTTACATAACCAAGTCAATTTATTTTAATTATCCCTTGGCAAAGAATGAACAAGTTTGATAATTAAAAATCTTGTTGGTTGCACATCTAAAATAATCTGTGCTTTTATACAAGGAATTACATTTCTGACCAGTTAGTAGATACTAGTATCTTAGGGTGCCCACAAACCACCCTGCCTTATCATTAGCACACTGACTAAACCTAGGGTTCTCGGGGGGAGTTCATATTGTCTCCCGTTTGTTGACCATGTCAGAATGGTATTGCTGAGCCTTTAATTCAGATCTACAAATGTTTTCATGATGACATAAATCACTATGAAACTACAAATATTTATTTCCCATTAATAATGTACAAAGTAAATATTACTTAGACATAAATTAGAAATTAATATGTAATTTTCCACTTAATATAACAATTGATTGTTTTGCTACAGAAATTTTGGCAGTGCAAATATTAACTACTATTAAAATATTGCAGTCTCCTGACACACAGGCATTATTTAATGCTATATCTGAAATGTTCAGGAAGTAAAACTCAATCAATAGTACCCTTGAAAGAATCAAATGGAATAAGATGTTCTTTATATAACGTGGGGACATGCTGTTCATTAAAATTATATTACTGGGACTGGAGTAAATTGTGTTTGCTGATCTTCCACCAGACCCATGTGCTGTTCTCAGAACCCATGTTGGGTGACTCAAAACCACATGAAACCCCAGCTCCAAGGTTCTGACACTTTCTTCTGGAGCATAAACACATACCATACACATAAATGAAATTATAATACTGACGTTGAGGCAGTTATAGCTCACTGTACCTACCATAAACTTTTCCAACACTGAGTTATGAAAAAGGGGGAAAAGGGTCTAATTATCTGAAGTCTCACAATTAATCCTGCTACATAATATTCAAAACCAACTTCTAAAAGTTTTGTTCTCAAGAGATGGTTCAGGGGGCGGAAAATGCTTGCTGTGGACATGAATTCAGATCTTCAGCCCTGACATAAAAAATGGGGCACATTTGCTCCTGTCTCTAATCCCAGCACTGAGCCAGAGACAGGCAAATCCCAGGACCTTACTGGCCAGAGAACCTCGCCAACTTTCGGTTCAAGAGACAGTATCAAGGCACTGAAGCAGAGAGCAGTAGAAAAAGGCATCTAGTATCTTCCTCTGGACTCTGTATATGTGCACATAGGCCACATACACACTACACATACACACACTACACATACAGTCAGACACACACAGAGAGACACACAGACACACACACACACACACACACACACACCATTTTTCTACTGCTAAGTGTATGTCTACTTTCCTGCATCAGAAGCTGGACACCAAGTGCATACCCTAGGTTGCTTAAGAAAATTTCATGATCATGAAATCAATAAAATATACATATATGTGTAGTTATATATGCAACATCATGTACAGAAAAAAGATATGAAATAGAAATGGATTTATGTTATTTTATAATTCTTTGAAGCCAAATATATAGTTTACTTTTTTGTTTGTTTGTTTTGTTTTTCGAAACAAGGTTTCTCTGTGTAGCCCTGGCTATCCTGGAACTCACTCACTCTGTAGACGAGTCTGGCCTCAAACTCATAAATCCGCCTGCCTCTGCCTCCAAAGTGCTAGGATTAAAGGCATGCACCACCACCGCTCAGCTAGTTTACTTTTTAAAACTTCAAACTACACTGCTCTTGAATTGATAAGTCGAGTTTTGGTATTACTATTATTGCAAAGCTATACCTAAAAAAAGGTTTTACTTACTCCTATGTTAAGAATGAAAAAAAAATCATTTTTCAATATTTGATAAAAGACCTTTTAACGTCCTTTCACTGTTCTAGAGATTTACTACTCAAAGTTTAGTCCATGACAGTTGACAGAAGTATAAAGGTACAGACCTGTTCCAAAGTAAAAACATGGGAAAGTAATGGGAAGGACAAAATGAAAAGGCAAGCTGTAGATGGAATGAACATCTTCACTAAGCATGTATCTGATAAGAAGTTAATATCCAAAATAAGGAATTCAAACAACACATTAACCAAGAAAAAAAATAGCCCAGTTCAAAAACAAGAGTAAAATCTATGTCTAAAGTAAAAGGAAATCATTATACACCGTTGGTGGGAATGTAGTCATCCAGCTACTGTGAAAATCAGTATAGAGTGTACTCAGAAAAACTAAAGCTAGATCTACCATAAGACCCACATATACTACTTCTCATTATTTTCCCCCAAAGACTCCACCTCCATATATCATAAAAATATTTTAAGGTCAATGTTTGCTACAGCATTACTTATAGTAACTAAGTTGAACCAACCTATGTGCCTGGCAACTGAAGAATGGAAAACAATGTCATATGCACAATAGATAAGATTAACATTTAGACTGGTGGGTTGAATAAAGCAAATCATATTCCTTAGCATGGCTGGACATTTTCCAATCAGGAAAGGGAAGCAATGGCATAAAAATCTTAACTCTTCTCCAAGTAGGTGCCTTTGAAATAGAACACTGATATTTTCCTGATTTTATGCTCACACTTAACCATCTTCTCTCCCCAGGTCTGGAACTTGAGGTTCTTCAGATTACGTATTCTCCTCCTGAGTGTTCAGCTTCCGCACTGCCTCTGCCAATATCAAAACGTGAAGACCACAATAATTACATTAGCAGTTTCTTCTTAAACACACACACACACACACACACACACAGAGAGAGAGAGAGAGAGAGAGAGAGAGAGAGAGACTATTTAAGTAGGTAAATAGATATGAAAATGATTGATACATAGATAATAGACTAATAGAGGTAATAAGTTCTATTTTCACAAAGAACTTGAACTAACTCATACCTGTTGTCTTATCTTTGACTATTTGATGTGGATAATCCCTACAGAATCTTTGCTATTTTAGTTAAGGAAGATGCCAGATTGACTATAGCAGACTTGGAGGTGCAACCCAAGGAACAGCACAGTGAAGAAATAAAAAGCCAGATCTCAAGAATTTTTTTTTCTCAAGAATCTTTAGCATTTGATTTGGCACCCCTGGGCTCAGTAATCTTGGATCTTCCCCTCTGAGTTAGTTTCCCCAACTTCTTTGTAAATCTGACATTATTTGAGCAATTATAAAGGCATAAAGTATTTAAAACAGGGTCTGTTTTGTAGCCAACCCTCTGTAACTATGAGCAGCTGTCAGTACTCTTGGTATAAAGTTCATATTATGGTTCTAAATCTCTTCTAGCATGAAACACACAATATCCATTAACTTTTATAACCACCTCAATTCAAGCAACTGAAGAGACACGACGGAAAAACCACAATATTTTCTGTGAACCTTTGATGTAACCATGGTATGTCACTGATCCCAACTTTTAAAGTTTAGGGTTATTTTTTTTTCTTGTGTCTCAAAGTCAAGATAACATTATGTGTAACCTGACTTCTTAACATTAATCCTGCCTGATTTTTTTTTAAAAATTAGCTCACTTATAATTATCCACCCATTAAAGTGTTCAGTGTTTAAGATACACAGTGAATATATGTGCTTTCTGACCTTAAGCATCCCTCATTAGCACAGGCAATTATTAGCATGGAAAATAACACAGCAGCCAAATCATTAGTTGCCTTTTCTAACTACTGCAGGCTTTAAATTCCAGAACCAGCATGATCAAATAGAAGAGACTTTGAGAAATAGAAGGCAGTGCAAGGAAAACTGTCAAGGGAAGAACTGGCCAGTGTAATTACTTGATCCTTATCCAATAGTTGGCGTTCTCTGATGACACAGCTGCACGGATGGTATTTTGGAGAAGAAAAGTCAAAACGTGATCGACAGACTGCATTAGAAAATAGTATACTGATTTCATATTATGTGTATTGAGACTATTAGGGCTGACAAGGATATTAAGAGGCTTTATCACGTGGAAAAGTTCCTGCACCAACTCTGATATCATTTTACAGGGAAATGGTCTTGTTTGTCTGTTGGATGAGACTGCATATTCCTGCAGCTCTACTCCAGAGTCACAATGCCCATGTTACCGCTGCAGATCCAGGATTAAAAATCTGAGCTAATGAGTTGTTGCCTCACCCCAGGCAGGAGAGAGAGTATTTTAGATTTCATCTGCCTGGACTATTTAAATGAAGCAGCTGTTGGACTTTCTTTGCTTCTATAACTAATTAATAGCACACAGAGAGACAGACCTGGTCGCCTTCAGGGTCAAATATCTGAGAAGAAGAACACGTACCTCCTATTACCCACTCAGCTCTAATCTGTTTCCAGCAGAGTGGCCTGTGGGTCCATGACCGGCCATGCCAGAGCTGGCCTTTGCCCCCGTGGCATCGGTCAGTGTGCTCCAGAAATCCCTTGTCAAGCACCCTAACCAAGCTCAGCCCACTGGTGGATGTGTTTTGCCTTACACATCATATAATTTAGGGTAGTTACATAACATTCTCGCTGCTTTATAGAATGACCTCCCAACAATTCTCTGACTTAATTTGTTCCACCATTAAATACTTCTGTTTCATTCCCCTCACCCACAATTAGTGGTTTTCACTCTTAGCCTACATGGAACAGTGAGGATGACAACAGAAACCGATGTGACAGTTTTGAAAGTGAGGCATAAGACAGGCAAAGCTGAGCAAGAGATGGGCAATTTGTGTGTCACGGACCGTGCTACTGCTCCACCTGCCTTACTGCCCAAGGTGAAGACATTTAGAGATCAGCCTTTGGGAGATGAGTAAGGTTACAAAAGGGCAGCCAGCGGGTGTGGGCTCTGAGATTATATGAGAGATACCATAGAGCTAGCCTTAGCCTCAATCGCACCTTTGCCCCTCACTACAAAGCAAAACAAACAAACAAGAAAAGGCATCTGAAGCCACAGGAGGAGCGAGCCCTGTCTGCGAGGAAGGAAAAGACTCCTCATAAGGAATCAAATATGATAATTGTACTTTTTAGAACACTTCTGTCATGCACCTGAGAATATAAGTTGCTTTTTCTTTTATGGTATTTCTTTAGGGTATGCATACAAAGCAAGAAGTTTCATTATGGCATGATCTTATTTATGCGTATACATTCATATAGTAGTAGTAGTCTCCTAATTATTCTCATTCTCTTTCAGTCCATTGCACACTTCCCTCTAAGGCCATACCCTGCCTCCAACTGGTTCTCTTTCTTCCCCTAGCTAGTTCCTCTTCTGCTTTCTCATCACATGCATCCCATTACTTCCTCAGTTCTCATCCCTTTAGATGTCTTCTTTCATCTCATTAACCCCCTCCTAGTTTTGTGACCAATTAACACACATATAAATACACACAAATTATATATGCATACATATATTTATATGTATGTATGTATGTATATAATTTTAAGTCCAGGTTCCACACATGAGAGAACATGTGTCACTCATTTCTCTGGATCCACATATTTCACCTAATATAATCATTCTCAGATCCATCCATTGCCCTATAATACCATGATTTTATTTTTTTTATGACATAAAATCCTATTCTGTCTACAAGTCACATTGTTCCTGTCAGTTCAACTGCAGTCTATATTTTTGTCTGCTCATATGTATAAAGGAGTGATAAACACAGGAAAAGAGGGATTTCCGTGTTACACTGACTCATGACCCGCTGGGTATACGCTCAACAGCAGCATGATTGGGTTATATGGTGGTTCGTAGTTTTTTTGAGCAACTTCCATCCTCATTTCCATCATCCCAGCAGAAGGTCACATTCTAACCTGTTAGGACTTTGATCGTGGGCTTCCCAGTCTCTAGGGTCGTGTGGAGTAAATTCCTATTTTGCAAATCAAACATTCTGTGGTACTTAGTGTGGCAGCCTGAAGTGACCAATAGGCCATAAAACAGACATTATGCTATCAATCTGATTTCTAAATCTTTAATACATAATTTTTTTTAATTTATAAATCTTTTTCTGAGTTGTCTAGTCTCTGAATATGAAAATAATTGCTTTATGTATTTTCATATTTATACAAAGAGCTACAAAAGTATGAGTTTTAAACTACATGTAGAAATACCTTAATCAACATTTTGCTCTCATTATTATTTAATGTCCATGTAGTGCAAAAGTATATACAACACTCTATACAAAATGTACTTGTGTCTTGAAACCAATAAAATAGGGATCATTTAGCATGTAATTTCTGGGAGGATTATTACCCATGAATATATCAATGTATACACATGAATAAGATCATGCCATAATGAAACCTATTGTTTTGTATGCATACCCTAAAGAAATAACATTAAAGAAAAAACAACTTATATCCTCAGGTGCATGACAGAAGTGTTCTAAAAAACACAATTATCATATTTGATTCCTTATGAGGAGTCTTTTCCTTCCTCGCAGACAGGGCTCGCTCCTCCTGTGGCTTCAGATGCCTTTTCTTGTTTGTTTGTTTTGCTTTGTAGTGAGGGGCAAAGGTGCGATTGAGGCTAAGGCTAGCTCTATGGTATCTCTCATATAATCTCAGAGCCCACACCCGCTGGCTGCCCTTTTGTAACCTTACTCACCTCCCAAAGGCTGATCTCTAAATGTCTTCACCTTGGGCAGTAAGGCAGGTGGGGCAGAAGCACGGTCCGTGACACACAAATTGCCCATCTCTTGCTCAGCTTTGCCTGTCTTATGCCTCACTTTCAAAACTGTCACATCGGTTTCTGTTGTCATCCTCACTGTTCCATGTGGGCTAAGAGTGAAAACCACTAATTGTAGGTGAGGGGAGTGAAACAGAAGTGTTTAATGGTGGAACAAATTAAGTCAGAGGATTGTTGGGAGGTCAATCTATAAAGCAGCGAGAATGTTATGTAACTACCCTAAATTCATATGTCTTGCCATAAAGATACATCTATATTAGATGGAACTATGAAGCCGACACAGGGAATTATAGTTTTAAACTTTTTAAAACTATTTCTAGATATTGATGACCATAATTTTTGTTGGTATTACATGGTTTAATCTAATTTCCATTACTGGGCAGATTAATGACTACATTGCATCAGGACAAAAAAATTTTAAAACAATATGCACAGTCATCATAAATTTAATAAACGTGTTTCCATGAACATAGTAGGGCATGTGTCCTTGTTATATGTTGGAGCATTTTTTGGATATATGCCCAGGAGTGATATAGCTTGGTACTCAGGGAATATTATGTCCAGTTTTCTGAGGAACCACCAGACTGATTGTACCAGCTTGCAATCCCACCAACAATGGAGGAGTGTTCCTCTTTCTCCACATCCTTGCCAGCATCTGATGTCACCTGAGTTTTTGATCTTAGCCATATTGACTGGTGTGAGGTGGAATCTCAGGGTTTTATTGCTTTTTATTTTTACTTGCATTTCCCTGATGACTAAGGATGTTAAACATTTGTTTAGGTGCTTCTTAGTCATTCGGGTTGCCACTTCAGTTGAGAATTCTTTGTTTAGCTCTGTACCACATTTTTAATGGAGTTATTTGTTGTTTGGAGTCTAATTTCTTGAGTTCTTTGCATATATTGGATATTAGCACTCTATCGGATATAGGATTAGTAAAGATCTTTTCCCAATCTGTTGGTTGCCATTTTGTCCTATTGACAGTGTCCTTTGCCTTACAGAAGTTTTGCGATTTTATGAGGTCCCATTTGTCATCTCTTGATATTAGAGCATAAGCCATTGGTTTTCTGTTCAGGAACTTTTCCTCTGTGCCCATGTATTCAAGGCTCCTCTCCACTTTCTCTTCCATTAGTTTCAGTGTATCTGGTTTTATGCGGAAGTCCTTGATCTACTTGGTCTTGAGCTTTGTACAAGGAGATAAGAATGGATTGATTTGCATTCTTCTACATGCTAACTGCCAGTTGAACCAGCACCATTTGTTGAAAATATTCTCTTTTTTTCCACTGGATGGCTTTAGCCCCTTTGTCCAAGATCAAGTGACCATAGGTGTGTGGGTTCATTTCTGGGTCTTCAGTTCTATTCCATTGATCTTCCTCCCTGTCTCTGTATCAATACCATGCAGGTTTTATCACTATTGCTCTGTAATACAGCTTGAGGTCAGGGATGGTGATTCCCCCAGAAGTTCTTTTAATGTTGAGAATAGTTTTCACTATCCTGGGTTTTTTGTTAGCCCAGATGAATTTGCAAATTGTTCTCTCTAACTCAATAAAGAATTGAGTTGGAATTTTGATGGGGATTGCATTGAATCTGTAGATTGCTTTCAGCAAGATGGCCATTTTTGTTATATTAATCCTGCCAACCCATGAGAATGGGAGATTTTTCAATCTACTGAAATTTCTTCCATTTCTTTCTTCAGAGACTTAAAGTTCTTGTCATACACATCGTTCACTTTCTTGGTTAGAGTCATACCAAGGTATGTAGTGTTATTTGTGACTATTGTGAAAGGTGTGGTTTCCCTAATTCTTTCTCAGCCTGTTTATCCTTTGAGTATAGGAAGGCTACTGATTTGTTTGAGTTAATTTTGTATCCAGCCACTTTGCTGAAGTTGTTTATCAGGCTTAGTTATCTGGTGAAATTTTTGTGAAAGACCAAGATGTCCTTCAACAGAGGATACAGAAAATGTGGTACATTTACACAATGGAATTCTGCTCAACTATTAAAAACAATGAATTCATGAAATTCTTGGGCAAATGGATGGAACTAGAAAATATCATCCTGAGTGAGGTAACCCAATCACAAAATAACACACATGGTATGTACTCACTGATAAGAGGATATTAACCCAAAAGCTTGGAATATCTAAGATAGACTTCACAGACCACATGAAGCTCAGGAAGAAGAAAGACCAAAATGTGGGTCCTTCAGTCTTTCTTAGAAAGGGTAACAAAATACTCACGGAAGCAAATACTGAGATTAAGTGCGGAGCAGAGACTGAAGGAAAGGCCTTCCAGAGACTACCCCACATGGGGATCCATTCCACATACAGTCACCAAATGCAGTCACTATTGTGGATGCCAAGAAGTGCATGTTGGCAGGAGCTGATATAGCTGTCTCCTGAGAGTTCTGCTAGAGTCTGACATATACAGAAGTGGATGCTTGCAGCCAACCATTGAATTGATCATGGGATCCTCAATGGAGTAGTTAAACAAAGGACTGAAGGGGCTTAAGGGGTTTGCAACCCCATAGGAAGAACAATATCAACCAACCAGAGCTCCCAGTGTCTAAATGCCAACCAAGGAATACACACGGAGGGACCCAAGGCTCCAGCCGTATATACAGCAGATGCTGGCCTTGTCAGGCATCAATGGGAGGAGAGGGCCTTGGTCCTGTGAAGGTTAGATGCCCCAGTGTAGGGGATTGTGAGGGCAGGAGGTGGGAGTGGGTGGGTTGGTGGGGGTACACCCTCATAGAAGCAGGAGGAGGGGGCACAGGATAGAGAGGCTTGGGGGTAATCAGCAAATGGCATAACATTTGAAATGTAAATAAATAAAATATCCAATAAATAAATAAATATATAAATATATAAACAACTGTGTTTCAAGAAATAGTAGGACCAGTCAAAAAGTCCAATATAAAATCAGTTTAGTTGAAATAAATCATTTTCAGTCATTCAATCAAATAAGTTAAATCTCTTATAGATCATACAATACTAGGTACAGTGTGTTCAAGGTCTTAGGGCTCCATCTTTAATGGGCTTATTCTCTCACATCTAAAAACCTGTAATGGTCACTCAATATGCTTCTTCCATAATTAATTTATCTGTACCTGTAATCGGACAACTCATTATTTCCTCCGTCTTTCAAATTCTCACACATGCTATTGATTGTGACTTCAAATTCATATTGTAACATGTGTGTCCTTATTTTTTAATTCAGCATTTCTCCATAAATAGAGATAGGAATCAGTTTAATTTTACTTAAAACAGCCTAGCAATGCATCAAAGGTTTGGGGAAAAAAAAGAATAAGAAAAAGAAAAGGTCAAATTCAAAAGTTATTCAGTTTTGAATAAATTACACAAAAGCAGACTATTCAAAGGCTCCCAGGCTGTGTTCAAGGCTCTTTGCTGGAGATAATGAAGCACAATCTGTTTGTCACTCATTCAAACTTGAAGCAGCCAGTAAAGAGTAATCAATATCCACCCAGAGCCAGGGTAGCCACTTTTCTATGGTACATCATATATCATAGATCACACATTTATTTGTTTTGTAAACTCAAATTTTTATTAAGAGAAATTCTTTCCATTGCATTTATTTAATCTCTTAATAGCATCTTCCAGCTGAGAAAAATGTATTTTCTCCTCCAAAGTCTATTTGAGTCAAGAGCTTATCTTCACCTGCTTCCCATTTGTCTAAAGGAAACTGTAATGTCTCCTCAAAGATGCCTAGGGGAAGGTAAAATGAACATTTAACAGCAATGGCAACATAGGCTAGAAGGCAAAGAAATGTTTCACCAACCAGAGAAAGAGGGAAGAGCCCCTGGGGAAAAAACATCTGTGTGCAGGGTGGTCGTGTGTGTGGACAAACATGTAACATATAAGTACATGTGTGAATGCACATGGAAACTGAGGTCAATGTTAAGAGTCTTTGTCAGCTGCATTCCTCCTTATTTTTTGAGAAAGACTTTGCCCTGAACCTGGAGCTTCTTAATTCAGCTCAGCTGACTGTACCCCGAGCTCCAGGGCTACATGTCTCTACTGCCAACCCTTGACACTGATATTACAGACCTCACTCGGGTTTTTTGCCCTAATGTATACTGGGAGTTTTGTATCTAAATAATAATAATAATAATAATAATAATAATAATAATAATAATAATAACAATAATAATAATAATAATAATTTTATATAGCAAATGATTTCAGAATGAACTATGTAACATGAACTTATTTCCTTGTCAGAAGGAGAGAGAAAAGCCATAAATGGCTTTGGGCTCCACAACCATTTTATCATTGTGAAATGACACACAGTTTCCAGGATGCTATTCTATTAACACAGCTGTTTTTTCCTCTCACATGGGACAGCGTTAGAGAAATAAGGAATGGGCAGGCATAAACTTCACACCTACTGATACAAGGAAAACACTGAGAGTCAGTGCTAGAAGGCTTTAAAAACGAACCAAAAGCATTCTGTGGGTATTATTTATAATAGCTATTAACCTTTGGTAGAGGAAAAAAGCTTGTATTCAGAAGAGAAGTCACCAATAAGTCCATAGAAAAATAAGTAAAACTTTAGAGCCTAGAGGTTGAAATTTTCTGTAGACAGGAGAAGTTCTTCATCAGATACTATCTGCCATTTCTGTCTCATTCTTACACGATTTTTCGTTGGTCTCTGTGGTTACACCTGAACCATCTCCAAACTTAAACATTCCTTCATGTTCCCAATGGAATTCAGTTACCAATGTGCCTACCCTCCCCCTCTTCCATATTATCCCACTGGTCATAGCATCTCACAACTCTATGAGCCATGGCCAGTATCTTTGTGTCAGTACTAGTAGTAGTTAGCCAAAGTAGCTGCTCAGTAATAGTGCATAAAGATTCCATGAGAGCCCACTGAAGTTCAATGGTCTTCTTCCTTTCTTTGTCCCACAATGGGTTACTGCCCTTACTCTCAGTCCTCTGATCCAGCTTAGGCACTGAGGTGCAGCTTTCCAGTCCCTTTGGATCTTGTTCTCCTGATCTTACGTTGCTGTGCTCAACTGGCAAACTCCAGGCTTACTTAAAAATAACTTCCCATCCACACCTCACCTGCACCTAACTGGCTACAAGCATGTGAGAGTGAACAAGGTGTCTGTCTCATTTTAGAAATGAGTGTCTTCAAAGGAGTTCCCAATTCCTCTCGGAATTTCCATAGGACACTCATTCAATCCTTCTGAGTAAAAACATACCTGATTCCTTCCAAACCTCTAGCACCTCCCCTGACTTCATCACTCTCTGCATGCGATGTTAGTTCCTATTGTGAAACAGACATGCTCAGAAGACACCGAAAGCATTTGATCTGCACAGCCAGGACTGCTAGCTTCCTTCCTTTCTGGTACTTTTATGGATGGACTGTCCATGCACCTAAGTCAACTCTCTGCTTATTAGCTGAACTCATCTCTCCTGCCTGCTGTAGGACATGCATCCAGAAGCTCTGCTCTCTCCCCTGCATCTATCATGCATCTCTCGACTACTTCATTCTTACCTGTATGAAACCATGCAGTTACTTCATCTAAGCAGTCTTTCTCTCTCCACCTCTTCTTCCTCTGCCTCCATATCATATACATATATTTACACACACACACACACAAAACACACATATATACACGTTATAACTAGTATCCAAATTTCCACTCTCTTCTTAACCTATTCATGAAACTACAGCAAAAGTGATACATTAAAATACAATTTCAAATCATGTCTCTACTTTTGTCAAGACTCTCTTTATTTCCCCTTGACTTAAAAAACAAGGTTTTAAAAATGGCCTACAAGACTTTCTATAATCTCTTTTTACTTCTCCAACCATCAATGCTATTATTTAAATCTTGCTTATTCCACTCTGATCATGCTATCTTCTGCAGGTACCAGGATTCTCCCATCTCAGAATCCTTTGTAGTCCATCTGACTAAAATTTTCTTATCCCAGACAGCCAAAGAATCATTTCCCCACCTCCAACAATCTGGTCATGTAATGCCTCCCTGAGGTCTGCTGCTATGGTTCACATGCTGGTGTCCCTCTAAATTTCTGCTGTTGAAATGTAGCTATCAATGTTAATAAGTGAGGACTTTAGGCAGTAAATTAACTAATATAATCAATAAATCATGTAATTAAAAATGTGGAAGGAATTTGCATGACCCTTTGGGCAATATGATATGTAGCAAGAGGCCCCATCTATAGGGAAGAATGTAAGCCTTTTATTAGATGTTGAATCCTCTGGGATCGTCATATTGGACATCCAACGTTCTATATACAACTGTAAAAAGTAAATGTATTCTATTTAAAAGCATTCAGTATTATTTTGTTTTAGCAATAGAAACAAACTAATAAGCCATTCTTTCCTACTCTGTTTTAATTGACAACGCAGTTTCCCACCTCGCCAGTGTTCTTTACCCTTGTTCCTGTTACAGATTTCTCTGCAAGTGTCATCATCTGTCACATGCTGAGGCTCTGGGAATAGGGCTGTCAGCTAAAACACAGGACACACAGTCAAAATTGAATTTCAACTCATTTACAGGTTTCAGAACCTCACCTGTGGTGTGGGATGGTCCTTGGCATTTGATATAAAAATGAACAATTTTATTCTCACTGAATTATTTAGAATTTGAGTTCTCTGTGTGGCTTCCAGCATAAGCACTAAATGAGAAAATCCTAATTCTATGACTTATTTTAAAATTTTAATGATTTTTTTCAATGCCAGTATTTGTAAAAATGCTTGGATTTTCAAACGTACAAAGAATAATGCATTTCTGAAAAGTATTCTACAGCATAGAGTCTATTTGATCATTACAACAAGAAAGGGCTCCTAGTTTCCTTCTTATAATATTGATTTTGATATTCTATCCATTCAAAAAATTACAAATTTTGAACATATGTCCACTGGATTTTATAACAAAAGGATGCATAAAAAATGTTTTAAATTTAAAAGCACATTCTCAGCATGCTGAGAATCATTACAAGTAAAACTTACCTAAAATATCCCTTAATAAACAAAAACCTGTGTATATTGGTCAACATTCTTACATTTCAAATTCTAATAATTTGATACCTGTAAAACATTTTGATTGAGAAAAATTACATAAGCAAGACAAATACAATTATAATCCATGTATGGGTTAGTAGATTAAAATATTGTCTTGCAGGCTTTGTTTTAAAATGAAAAACAATAAAACTTTATTTAAGTTATTACTTTACAACTTCATACATGAATATAATGGATTCTGACTGTTTTCTTTTCTTATCTCTCTCTTCTCTCTCTCCCACCCTTGCTACCCTGCTCTTCTCCCCACAAGTACAATCCCCACATTTGGGTCTTTTTGCTTTGGATTCTAAAACAGCAAGTTTCACCAGTTATACAATTTCATGTTTGGGACTTTGGAGTCTGGTGACTCACCAGTAAAGACACAACTGAAGACAATGACTGTCCCTTCCTCAGAATCAGACAGCGGCCAATAGCTGAGCATAGAAGGGCAAGGCTTCTTCAGCATCTTCCAGCTCATGATTGACTGTTTACAGGCCCTGCCTCGTGCAGCCCAGTTCAGGCAACTTTAGGTGAGGTCATGGTTGCTGTGGCCGTGTCAGGACAGGAAGTCAGCATCTCACAGATCTACAGTCTGTCTTCTACCTCTCACATGCTCTCTACGCCTCTTCTGCAATGTTCCCTGGGTCTTGGGTGGTCCCCTTTCCTCATCATCTTAAGCAATCATGAGTCTGCACTCATTTCTGTTCCCAAAGAGGAGATTCTCTGATTAAGGCTGAGAGTAGCATTTGTCTATGGGTATAAGCAAAATGAATTTTTTGGTGGACATATCTGAACTTTTGTTAATATCTTAGTTAACAGAGTGGCCAATATAATATTTCTTCTTTTCAAATTACTAACTCTGGGTAAATAAATTTCTTTTAAATCATATTTATAATATGAAATTTTCCTCCCTAAACACTGGATTATGTACTTAGCCACAAATATTTCTTTAATGTGTCTTAGAAGATAAAGTCTTCCTCTCTGTGATTTGTAATCGGGATAGGGAGATACATCATTAGCACGAAGAACGGATTCAGGTGTGTAGAAGTGAGCATCCCTGGTTTAGTGCCTGTAAGCAAGGATTAGAAGTGTAACAGGAGGAACACTCACTTTTTGATGCCCGACAAAAAACGTCACAGAAGAAATAGAATTGTAGGAGAGAAAACCATGATGGATTTTTACACCAGGAGCACCATACACTTTCTGGGACATAAACTTTCTCCCTAAAGTCTAGTTTTCACATTGTTCATTGGTATGTCCCGCAAGGCTTGGTTCTAGAAACCTCAATGGGGTGATGTGTAAATGACGAAATGACAAATACACATGCAGAAAATCTGAGGTCAGGTAGGGGGTACCCAGCCTGATGAAGGGCACCTATTATGTTACCTAGAAACTTCTCAGGTTTGTTATGTGCCGACCAAGGAGGAGGGGTTAGCTAGTCTCCATGGGAGGTCTCTGTAGGTGAATTCACGTTATAAAATTCAAGAGAATGAAGCTGTGATTCACAGTTTCTGCATACATTAGTTAATCATTCCCAAACAGTTGCATGTGGATCAGAGGAAAGCTCGGCCACCCCTCTGAGCCCCACCTAAGCAAGACTTTGAGGCATTGGTGTCCTTGATATGACTCTCCTTGTATCAATAACACATATCCATTACTTCATCTGCTCCTTACACATTCCTTCAGGGCTCTCTCCACTCTCCACAGCTCATGGTTGTGTGTACCTTTCAAATGTTCAGGCCTTGGTTAATCCTCTTTTAATTCAATTTCTCATATCAAGACTTTCAATTCTTACCTCTCTGTGATAGTTAACTTCAATTAGCAACTTGGTTAGATTGTGAGATGCTTATGAGATTTGTAAATTCTCTACAGAGATCTCCCACAGAAACTAGCTAATCTCTCCTCCTCAGACTGTACATAACAAAGCTGGCAAGTTTCCAGGTAGCAGAATAGGTGCCCTCCATCACACTAAGCACACCCTACCTCACCTCAGATTTTCTGCGTATATATCTGTCATCTCTTCATTTAAGCATCACCCCATTGAGGTTTTCAGAACCAAGCCTTGCAGGACATGCCAATTAGAAATTTGAAAACTAAACTTCAGGGAGGATGGCTGTGTGTCACCTTTGTATTCCAGAAAGCATATGGTGTTCTTGTTGTAAACTTGTATTTCTGGGTGTGTCTGTGAAAGCCTTTCCAGGGGAGATTAACTAATGGATGTTATTTAATGCACTGAATGCGGGTAGCACCATGCAATAGGCTGAGGCTGGGATAAAAGGAAGGAGGAAGCTTCTAGCATAGGCATGCTTCTCTCTGTTTCCTGGCTGCCATTGTGTGAGCTCCTCCACCCACCACATCTCACCAAGGATGGACAGAAACTTCTGAAGCCATGATCAGATAAATCCTCCCTTCCTTACTTTTCTTTCTTAGGTACTTCATCAGAGTAAGGAAATATCTAACACATTCAGTTTAGAAGTTCTATACACACACACATTCTTTGTCCCCATCATGGGATTTATTATTCTGAGGAGTTCTCTACATCCACATACTTCTAAATTATTCAGGGTTCCACAGAGCTCTCTGGTCATGTTTTGGTTCCCATCTTGGTTATCATTCATAGTGACTTCAGTATCAAATTTAAACTGACTTTTGTTGTATATTTATTGAATACACACAACTGGCAAAAATAAAAATATCACCAAATTGTTCATTGAAAAATGGTGTTCAGGGCTGCTGAAATAATGGTGCTTGCTACCAGGACTAATGACCTGAATTATGTTCCTGGGACCCACATGATAGAAGAGAGAGCTGAGTCCTTGAAAGTTGCCCTTGAACACATTTGCACATACCCTTTACACTCAAGCAAACATAATAAATAAATGTTTTTAAAAATTAAAGAAATATGGTTTACATTGTTTTCAATTCAAATACTAGGATGCTACAGATAAAGATTCTTGCTATTCTAGATTTAAAACTCCTGAATATAAATTAAAAAAAACTTAGAAAATAAAATAAAATTTTAAAAAAATTGTATAAAGGCAAAAAAAAAAAAGAATTCAGGCAATTACTGTGTATTCCAGAAATTATCTGAAAGCCATTTTTCTACAGTTGAAAGGGCTATTTATTCTGAAACCCAGAGTAGAGCTCTGAAATGCAGGGCGTGGGTCACTCATGATTTCTGTTTTCCCCTTAGCCTCTTTAATTACCTACACTTTCACTTTGTCCCTGAAGATCCTCCATTCTGTTATAGAGTTTAAAGGTTATTCATAAAATGATTGTAGGGATTTAATATGTTACCCCAATGGACCTTTCCGTTTTCAAATAAAGACAACACAAAAGGCCAATGACATGAATGACTATAAATGGAATGGAGTCAGGTGTTTTAAGTGTGTAGGAGGTGAGGAGTTTTTGTCATTATAAAGAGGATATATCCTATTATAACACTCATTTTACAGGAGGCATTTTGCCATATATTTCTTTTAATTGTTGAACTGTAGTAGTTGTAATGAGGATAGTTACAGCTAATGTCAGGGTGTTGATAAGTATTAACAGTTGCTATTTACTGCATCGTGGCCTAAATATTTAAAATGTATTATCCTTTGATCCATATCATTTATATTTTAAAGATGGAAATGATAAAGATGGAGATGATGTTAAGAATGTACCCAAAGAATTCAAGCCAGAGAATGTAAATAGCTGTATCAGGACTGCTAAATGTTCCCCGGGCCAGAACAAGCAGTCCTTGTAAGAAGAATGCATGCTAGTGCTTGGAGATGGGTCTTTTCTTAACCAGAATGCTTTCAGAGACCTCAGAAATACCATGGCCTTTCAGTCAACTGTCCTCCCCTACCAGACCTAGGATCTGGCTACACTCTTCTATTTGCTGTAGCCACTAAATATTCAACACCATCACATGTCATCCCTTTCCTCATATGTATCTTTCTCCCTCCCCTGTACTTATTCTGTACTTCAAAATAGGGAAGCAGACTGAGGTTCTATGTACCTTTCCTGTGAAGTTCCAGAAGGATCTGATTAACCTTATATGCTTTCTTTACAATCAACTACTTTTCACTGACGCGCTGAATGCCTATAAACATTACACAATGCTTTCTTAAAGCAATTTGCTTTGAAACCCATGTTCACACAAACTTAAAGGCAGTATCAGTTTTGGGTAATACAATTCCAGAGGTGACAAGACCAAAGCCCAGCATGTTCTAGGGACAGAGCTACGGTCAGTTTGTTCCAGCATAGAACCTGAGTTTTCTGACTTCTCATCCAACTTACACAGCAAAACTTTTTTTGAACATTTTTTAAAATTTTTTTCTGCAGATAATGTGGACAAAATCTGGCACTCTTGCTTCTTTATTTTTTCTTTACTAGAGTCAAGTTGCAAACATCCTTGTGGTAGCAGCCATGTCTTCATGTCTCTTTGCTGCCATCACACATATAACAAGACAACCCACTGAGGGGAGAGCTGTGCCTGTTTCCTTGAAGGAAAAGTCCGGGTATTAGTTCATGTTCACAATCTAAGTCAAAGTCTTTATTTCACCAGGAAAATGAGTGGGACTTAGTGAGGCTACTTGGTTTCCCGCCCTTCCCACTGCATCGGAAACTTCTACCTTCTTCTAGTTGGAAGTGCACTTTTTAAGGGTATTTTTAAGATGCCCAATATTGTGTGGCTTTTGTCATTTTTACATTTCTGTAATAAGAAGAAAGATGAAGCAGAAGAAGGATGGGCAGAGGGTGATGCAAACTCTTCTTTGGAAACAACACGTTGTGCTGGCTAGGGTAGGAAAGAAACAGAAGCACTGATCCATGGGTGAGCAAGGAGCAGGCCTAGCATTCTAGAGAGGTATAAGAAATCTCATGATCTTTTAACTCAGAACACGATGTTGTGTCAGAGCTGTGGGAAATCTCAGACACCTTTGACTCTTAGGCAAATATTCAAGATGGAAACCAGCTTCATAGGCATCTTAGTCAATGCTGACACCCAAGTGTCACAATGACTTTTCCTAGAGAATAATCTATAGGATGTCTAGGATTTTTACCTTCTTTTCTAAGCGTGAAACTAGACACATCTTTGGACATTGCTTTCATCTATGTAATATTATTGCTTCTTCTAGATTATTCCTCTTTATGACCTGATGTTTGGGGAAAATAGTAGTGGAAGTGGAATGTATGTTGCTCAAGTGGGGATTGACAGAACCCTGCCTGTCAGGGATGTGCCTCAGTGGGAACACCACAGTTATTACAGAGTCAGAGCAATTGCACAGGCATTTCCCAGGACCTGTGACATGCAGAAGAGCTTAAACTAAAGCGTGAATAATGTTGTGGATACACATGGGCTGTATGCCTTAAGCTGTTTTCTCAAGTCGAACCTAAGCTCAAGAGGAGTGAATGCTACATGCAATTCAAAATCCATTTCAAGACAAGCACCAATAATAAATTATGAATACCTTAAATAATACAAATATGCATACAGATAAAACATTATTATGCTCACAAAATTAGTCAATATAAAGTCAAAACAAAAAAATCTAGAATTCTCCTAAACTATGAATATACTGGAAAATAATTTTGTAACCAGGATGAAGAAAGTTGCTTGACAAGAAAGTAATTGGTAGGGTGAGAGTGTGTAGGACTGGCCTCATATTCATACATAGAAATTGGTTTCCTTCAATGATTATTTTATTCAAAAATCATCTGTTGAATGCTATATGAAAGGCATTTTCATATAAGAAGGTGAATCTAATGTTTATAGAGCACCCCATGTAGCAGGAACTCCACATATTGACTTCACCAAACCCTCATAATAATTCTCTAAGGTAAAATTTACTCTGAGTCACATGAGATTTCCATTTTGTGGGTCAAAAGGCTGAATATTGGCAATTCATAGAGTATGACCTGAAGGTTAATGTTTTCATTTCATAGGTGGCTCAGAGAAATTAAATTTGTCTAAACTTATACAGCAAATAACTGGCAGGGTTGGGATTTCAATGTATGCTCTTTCTTAGCCTCCCATCAAATTTTACTTTATCTAAGGTGATGATGATTAAATCAGAGGACTCCACCCCACCCCAAACTATAATCTACTGCCCTCACCCCCATTCAATCAATAAACCTGAATACTTGGAATATCTTACCTTTGACGTATGCAATTCTACCAAAATACACCTCTTTCTATAAACCATCGCCCTTCTTCCATTAGCTTCACTATAGTTAATGGCTATTCACTAATATTCACTGTTTGTCAGAACAAATCTCTTGTACATCTTGTACATGCATCTAGTACATGTGATCAGAGGAAAAAAATGACAGGCATTTATGAAGACAAAATTATAAACTCATTATAACTAAGGCTAGTTCTTAGTTGCTATCCTTTTGCTGTGAAGAAACATTATAACGAAGGCAGTTCTTATTAAAGAAGGCTTTTAATTGGTGGCTTGCTTATAGTTTTGGATGGCCAGTCTACAAACAGCACGGAAGGAAGCAAAACGGCCAGGCACTGGAGCAGTAGCTGAGAACTTCACATTCTGATTCACAGGCAACAGGCAGAGAGAGAGAGAGAGAGAGAGAGAGAGAGAGAGAGAGAGAGAGAGAGAGAGAGAGAGAGAGAGAGAGACAGAGAGAGAGAGAGAGACAGAGAGAGAGGCAGAGAGAGAGGCAGAGAGAGGGCAGAGAGAGAGGCAGAGAGAGAGGCAGAGAGAGAGGCAGAGAGAGAGGCAGAGAGAGAGAGACAGAGAGAGAGGCAGAGAGAGAGGCAGAGAGAGGGCAGAGAGAGAGGCAGAGAGAGAGGCAGAGAGAGGGCAGAGAGAGAGGCAGAGAGAGAGGCAGAGAGAGAGGCAGAGAGAGAGGCAGAGAGAGAGGCAGAGAGAGAGGCAGACACAGATACAGTGGCACAGAGACAGAAAGACAAAAGCAGAGACAGAGATAAAACCTGAGCCTGCCCACCCACCCCGTGTCATACCTCCTCTAACAATGCTATATATCTCATCCAACAGTGTACACCTCCTAACCTTGCCCAAACACTTTTACCAACTGGGAACCAAGCATTTAAGTAGCCTATGAGATCCAGTCTCACACTAACCACCACAGGACATGTTAGAAAAAAAAAATCACAGTTCTGCCTTCTGCCCACTATAGTATACCTGTTTGTATTTACGTCATTCTCTACTAGTAGCTCCCTGATGTCAAATTCTGGTTTTGTTCCAATGTGGAAAACATCTATAATTTTTATAACACAAAACACTAGAGCATTTCCACCATGAGTGGTGGTAATCAGAAACACCAGGGATGGACAATGTTAAAAGAAAAATACCAAAAGTTAGAGGGAGATGAGAGCCGCCATCTGCCACATACTATGCTTCTTCTCAGAAACTGCATTCACAGAGCTGTTTGCCACATCCTTCTCATACACAAGGTACTTTGCTAGATGTTGAATGATATGCCCATAAGACCTCTAGGAAGAAAAGAAAGACAGGCTACAGCCTGAAAAATAAAAGATGTTAAAAGAGCCATAATGGTGCATGGCTCTCACATACACAGGTAGATCAAATTCTCCTGGAGGGCTCATTAAAACATGAATTGTCAGGTCTATATCAGAGTTTCTAAAGCAGTGTATAGAACTGTGGTCTCAAAATGTTATAGTCATGCTGCTCATCCTGAAAGTATACTTTGAAAGTCTGTAGAGTGAATCATTAAAGACTGGAAAGGCACAGGGATCTTTAACACTGGCTGACTCAACCCAAAGAATCTGGCCTATCTGAAATACACATAGAACTATTATGCTACAGTCCTTGATGCTTTGAAGGCACTCTAGTTCCATGCAACCAGAAACTTCTCTTGGCTCTGATCAAATGCTACCTAACACACCCTCAGAATCTGACAGAACCAGAAAGAATGGCCAACCATCTATACATTAGAAGATTTAGGCACATTTCCAATGGAATCATTCCCTAACCTCTAGTTTTCTTCAGTTTGTGTCTGATGAATTGATTATTAAGAAGAAATGAGTCTATAGGACCCTTTGCAGTAATGAACTTCCTGAAGGTACTCGAGTGTCTTGTTGCTTTATAAGTCCTTTCCAGAACTCTCAAATTTGTAATACAACTACGAAAGTCAGCACAACTTCCTTTGATAATTACTTAACATCTTGTTTCCAATGATCTATAGAAATCAAATTTTGTAAGTCTCTACCAGCTGAAGCTGGTTTTTTAACCTACTATGATATCCTTGTTTCTCTGGTGATCCAACGTAAAATGGTACAAGACATTTGTATCACACACTCTCACCAATGGTGTGTATCTGAACCTCAGCATGGGTTGTTGATTTAAAAAGTGAGAGGTCTGAGGTTTAATCAATATTTTTCACATTGATTAATGGACCTTGATCCATATATGCAGCTAAGTGCAATGTTCAGAAAGCACATTCAATGAGGTAGGATCACATTTATCTTTTTTATCTTACCAAGTGAGAAAATGGAATCAATAAAGGGAGCAAAGGGTCTAATGAACAGCCCTCATGATGCAGACTATAATACTTGACAAAATTTGAAACGTACAGACCTTCATCTAAAAAGAGAAGTGAGGCTAAAAATGATAGCTCAGAAATTAAGGACACTTGTTGTTCCTGCAGAGGAACAAGATTTCATTCCCCGTATCCATGTGGTTGCCCACAACCACCCATAATTCCTGTTCCAGGGAATTCCTCTCCTCAGATCTATATACACACATACAAATGAAACACTCATACACATAAAGATAAATAGCATTGTTTAAAAGCCTTCTAATGCATAAGCCTATCTGTCTATCTGTTGTTACCTCTTCCCTGTTCTATGATCAGCAGCAACCCAAAGAGTTTCCTTTTCAGCTTAGTAATGGTACTAGTCATGTGTCCGGATAAGCAAAGGGGTTAATCAAGCAATAAAATCAGAGAAGAAAAGCAAGACGAAGCAGGATGAAAGAGATTTCCTTACTATAAAAGACAAAAGTTTTAGCACAACATATTTAAGAATTATAATAATGCCATTATGTTCTCTCTTGATTTCTTCCCCTCATGAAGAATATCCAGCATTCTGTACAAACATGGAGAAGAGCCTCATGGTTCTCTATGTTGCATCATATGAAAAACAAAGTACTGCTGAATTTTAAACATAACCTTGAAAAGCTTATAGCTGTTCATGAAGCACCATAGTGAATTACAGAGAAGGGTGAAATTTGTTTCAAAGAGACACTTGGATTACTTTTATGTTTTTATGATTGTATCAGTTTTGAAAAGAATGTAATTACTGTCAGTGCAGAACACATCTAAAATAAAATACCTCAATGTTCAAAGTAAGAGTTGCTCCAACCATTAAAAGACAAACCACTTTCCCACAGAAGATAGAGAAGCCTAAATTTTCAGATCAACAGAAATGACTCTAGGATATCAACATGTCAGGCTATCTGAACAAAAAATCATTTCTCCCAAAATATTTTCTCTTAATTTATTCTGTTTATATGGCACGCAGGAAAGCTAACAGTAAATATAAAAGCAAACATATGATTTGCAATTATGTACAGTAAAGTGTCAATAATTTAGAATCAATTAAGTCAGACTTTCATCAACAGGTTGAGATCAATGTTTATCCTTTCTCCATAAAATGATTTAATAAATAATTCAATAACACGAACTTGGTTATAAGACACGTTTAATGACTTTATTATGTAATTCTTTTCATGTAGATGATAATTCTGGCCAAATGTTCTTAATCATTTTCACAATTAAGTAAGGACCTACCCTCATACATCTAGATGTGTGTTGGCCTAAACTCTTCCACATTTCTCTAATTTCTGACGTTCAGAAGGCTCATCCGCAATCCTCCTTCTTTCACCCTTTGCTGTTTTTCATAATGGTAGTTATAAAGAGTTGCATCCATCTTCCCTCAGGAAATCAGGCAGAAAATGCAGAATTCAGAAGTAGAGCTAAGAGAAGGAGTCCTTTAGGGTTGAACAGCCTACATGGATTGCAATTCTTGCTAAAGCCTCTGACACCAAACCCTATGCTCAACCCCCAGAACTTCCGTAACAAAATGCCACCTGGGGTACTTTACAACAGGAGTATGTCCTCTAATATTTCTGGAAAGGAGAAGGCTTAAACAGGGGTATTTCCACCCCATACTCCTCCAAGGAACTCCAAAGACTCCAAAGGTGCCTCTCAGCTCTGGATGACTACTGGTGATCCTGATTATCTCCTCATGATCTTCTGTGTATTTAGCAATGTGCTTTGCAGTTAACCCAGAATTTCTACCTATGCCATCCTACTGGATGTTCATACTTAACTGTTCAAGTAGTAACATTTTCATGGTCCATAGTCACAGAGATTTGGGTATTCCAGGGTCTAATTCTGTGGTATCCTATGCTATTTCCCTCTTCCCTCAAAGTAGTTCACACTAAACCTAAAATGTTTTCATAGCATTTTTCCATTGTAAGAAAACTTTTACCAATTTCAATACCAGTTTTGAAAACTGTGGCACATAGACCACTTTGGAATTGAAGAGATGAGAAGTAACTACTTACATTCAGTGGAATTTTTAAGTGTCTGCAGAATAATAAAATCCAAGTTTAATTTTCAAGAGTTGGACAAAGACAACCACATGTATCGAAGGTTCAAAGTTTCAGTTAGAACAGAAAAGTCATGGAAATGTCAGAAAGTAACTTTGGGGCAAAAAGAGAGTCAAAGAAACATTAGTCAAGGACTTGGCAAGTTATAACCACTGACTCATGCCCTCTCAAGTAGACTATGGGAGTAGTACCTAACTGCTCTCTATGGCTAGAATTTCAAGCCATGCTCAAATACTGTCTTCAAACACACATGCCATGGTACCTTTAACCAGATGATGTTTATCTAAGAACATGACAGGGGAGAAACCAGTTGTAACCTTCTGGGATTTGGAGCTGGTCTGACTCTCTGGCCTGACCCCCAACCATGCCTCACATGCCTCTCCTAGGTAGTTCTCCACTCACATGATGTTCTTCTCTCCTTCTGTGTCTCATTGCTTCCTTCCGGGAATGCCTTTCCTCCACTGCTCCACCAAGACAGCTGCTATTCACTCAAGAGATAGCTCTCTTCTGTGATGGCCTTAAATTAACAACTGTCTCCTACCTATATTTCTGAAGAGTCAACTATGATTCTATTTTATAACATTGTGATTGTTTTTACTGCAATTAAAAATTAATCCAATTGCTCAAAAGGCAAATTTGTCTTAGGACAAGTTCTGAAGAAAAACTTATCACGTGTTCCTCATAGAGCAACAATTTAGCTCTTATGAGCACAGTGCCCCAAACACCATTGCACCTTCCTGGGGGTAGACTGACAATGTCCATCGGAGTGTTCATTTCCTGTTCCTCACACCATACCATTGTGCAGCAGTTGCAAATGATCTATGGGAAGAAGAAAGAAGTGGTCTAAGGTCTAACCTGTTTACTCATAAGTGAGTATACATAAAAGTAACTGAAATCATGGCCATGCATCCCCATGCAAAGAGTATTTACAAACAAAAAAAAAAATAAGTGCAAAGTTTGACTGTATTTGTGTGTATCTGAGCTTTTCAGGGAATAGTGCTTATGAAGATTTATTGGATTCTCAGACAAAGCCTGTAAGGTAAAAAAAAAAAAAAAAAAACAAAAAGCACTAATGTGGAGGAGCACACCACCTGAGGATGCTCCCATAAATGTATTCATTTATCTCTAGTAAGATTTTTGACAGTCCATTTGTTCATCTGCATTGCTTATTCTTGGACATAGATCCTGATATAAGGCTGGGCTATGGATATCTGCCCAAATCCATATATTGAAATCTGAATTCTTTTTTTCTTTTTTTTATTAGATATATTCTTTATTTACATTTCAAATGATTTCCCCTTTCCTGGTTCCCCCTCCCCCAAAAGTCCCATAAGTCCTCTTCCCTCCCCCTGTTTCCCCAGTCAACCCCCTCCACTTCCCTGTCCTGGTGCCCCCTACACCTGCTGCAATCAAGCCTTTCCAGGACCAGGGACCCTCGCCTTCCTTCTTCTTGGACATCATTTGATATATGAATTGTGTCTTGGGTATTCTGAATTTCTGGGTTAATATTCACTTATCGGTCAGTGCATACCATGTGTGTTCTTTTGTGATTGGGTTACTTCACTTAGGATATTTTCCAGTTTCACTCATTTGCCTAAGAATTTCATTAATTCATTGTTTTTAATAGCTGAGTAGTATTCCATAGTGTAAATATACCACATTTTCTGTATCCATTCCTCTGTTGAGGGGACATCTGGGTTCTTTCCAGCTTCTGGAATTATAAATAGGGCTGCTATGAACATAGTGGAGTTGGCAGAGAAACACCTAAAGAAATGTTCAATATCCTTAGTCATTAGGGAAAATGAAAATCAAAACAACCTTGAGATTTTACCTCCCACCAGTCAGAATGGCTAAGATAAAAAACTCAGGAGGTGTTGGCAAGGATATGGAGAAAGAGGAACACTCCTCCCCTGCTGGTGGGATTGCAAGCTGGTACAACCACTCTAAAATCAGTCTGGCTTTTCCTCAGAAAACTGGGCATGATACTATCAGAGGACCCCATTATACCACTCCTGGGCATATACCCAGAGGATTATTCCCCAGCATGTAATAAGGACACATGCTCCACTACGTTCATAGCAGCCCTATTTATATTAGTCAGAAATCTGAATTCTTAATGTAGCAGTAAGTAAGTAGAATGTGACCTGTAGCTGAAACTCCACCACGAGGGAGCAAACCTTGAAACTGAGATCAATGTCTGTATAAACAGAAATGTAAATGACTTTTCTCACCATCGTGTGAACATATGACCAAAAGGCAGATGCCTGTCAACAAGAAGTGTGCCCACCGACAGTTAGTCACCTGACCTGCAGACACCTCAAGCTTAGACTTCTTTGTCTCCGGAGCTGTGAAAAAATGAATCCGTGCTGCTGAAGCCACCCAATCTACGGTGGCTGATAAAATGATCTGTATTCAGCTGGAGAGAAGGCCAGTGCCACATGAGCAGGAACAAGCAGGTACTCTCAATAACTGAGTGGACCTTCAAGTCAAACAGTTCTCTACAGCTCTAACAGTCACCTGATCTGAAGAAACTCAAGGAGACAGCCAAGGACAGCCCCTGATTCCAAAGGAGTAAAAAAGTATTCTGGGGGGAAAGGCTAAACAGCCCCAAAGAAACCATTTGTAAACATCTCCAGTAAATGAATGATCAAGGCCTCAAAGTTCCTTACCATAGATCAAGATTACCATAATTTTAGTCGCTTTTATATCACTTGCCTACAGAAGTAGGTCAGCCTATCCAATTATATATGTGTGTTCAATGGAGGCAGTTGGCAATATTGATATACATTTTCCTTTTAAATGGACTGATCAGTCATTTAGCTGTCATTTCGCATCTGCCACCCAAAGAGAAAAGACAAATTGAGTCTATTTTTCAAACTCAGCAGACTTACTTATTTTGTTAAGCACAACATATTCATCTCTGCTAGTTTTCACATGGCAGTGAGAGTTGAGCCATTTGAATGTAAAAACTAATTAATGGAAATAACCTTTGAATTGCTAAACTGGCTGTCTGACACTGCTGATTAGATTATCATGGGAATAGCGAGTTGCGAAATGTGTTATTAAAATAAATCCAGACTTTCATTTTTTATCCTTGGAGAAGGATTTAAGCAGCTTTCTAATTGAGAATTCTTTGTTGGGTAGTGGCACTGTTTTTCTCTTCATTTTATTTATGGTGTGTGTAAATGTAGCCCAACACCATGTGTTCTGTTCAGAAAAACAACTCAGAATGAGTTCTCTTGAAAAATTCTTTACTAGAGAGTTAGAAGGAAGAAAAACTTTAATACATTGGTTCTAATCAAGAAAAGGGGCAGTGAAGGTCTATTTTCTTTAAAAAAAAAAAAAAGAAAGGAACGAAAAGGAAAAGGGTTAGAAGGGAGAGGGGAGGAAGGAAGGAACAAACAAACAAACAAACAAAAAATCCCAAATACCTGCCAGTAACACATACTTGTTCGAGGAATATGAACACCCCTGTGCTAGTATGACAAATAAAAACAGTTTCAGAGCAGGACCTAAAAAATGCATCTAGGGAGAATATTCGACAACTGACTCCCACCTTCTGTTCTGCTTTATTTCTTCCACCATCTTTCTTTGACATGAAAATGTGAGAATTTTAATTTCTTTGCATTAAAAAAATGGCATCTAAATGAATCCCACATTAATCTCTCTATATAATCTAGATCTCACTGTTGCTTAAAAATTGTGAAAAAAAATAGTTTATCAGAGAATTGTAGAAACTGGGGTCTGTGTCATCCTCTACAGTCAAAAGAATCAAAGACTACAACACTGTGCTCTTGACCCCATTACCAGCCACTGCCTGGACACCAGAGATCCCTTTTAAAACGACTTCCAATTGTACAGAATACTTTTTATTGTTTCTTTTTTACAAGAAACTATTCTACGGTTAGCTGATCGTTGCAAAATGATCTAAGAATTGTTTTACACATTTGAAGCAATGACTAGTCAAGGTTGACATGTCCATGAACAGTTCTGAAAAACCTTCAGTCATCCAAGGATTAAATGATACAGAACTCAAGTGAATGCTATTTTTGGTGCAATTAGTAGACATCCTAGAGCCATGCACAGCCAGAGAATTATTCCTAGCGAATTAATTGTGTGTGAAATTTTCATAGCCTACAGAAATAAATTTACAGAAATCACTGCTGTCAGTATGAGTCATAAATACATTATCTAACTCTATGGCCACATAGTGCCTCACTCACCTGACTCAAATTCTCTCACTGGGTTCTAGGCCAGTCTTTATTTAAAATTTGGATATTTTGTTCATCATGTATTTCTACATGAAGTTTGACTTCTTTTTTTTTAATTTTAATGGTGCTTTTATTAATTATTTGAGAATTTTGTACAATGTATTTTGGTAAAATTCATCCCCCTCCCTACCCAATTAAGTTCATGATCTCTCTCTCTCTCTCTCTCTCTCTCTCTCTCTCTCTCTCTCTACGTCTTCCTCTCATCTCTCTCTCTCTCTCTCTCTTCTCCTCGCTCGCTCTCCGCTCACTCTTCCCATTGAATCCAGTTTGTGTTGACCAAATACTCCTGGACTACAGCAGAGGGGTAGCTGACACAACAGGTGTCACACCACCAAAGAAAACAGACTTTCCTTCCCCCAGTAGCGATCAAAATCCCAACAGTTCCACAACCAGGGGGTGGGACAGAGCCATTTCCCTTCCTCCATCCTGGGATTTTGCCAGCTTGAGCTTTGCACGGGTTTTGTGCATGCTTTCACTATCACTGTGAGTTCATATGTGTTCTGCTCCTGTGTCTGGAAAATGCTGTTTCTTTGAAGTTGTTTGCCTCTTGCCTCTTCCAAGCTCTCTGTCACCTCATTTACAATAATCCCTGAGCCTTTGAAGGGAGGGCTGTGATCAACACACTCCATTTATGCCTGAGCACTCCAAAGTCCCTCACTTTCTATAAGTTGTCCAGCTGTGAATCTTTGTGTTAATTATCAGCTATTGCAAAGAAGCTCCATCTGATGAGGAATGCTAAGCAGTGTACTGAAGTATGGGTATAGCACTAAGATATTAGGGGTTGTTTTATTGTTGTGTCCTTTTAACAGAATAATAGTAGAAAAGTTTTCCATTAGGGCTCAAGTCCTATCTAACCACGGTCTAGTTGACAGTTTGGGGTATGGTTCTGTTCCATGGAGTAGGACTTAAATCCAATCATAAGTAGGTTGGTACTCCCATTAACATTGCTACTACTGTTTTACCAGTGGATATCTTGCCAAGCATGTGGTTACTGAAACTCACAGGTTCACAGCAGGGTAGGGGACACTGATGATGTAATTTTCTCCCCCCAATAGCTTGCACAGCATCTTCCAGTCTTATGAAAGCTAACCAGGAGGGGTGGAACTTCCAGATGACTATCAGTTAAAGTTCTCCATGTTCTATGACTCAAGTAGGTGCTGTCTTCAGCAATGAGGGTCCTAACATCAAGTTTTGGAGGCTAGCCAATAGGCATCAGCAATATTCTGTAATGTTTTCAGGACTCTATGGGATCCCACCAGCTGGCAACTCAAAAAGAGGTAACTCATTCCTTGCATTGGTGTTTTTATTTGGTTGTATATATTGTTTAAGTGGAGTATTGTCCTCCCTATTATAGGGCAACTCCATTTAAACTCTTTACATATGTACTGAATAATAGATGTGGCATTTATGTGTGTATATATATTTTAGGAAGCTCTACAGTAGTATATTTCCATATAACTTTTTTTCCAGGAGGTCATTAATGTTATCTCTCTCCATATTTCCTCCTTTATCTTCCCTTTCCATTCCCCACCCCCATTTAACTCTTCCTGTTCCAATATTCTACTTTTCCCCCTTTCTTATAAGATCACTCTCCTCCATGGCTATATACTTGTTTCCTTACCTCTATGAAATTTCCAGATGACACAACAGGTATCTAAAGATTCAAAGTTAACATCCACATATGAGAGAAAACATGTAATGTTTGTCTTTCTAGTTCTGGGTTCTCTCATTTATGATGATTGCTTAAAATTCCATATATTTATCTTCAAATTTCATAATTTAATTTTTCTTAATGCTGAATAATATTTCATGTAGGCTTAGATTTTCTAAACGTACTTTAATAAGGATTCTTAAACACATTAATCTCCCTTATACCCCAGTGACCTAAGGTAGGGGAAGAAGATGGTTAATAGGACAAGGGGGATGTGAACCTACTTAGAAGTAGTTCATTAGAGCTATTCCCACCTTTGTTATCAGGATATCAACAGTTCAGTCCAAAAAAGCAAACACAAATCAGCAGCAGTGGCTCCATCCAGAAGAAACCACAAGGCTCAACCAAATCTGCAAAAGTCCATGGAAGTGGGGAGAAGCAGCTAGAAAACCACATAAAGTTCTTTGGAAAACTTCTCTTTACAAAGTCATGACAAGCAAAGAACAAAGAAGACCAGAAAAGCATTGCAAGGCAAACCAATGCAAAAGCATGCTCTCACTATCTGTGGGGTTATATTTATATTTTTTCTATCACTTGTCCTTTCAAGTGTTCATTCCAGCAAAAAAAAATCACATATCCTTTCACAAGACAGTTTCCAGAAATACACCACGTGCCTGTTCTCAGCAAAACATCCTCCCACATGTCTGCTTCAGGAAAATATCCTGTCATAAGACAGCTTCCAGAAAAAATTTCACAAGACACAAATGAGTCTCCAAAGAAACCAGAAATTTCTACTTCAATTCCATCATGTAAATGATACCATATTTGCATTATCTACTTATCAGTTGATGGATATCTATGCAGTTCCCAGTTTGTACCTATTGTGATAGAGTAGCAATGAGTAATGAGAAAACTATTTCTGTAGTAAAATAAAGAGTCCCCTGGGCGTAATGCCCAAGAGTGATAGAACTGGATCTTGTGGTAAACCTAGTTCCAGCTCTTTTGAGAATCTCCACACTAATTTCTATAATGGATGCACCAATTCATATTCCCAATAGCAGTGAATAAGTGTTCCTTCCATTTCCCCCAAAATCCATACTGTTTAGATCTATATCTCAATTTTAGTGGGTTGTTTGGAGGGCTGTTGTTTTCTATATTTGTTTGTTTGGTTTTGGTGTTTTAGGTTTGGTCTTTGTTTCGGGTTTTAGTTCTTTGTATATTCTGCACACTAATTCTCTGTCAGATACATAAGTGAAAAGATTGTCCTCCCATTTTGTAGGGGTGCCTCTTTGATTAAAAGTTTTCTTTTCAGTAACAAAGCTTTTCTTAATTTCATGAAGTTCTGCCTGGTGATTGCTATTTTCCTGGATAATTGGAGTCCTGTTCTAAATACCTTACCTGAGACTATATCCTGAAATGTACTCTACCTTCTGTAAGTTTAAAAAATTTCAAGTCCATTAAGTTTCTTTGGTTCATTTGGAATTTATTTGTGGTGCAAAATAGAAAAGACAGATCGATTTTCATTCTTGTATATCCAGACCTGTGTGTTTAATTGTAATGCCTGTGTAATGAGGAAACTAGAAAGGACCACTCTCAGAAAGAGTTTTAAGAGAGGAGGATAGTAGCATTCAGGTTAATATGGAGATAAAGAAGGAATTTGGAGAGGAAGGTTTAAGTGAAGAGATGAGAAAGATGGGGGATAACTAACATTAAGGATGTCTGAAAAAGCCACATGAAAAATGTTTTTTGTAATTACACACACACACACACACACACTATATAATGGGCTAAATTGAACTTACCCTACACAAAAATAAAGCAATATGCCTCCCAAGAAGCATAGATTGTCAAAGTAAAAGCCTAGTGCCAAGTGCAGGATTCTTCCCCTAGAGTTGTTAGTTAGAAGTGTCATAGAGACTGCCAAAACAATGAAGGCTATTGCTAATTTCCCCCTGTTGCCCACCAGAACTTGATGGCAATATCCTATATGGAAGATGCCACACACTTTGACCACAGAACATGAAAAAAATCAATTTTGTATTAAGCAGGAAGTTTCCTTCCTGCTAGCTTTCATAGTACCAGAAGGTGATATTTAGTCTACTCAGAGAAAATGTAATCAACAGTCCCATCTGTCTCTGAACTCTGAGCTTCAATAATGACCAGAATGAATCAATAGTAGCATGAATGTTATAGAAATAACCAAGCACTTTCTGATAGGATTTAAGGTCTGCATCACGGGAGGAAACACATACCTGTTACTGTAAATCTGGCAAAAAATCCATATCTGTACACCAATTGATTGGATCAAAAAATGTCTTCTGAAGGTGACAGGACCACCATGTTCATGAGCTCATAGCAGCTGTGGTTGTCTACACAAAAAAATCAAGGTACTTCAATTTTGTAATATGGAGGGGGGTAGAAATTTATGAGCTCCCACACCTAAATTAAGAACTCTTGACAGTTGGTGATTTTGAAGGTGAAGAATAACAAATTTGTTGGACCTTAAACAAATTTGTTATTCTTCACCTTCAAAATAGGTTGGCCATGGTTCACATGGCCAAATGTAGACATACACCTTCAGTATATATAGGCAGCATGAACTGGACTTAATACATTTTTTAAAGGAAGTGGGGGGGGGGCGTCACATCTTAAGAGAGATGTAGGTGGATCTGAGAGAAATATGGGATGAATATGATCAAAATATATTGTAAGCATGCATAAAGTTCTCAAAGAATAGCAATATTGTATTAAACAGCGAGAAATAATTAAAAGGACAAAATTCTATCACTAATAAAAGAATAGGATGGCCTGTGTCTGTGTTAGCTCTAGATTTACAATAAATATGAAAAAAGTGACTATAGATTTGTGTCATAAGCCTCCAGCCTGTTTTACCTTAATTTGATTTTCATGGCATCGTGATTCATTTGAGGAAGTTTCCATAGAACAGGTATTCCTCTCACTTCTTGTAGATGTTCAAGAGTTTCAAAAGCCCATTAATAGTTTCAGCATACCCACAATGGTCAGCAGTCCATAGCTCAGTAACTGAGTTATTGCATCATCCAGAGAAACCCTGTGATATGATAATACTGAGGTCTGCATTAAAGTCCCTACTCAAGTAGACTATAATGGCACAGCTGTTGCCTGGACAATTAAATCTATACTTCAGTGAAAACATGGCTTGAGACCAATCACCTCTCATTGGGTACATCTAAATTTCCACTGCCCGAAGTAATTTGAATATGCCTTGGCCCAGGGAGTGGCACTATTAGGAGGTGTGACCTTGTTGGAATAAGTATGGCTTCGTTGGAAGAAGTATGTTACTGTGGGATTGTCTAGAAGACAGTCCTTCTTCTAATGATTTTCAGATGAAGATGTAGAACTCTCAGCATCTCCTGCACCATGCCTGCCTGGATACTGCCATGCTCCCCACCTTGATGATAATGAACTGAACCTCAGAAATCTGTAAGCTAGACCCAATCAAATATTGTTCTTATAAGAGGTGTCTGTTCACAGCAATAAACCCTAACTAAGACACTGCCAAAGGTCAAAGCTCACTTAGAGAAACAATGGCTGTATTATGTATTGCATTAGTTGTGCCCTGCCCCCCTTTCTCCCTGGAGGCGTTGGCTACCAGCCTGAGGGGAGAAGGAGTGCAAAAATAAAGAGCAGGGTAGAGATAGAGACAAATCTACTTTATTGTTTCAGAGGTAGGTTATATAAGGACTTTTTAAGGAATATGGGTGCAAAGGGCTAACTGATCATGACATCAAGCAAGTAGGAAGGCCTGACTGGATACAATACAGCACCTAATTATCATGTGGGTGGGAACTCAGAGTGGCAAGTGTGTGCTCATTTGTACAGCCTTGAAAAGAGGTCTGTACAAGGTCACTTTTCAGGACAAAGCCAACCAAGGCCAGCCACTGTGTTCAGGGACACTCTCCAGACAAAGACAGGCAGAGACAAAGAAGCCCCACCAAGAAACGGAGGCCCAATTTTGCACCAAGCTCATAAAGCCATCCAGTCATGGGAAATTGTTACCTTAATAGCAAGGTTCCCCAACCATTAATACTTTTCTGCTGCTGTGATAAATACCATGAGCAAGGCAAATTATATTAAAAATAATTTAATTTAGCTTATGGCTCCAAGAGAATCAGAATTCATAGTGATGGGTACAGTTTGGTGGCACAAGTAGGAAGCTGAGAACTCACATTTTGAACCATGAACATACAAAACAGAGAGATTTGAACTGGAACTAATACAAGGCTTTTAATCTCAAAACCAGTGACATATTCTCCTCCAGCAAGCCTGCACTTCCCAAACATTGCAATCAACCTGAGGACAAGTTCAAAAACCAGAACTATTGGGAACATTTCTCAATTCGACCAATCAAAGTTAATAGAGAACAAAGAAGTTTTTAGATGCCATAGGTTAGGGCGGAAAAAGGCAGGGTTAATAGGGTCTGTTTAAAGGACTAATGACTAACTTTGGATTTGTCATCAGTACTTTAATCTAACCCTCATTACAATAGATATTTGAGAGGTTGCTTCTATAAAAATATAAAATACGAGCAGAAATTTCTCCAGCTAATTACAATATTTTTAAAATATACTTAATTTTTTTCTGTATAATTAATATTCTCAAGCAAGTATCTCTGCTAAGAAGTGAGCCCCAAACTTCTGAAATCGGTCGGTTTGTGTTTACTTAAGATCTCATGTTAAGCCATCACTTTGACTTCAGTCTAGGACAACAATGAAGGACTCCCTGACAGTGTTTTATGCCCTCTGTGAGCCACAGGCTCATCATCTCCTTCCACTGACCCAAACTCAGGAATTACACTGGCTTTCTAATCGTTCTGTATGGGAGAACAGGAAGTACTACTCTTTCGGCAAAATGCTGGAGACATCCAGTGTGACTTTCTTTTTGCCTCTCTTTGTCCTAGATGCTGCCCTGTTGTGTTATAAAGAACGTAAAACTAAAATATCTAGACCAGTGGTTCTCAATCTGTGGGTCATGACCCCTTTGAGGAGGTCATGATGTGAATATCTGCATATTGTGAATATCTGCATGATGTGATATCTGCATGTCAGAACATAATAGTAGCAAAATTACAGTTATAAAGTTAGCAACACCGAATAAATTTTATGATTCAAGGTCATTATAAGAGGAACTGAATTAAAGGGTTGCAGCCATTAGGGAGGTTGAGAACCACTGCTCTAGACTACTCTAGACTCTTCTGCATTCTGCTTCTTAGAGCCCCTGACCATGATCCTTGATATGCAGCATATTTTCTCCTGTTTTGAAACCATACACTGACTTCTTTTTCTGACACCTTCACTGCCATATAGGTAATATATACATGCATAAGATTGGAGCTGACCTTGAGATCTAGCAGGCACAGAAACATCCATCTCTAAACAACACTAAACCAGTTTGCTTTATTTCCTTTTATGTGAAATCAACTCTAATAAGGAAAGAGTCCTGTTGAGTGCAAAGTCCAAGAACAAAATGCACACAGCTCTCTGGCCTAATAGAAGTATTTTAAATGGGTAATAAGGCATGAAAAGAGAAAAAAAATTATATTATGGTTACTGAGCCGACTGATCAAGTACAGAATTCTCTCCAAGGTAACAGTCAATACCCAGCATGCACTTAAGGGGTTGTCAGGCAACGGGAATTTCAGCAAGAGACTTTCTGCTCAAACAAGTTGAAGTTCAATGAAACAGATACACAGTGGAAAGCCACGTCAGTGCCACCATGACGCAAATCACATTCTATAGGCCCAAGCTTTCGTTCACCTGAGTTACAGTCACAGCTTCAATAAAACCTGACCCCAAGAGAAATAGAAGTTATACTTGACATTTCTTTTTCAAATGTGCTTTAAACATACATGGTTTAGGATCAATGTTACCTTTGAACTTGAAAGTGCGTCTACTTTTACAGATGAGTCATCCTCAGGTTCCTGAGTCTACAGCTATACCCCCAGTCACAGAATATTTCAGCATGCCATTTTTATTCTCATTCTTTGTATTCAAGAGGAATTAACGGTTAAATTACTTACTTATTGCTGCTAATGGAGGAATCTTCTATAGGGTAGCTAAAGTAAGCTTCTCCTTTGTATTCAGATGCATCGTTGTGGGTTTCTAACAATATTGTGCACTGCCCAATCTAAAGTTCCTCATCCTCTAGGCTCTCTTGCTGTGACCACGTTACTACAGACCCATCAGGACCACCTTTTCACTTCTTGGCATCCAAATCAGTGTTAACATTAAACTCCCAAGTACCTAATGTTTTGGACACAATCTCTGCAATTATCCCTTCCAGGATTCTCCATGGCTACTATACAACAGACCACCTGACACTTAGTGTTGCTATCACAAAATACCATAATGAAGGTACTTTATAAAGAAAATAAATTTTTCTCTCAGTATTCCAAAGACTGAGAAATTCGTGATCAAGGAGCTATCAGGGTTGGTGTGTCAGGCCAGGCTTGTTCTCTGGTTTGAAGATTCGGTATATGGTGCAAAATACTTTCTAGTTGGAAATAATGCTATAAATTTCCACTGCTGTTAGAAGGAAAGACTAAAGGGGGTGAGCGGTTTCCTCCTATAATGATCATTTTATGTAAGAAAGTATGAAACTAAATGAATAAATTAATAAATATTTTAAGTTTATAATTGTGCACTACTTAAACCTTAAATTTATAATAAAACTAAACTACGCTGAACGATAAAAGAAAAAAATCACTCAGACACGATTTAGAATGCTGACACGCACGATTATCCAGCATTTGCTATATCACTTTCCTTTTGATAACGCAAAGAAAATAAAAGTCTTCCTCTGGGCTGTACCACTTCTGCGTCCCCAGGGAGTTCTGGGAAGGACACCAAAATATCGTGTGAGATGGTGAAAAACTGACTCTCACCAGCTGAGCTGTGGAAACTGTGTGCTGTAGTTTCCTCCTTATGGAGTCCCTCCTGGGGAGATCTCATAAAATTGCAACATGCCGTTGCATTTTTGAGAGTCTGCTTACCTGGACTGTAAGTTGTCTTACAATATAACATTTATTTTATCTTACATTACTGGTTTTATTTTAATCTCATTAGTCAGTTAGCCTACTGTTCTCTCACAAGGGAATGAATGAAACTCTGAGTCTGTGTGTTGCAATATTGAAAAGGGAGTGTAAAAAAAAAATCAAGCTGCTGATATTTGTGATCTGCTAGGCCAGCTGCTGTCACTGCAGAGGGGACCGTACAGGTGATTAATGAGAAATGTGAAGCCAGACTTCCCAAGGAAAGCTGCTTCCCATGAAACACTGGACAATCTATGACCCTCTAGGCTTCTAAGGAGTAAAATAAAGGTGTTTAACCAGTATTTATCTCACAAGGTGGTAGTAAGGATTTTAATGAGTGACCATTCAGTGTGCACTCTAACACATGAGCATCCACTAACAGCATCGTCGTTAGGCTGGTGCCCTGCACACTTGGTTTCTTTAACTCCTCAAATGTGACAGGCGTATTACTTGTTTAGGGCATCTGCACACATGATGCTTCCTTCATAGAACTAGCCATGTGGACAATTATGTATGCATGTGTGTTTTGCTCAGTCGTCGATTTCCCTCCAGGTATAACTTGTCAACAATTTGCATCTGTTTCCACTGCAGACCTAGGGCCATATATTTGTTAAGTAAATAAATAATAACTCCGAGTAGTATCTAGATAACTTTTAAATTTTTATTATTTTATGTGTATGGTTACTTTTCTTGTATGTTTATCCGTGTATTGCTCATAGAAGAAAGAATAGGATCAGGTGACCTAGAATAAAGTGACAGTTGAGAGCTACCATGTATGTGCCAAGACTTAAATCCAACTCTACTGTAGAAGTAGCCAATGCTTTTAACAGCTGAACCTGCCTCTATCCTCCAAATAAATTTTTCATCCATTCATAGGAACTTGGATTTGTTCAAGTCTCCATGTCTAAAGTTAGTTTCTTATCCTAGTATCATATTACTGTATCAAATCTCAATTTAGTTTCAAATGTCAGAGGTATGCTTTTCCACATTTCCTTTCAAAGTGCTCCTTCAGAAATCATACTGCAGAAAACAGTCATATCTTTTCAAGAGCTACATGAACATATGATAGTATCTATAAGATTATCTCATTTTTTTTCTTCTTTAGAATTATAGGCAGCCTGAACAAAACCTAATCAAATGGAACCATTCAGTAGCAAACAGAGTGCTCCCATAGCAAAATTCTTGGTAGACAGTGCAAGCATTTGAAACTTAATGTTTTTCTCTTTAGGAAGTAGAGATAAAACTCCGACACACTCAGTATACCCTAATGACGTTATTATTTTGATTTAGGAAATGCTATTTGAAATTAGGATGTATTTGTGGAGCGAGGAAATAATGTGCTGTAGAGAGTAGATATTTGAATTTTCACTTTACTAAAATATCATTACTATTTTCCTATAAGGAAATTAGTACCCTCAGAGGATGATGACCAGATGGCTAATGTTATCCAAAGCAGTCTGCACTGCTGTGAGAGAGGTTTTATGTAAAAACATTATTCAAACCATCGTTCAACATACACTTGGAGGGTCTTAGAAACCTTCGGGCCATGGAGAAAGAAAAAGCTTGATAAAAAGCTCCGTTGAGTTAGCGACTTCGGATTGCATGGCTTGCACCTGGCTCTGCTCAGCTCCTTCGGTTGTACAAGCTGCTCACACTCTTGGCTTGTTTCGTCTTCCTACCTGTGCAGCCTGCAAGACAGCAAGCAGCGGGACTGCCGCCTCTGCCTGTTCGAAATGCAGAGCATGAGTTCACCATGAGTTCCATGTGCTGCAGTAGAATCAGTGATTTAACGAGCTCTCCGGGTGATTGGCACTCACATGAACTTTGAGACACACTGCTCTAGACGGTTATACCTCAAGCCATGAGAATTAAACCGAATTTCAGAGTAAAATGAAATACTACAATGACTCCTGTGAAAGGAGTATTAGTTAAAGCTCAGGCAAACATTTTGTGGGCTTCTGCAGCAAACAGTCACACATACCTTCTTTCATTTCTGCTATGCCTCTCACTAGCTTTATGTACCGAAAAACTCCTCTCCCTGAGTTAGAGCCTCTTGGTCCGCATTTTTCCTCCAGCCATCTCTGCGTTGCCTAATATCACACACCAGTAACAAATATCTCAACTCAGCTGCTCCAGGCACATATCATTTTCCATGCAGCCTTCTCCATTCTCCCAGTGAGAGATGCTTCTGCAAACTTGCCTAGTCATTCTGACATCCATACTGTTCTAATGAGAGTTCTCACTTCATTTTGTGACTCTTGGACTAACCAAGAATAATAGCGGCAGTCAATTCTGAGGTACAGTTTGTAAAAAACTCCTTCAAGGAATGTCACCTGCAGGACCAGACAGAGTGACACTCCAATGGGATATGTATGTAGGAATGGCTGTATGTAGGAACTGTGGCGTCATTTTAACAGGTAAGCCATGTGAAGGTGGCAAGATACCATGGTGCTGATGCTTCTGTGTCTGTACTTCTGTCTTGCTGTCAGACTCATTCTGCAAGTTCTCTTTCCTGAGCTGATTCTGAGGACTCTGATTGGTCATAAGAGATACTCAGGGTGCTGACGATGACTGAGGAGGACTGCAACCAACAGTCAGCATGAAGCCCCATGGCCATCAATGTACAACAGCAAAGAAATTGACTTTGCCCAATAAACAAATAAGCTTAAAGACAGATGCCTAGGTTGAGTCTCTAGATAAGAGTATACTACCTGATGACACGTTGTCTGAACTTTTTTGACCCTAAGCAAAGACCTAACCAGGCAATGTTCTGTATTCTAACAGCAATGTAGGCTGTTTTAAGCTGCTCTGTATATTGTAATTTCATATGCAGAAGTAGAAAATTTGTACACACTGTAAGCCTCCTGAGGTTCAGCTCTATTTGACAAGTCTAGATACTAACAGAATACATAAAACAGTAGTTGTTGAATAAATAGATCTCATGTGTCAAAATATAGCTCTGATTTTCTTGACACATGTATTGATGTCTATAAGCATATTCTTCCAGGATTAATGTACTATAAGAGACAATAGCCATGGCTGTGGTTTAAAGCCTATACTATTCTTCTAGAAGACCTAAGGTCTGTTCCTAGCATCCATACTAGGAAGCTTACAGTTGCTTGTAACTCCAGTTCAGAGGATCCAGATTCTTATTCTTCTTCTTCTTCTTCTTCTTCTTCTCTTTTCTTCTTCTTCTTCTTCTTCTTCTTCTTCTTCTTCTTCTTCTTCTTTTTCTGGTCTCGACAGGCATCTACATTCATGTGTATATACACCTACATAGATATGCACTACATATAATTAAAAATAAAATAAAAATGAGGTACTAGCCATGTATTAAACATCTAACTTTAGGCTATATGTATAAATTATAATTCAAAGCTTGCCATCAAAAAGTGAATACGCCCATAAATAATTCTTGTTGTTTTCAATATGTGTTCTAATATACTTTTATTTTGCTGTGGTAAAACAATGACCTGAAATAGGTTCTGTAGAGGACAGGGCTTATTTCTGCTTACAGGTGACACTG